>OX401417.1:3093826-3465840 GCA_947846245.1 Cerastoderma edule | reverse complement strand
TCCGAAACTCTTTCAATTTGGGACTGTCTAAAAGTTGGCGTTTGGTAAAGGGTTAAACAAAATTTTGATCTGGCCAGGTCTCAAACTCCAGACTCCAATCTTTCAAGTCAAACCTATGAATGAGACATTCCGATGAACAGGTTAGCATACATTGGAAACAGTGTGAGGAAAAGGACTTGAGTACTGAGTAATGTGAACTGTTTATACATGTATACAAATAATAACAATGAAGAAAGGGAGACAACTATGTCCATCTTTCCCCCCATGAATAAACTTGCTGTTGATCCTCTTTCTCTGACTTTCACGGAGTACTATTTAATGCGGATTAAGGAATTGCCCATTCGTTAGGAGCATTCTTACGCTTTAGTTGGGGGGTTGGGATGGGGGGGGGGGGTCTACACTGTGTGGATATAAACTAACATGTCTTGCCAAGATTATGGGTAAAGGGTTAACAATCAGGAACATAATCTGTAGAAGTACTCAATAAAACACTGTAGGAAAAGGGAGATTGACTTATATGATTATCTTCATAAAGTCGTTACACTCCTCTCCTTTCTTACTCCTAGTGTTGTCATTGTTGCACGTATTCATGATTCTCTCCACCAATACTGAACGATAACATTACATAGTCAATGACGGCTTTCCCATATAAACACAAACAATCAGTGGTGAGAGAAGACAAACACCAAAGTCATTTGAATTTATATCGAGGAAACCTCGTAAAATATTTTCTTCTGTTTGGGTCTTAAGGCTGCTGTCAACAGTATTTTAGTCATAGTGTGGTCTTCCCGTGCACCTATCTTCCCACATGGACTTGTTTTGTCAGTGAAGAGGGATGAATTAGTCGCATCCACTTCCTTTCAAAAGAAAAGGCCAAACACAAAACATCATTGCCGGGGCTGGGTTTCCGAAACCACAGACACCTCCATTTTGAGGCAAACCCGCGACTCCATTGATTTCTTTCTTTTTGTTCTATTCTTAACGTAGAGCAATTTCGTTGTTTTTTTTCTCAATGAGACATGTTACATTGACTTCCTATCCAACTACCAAACAATAACAACATTTGACCCGTTTGTTGCAGACGACTCTTGAAAACATTGGGGGAAAAGGAGAAATTGTTCTCAACAAGCAATTTCTCCCTTTCCCACAATGATTTCTGCTCTATCAGAAGATTATTACATTTCAGATTCAAAAACATTTTGAAATGTCGTCCGAAACTCTTTCAATTTGGGACTGTCTAAAAGTTGGCGTTTGGTAAAGGGTTAAACAAAATTTTGATCTGGCCAGGTCTCAAACTCCAGACTCCAATCTTTCAAGTCAAACCTATGAATGAGACATTCCGATGAACAGGTTAGCATACATTGGAAACAGTGTGAGGAAAAGGACTTGAGTACTGAGTAATGTGAACTGTTTATACATGTATACAAATAATAACAATGAAGAAAGGGAGACAACTATGTCCATCTTTCCCCCCATGAATAAACTTGCTGTTGATCCTCTTTCTCTGACTTTCACGGAGTACTATTTAATGCGGATTAAGGAATTGCCCATTCGTTAGCCATTTGGTCGGATGAGCCGTGTTGCATCGACTTCCTTATCAAACCGTAAAGTTTGACTTGAGAGTCTCTCCAACTTCAGAATTCATTATTTCAAGTCATACACTTGACACCCCCTCCCCAATTATTCTTCCTGTCTGCTTTTTTCAAAAACAAAATTTGGCCGTTTGGTCAAATGAGCCGTGTTGGATCGCCTCCCTAAATAAACCGTAAAGTTTGATCCGACTGTGTCTCAAACTTCAGAGTTCATAATTTCAAGTCGGATCTGTGACACCCCCTGCCCCAATTCTTTTTTCTGTATTTTTGATCAAAAACAGAATTTGGTTGTTTGGTTGTATGAGCAGTGTTGCATTAATATTCTGTTTTGTTGAATAAGTCATGTGGCATCAACTTTCTGAGGGGCAATGCTTAAATGCTCAATTGTTTATACTCTTTCAATAATAATGTTTGCTATATCTTTGAATTTGGGCCCATACCAAAGGTGAATAAATGAGGACACAGGTTATTTGGTAAACAACAGGAAGTGACCCAATTACACCAGGTCAATTTATGTATACATTATACAAAGTAGTTCAGGGATGATCAGACAGTCTCAGCAAATATAGAACAAAGGAGACTCCAATGAGGCATTCCAATAAACAATTTAGCACAATTCAAAAACATTGTGAGACAAAGGACTTGAATGACGTTGATTAACAAATATTTCTTTGTTTAACTGTCAAGGCGCATGAATTAGGAACTACATTTGTATATTTTCAAAATAAAAACATCAATGAAGAAAGGAAAATTCTTCTAGTCTTTTCCCCATTAATAACCTTCCTGTTGATCCCCTACTATTATATCTTTACTTTTGTGACACATTCTTTATTGTAGCAGTGTGATGAAAGAGGAAATTGCACTTTAAAATGAGCATTTATTCCATTTTAAATCTTTATTACATTTTAAAACAATATTGTTCACTCAGCTGAGGCTTGAAAATGTCTGATTTAACATTGGAGTCAATAGAAATTTAGACCTCAAAGGTAACAGGTGTATGACCATTTCCAATGCAGAAATGTGTGTAACCAGCATGTTCGAATTATTCAATGTACCCTTATAAAACTTCATTATAACATTTACATTTAACAAAAAGCATAACAATGTCTTAGCACTGCTTACTATCAAGAATCTGTCCTTCAAACAGGTTGGAAGGCCCTACCAATTCGAAACTAAAGGTCAATTAGTGTTTACTATCCCCTAACTTTTCGTCCATCCTGTTTCTATGTATGTATATACCTAAGCGCTGTCTTCACGTGGAAGTAATGCGATTCAAACAGCACGTGGCAGGGAGTCGGTGGATACAGGATGTGTATATACTCATCTATATGTAACACAAACTCTCGTGTCGCAAGCCGGTCTCGAAAAAATCGAGTTTTCAGAACTTTATTTTTCGTTACAAACACAAACATCTTCTATCTAGTTAAGGTCACCGAAAGATAGAAGATGTTTGTGTGCCTTTTTTTTATTTATCTATTTATTTTTTTACCTGTAGTACTTTGCACTACTCTATCACGTCAACCGATGCCTTTTCCATTTGTCGAAATCTATCAGTGGTGCAATATGAATACATATATATTTATTATGTTGCATTAGCTTCATGGAATGTATCTTTATGTGGCTAGTGTGACAACCCAGAGACATAGATAACATCTATCTACGTCTCTCTAAGCAAATAGACCGCAAAGACACAGTCACATTCATTCAGTGTACGTTGGAAAGGCAACTTCGTTATACAAAGAAGTTTTTGTTCCATCGTTGTCATGCTATTGAAAGTAGGGTATAACACGCATTGAAGAAAAATTGAACGTTGAACTTTTAAAAAAAATCTTTGATAAAATCTGAGCTAGTGCATTACACGTGGCTCTTTTCAGTCATTGAACCCCCGACTTTTAAAGGCACCAGCTTTATGTAACTCTATATATTTTGTAATGCCATTTCACCCGAAGATATTCTATTTTGAAAAGATTAAAATCTTAATTTGCGAGTTAAATTTTTTAAGAGGTGGACATTCTACTTAATACGCAATCTAAATAGGGGGCCTACGCAATTTGGAAAGTGTGGCAAGTAACGTATGAGTTTGTTGATAAAATGTTAAATACTACTACTTACCATTATTTTGATAACTGGGGCTGGTGTTAATCACAAATCACACATAAGTAATTCCATTCATTCGAATATTTCATGCACACTTAAAAAGGTTTTCCTTAAACACGAACATAATCACATAACGCATTATTTCCATTCATTTGGACACACTATGCACACACAAACACACACACATGACACGCGAATCCCGGTGACGTCATTGGATTTCTCTTGGAGGCAGTCTCCCGGCTTACTTATAACACTTACTTACGGAATACCGATGGTTCTACCCCGCTTGACCAGCTATTACGTGCTTATAAATTTGTTGTCTTCCTTTCTCATTATATGGTTGGCATCGAAACATAACTTGAATAATGTGTGTGCGATATGAAACCCACAAAGATGAACAAAGATACTTATAAATCGCTTAATAGATAATTAATTCCCTCATTTAAACCTTTTAATCACGAACCAAAATGTTTCCTTTAATTATATACGAATCACTTTACACATAATTAATTCCATTCATTTGAATACTTAATGCACACACCAGTAGCACTGATTTACTTTTAGATATACACATTGCAGACGAAGTCGTCTATACGTATACATGGAAATGCCAAACTCCTTACAGTTATCCCCTCGCTACTCTGCATCGATCACTGCCATCACTAAATTTTCATTTCAATATCTGAGGTTTGGATACAATTTGAATCACGTCTTTTTCGAGGTTTTACTGGGTAATGAACGTTAATTTAGTAACATGTCTTCTTGTGTTGATTTCTGACCAGTTACCATAAAAAAATATTTCGTTTTGTTTTACAAATAAAGCACAAATGTCTTTTTTGTGTCGCAGATTGTAATATGACATTTGTGGTGGCAGTGGTTAATCCCATAAAGGGAAATCCCTGTGAGTAATTCGGTACAATGCGTGGAACACGTGCAGGCGGCCCTGATTCAAACACAAGAATATTCAAGGGCGGATTTAGAGGGTAGAGGGGCGGAGCCGCCGCACCCCATTGACAAAGTATCGTTTTTTTAATTGGCTCATCTATGATGCATGGTCAGTCAATCTGATCAAATATCATTTATTATCATAAGAAAATCGCCCATTTGTTTTACCGTTTGATAATCATTTCCGCTCATAATTTTCAATGATTCCGTTAGATATTAAAGTTAAATGAAGACGTCGCTGTTAGAGACGGTAACAGAGGAAACACCACAAAGCTCTTCATGCAAAGATTATGTCTAGTTGTAAGGAAGCATAATTCCAGTGTAAGGGTGTCTTAAATAAGGATAATCTCACAGACACAGTAGTAGTAAACGCTTTCAAAAACAGACTTGATAAGTATTGGGAAAATCAAGCAATAGTCTTTGAATACCGGGTCGATATTGAAATAACGTCCTATGCCGGAAGTCATAAAAAAACTCATGAATGTAAACCAAGTAGAGTCCAGCAAAGAGGATCTTACCAGAACCTGCGCTGGAAAACAACTATAAACAATTATAAGAAAATACATTCCGTTAATTAAGACAGTAAAGTAAAAGTCCGCCAACCGTTTACAGACAGTCAACATGTCCGGTCCCTCAAAATCGAAGAAGACAAAAATTGGCCAGAGAGATTTGAGATGTTTTTGCTCCTCAAAACTCAAAGGAAAGAAGCATAAATGTCCTTTATCATGTGGGAAATATTTCGATTGGATTCGTATCAAAGTTTTAGGAACCTTTATTAATGATCTCGAATTTTGTTTCGCAATGCCCTTAGGGCTGGGTTTCATCTTAATCGCAGACCGCTTAACTATGCATCTTATTCGAAAGAGAAAACTTTCACCTTGTTGTTTACATATATAAAAAACACGAGCATTCAATTCTTAGAACAAATAAGAACTTTTACGGTGCTTATTTTCATTCCAAGGGCGAGAACAAAGTGAAAGTACTAATAATGTCATGTGTACGTTTAAGACGCCAGATGTTGTTTGATTTCATATTTTTGTATTTTGTTTTTAGAGGCTTCGACAATCGGGCAAGAGATTTCCTCACATGAATCTGGGTTTACAAAAAGTGTTGATCCTTAATTCATTAATCCACAACTGCGCCAGAGACGCTATTGTTGATGAGACTCTTCATGTTTAAACACCTGTTTGTTGCTAAGGGATTTTTTAATTTTTTCATATTTTTTTTTAAACATATTTGCATGAAAGTCTGAAAATGTAGTCACTTTAATGGTTGAAATATATCAAAGTATTTTAGAGCTCCTATAATACGCAAGTTATGGATATATGTCGAATGTCAGCTTTATCAAAAGGTGGAACAAACGACGTTGATCACTGTCTATTTACATCTACATGATAGGCCTATTTTTTCTTGTTCAGCTTGAAACCAAGTTCTAGTTCTGGTTAGTAGCCTATAGAATACAACCTTAATCTTAAGATCATTTTTGTATGTTTGTGAAAATAACAAATGTACTCTTCATCAAAGGGAATGTAATGCCAATAATACTATACATGTACTTCAAAACATACAAGGACGGGAAATCATACCACCGACAGGCGACAGTCTAAAAATAAAAAAAAAATAGTTTTTTATATTGACATAAACTTATTTCTACATGGTATTCTGTTTTGCTCTATGGTGGTTTTAGAGAATCTTTTAAACCTCGAAATGTTAACGCTTTCTGCATTCAAATACCAATGCTTGATTCCATGCTAAAAGGGGCTTGGAACCAAGCATAGAAATTAACGTTGTTTACCTAGAAGAATGTTGTTAATTAATCCTATATCAGATTAGATATTAGTTAACAAACAGGTCATTGCAGGTTTTAGACGTTTCAATATCATATAGGAAATGTTTTAAGCACAGGTGGGTTTTTTTTTTTTTTTTAATTACTTGTACGAATTTTCGTTTCAAGAAATACTTGCGCTCATTTACAATTAAATTGTAAACGTTCTAGAATAATTGACAATTAACTTAAAAGGTACTTAAAATCTCCCTTTATAGAGGAACTGAGACGGTAACACATTCACATGATGCTTTTAACAGAGTGAATTTGATAAGGTTTGTTTACAATTAGTGATAAAACAAGGTCAGTCGAGAAACGTCTGGAACCAATGAAACCCGAGAAATATATTTTGAATGTTCACGTTGTTATTATTGGATAAATGACAGCATTTTTTAAGTGTTTCACGTGATTCTTACCAGGTGATCGCCACTTGTTAATCCGAGCGCTTCTTGCTTATTTAAATGTTGTTCGAATAGAAACAATGAAGTTAGATTGGCGGGTACATAATTTGTGAAAAGAGCACTTTGAAACATAGATAATAAATAGTCCAGGCGTTATATTGTCATGATCATGTGGTGTTTCGCTATGTTTCAACATATTCTATCATACATTATAACTCATTTTTGTTTTTCTTAGCGCTAGTATGCTTTTAACATATTTTCCTCTACTTTTATTAAATAGTAAGGGGTCGATGTCAACAAAAGTTAATTGTTTCCTTCAATATACATGTAATTGAATTGATTTGATTTGATCCAATTAAGGTCAGGTGATTTAACTCAGGAAATGCCTGCATTAATTCGTTTTACATGGGGGGAGGGGGGAGGCTTCGCCCCTGAAACCCCTAGCAGGACTCTACCCTTCACCTGGGGCCTTACCAACCCCTAGTCCAGATAACTGGTCTCGAAGGCTATTGCTATTTTGACTGACGCCTTCGAAGCACGATAAATGTCCAAATGATGAAAAAAGCTTCGTTCACGGATCATTATTGAGACTATACCAACCCCCAGCTTAATAGCTGAGTTTACGACCCCTTCCCAAAAAAAAATAAACTAATATCCCTATATCCGCACCTGATTTTGGCGAGCTCAAGGAGGAAGGAGCTTTAATACATATACTCTCCTTCTCTTTTTCTGCCTTTTTGTTTTTTTCTTTTTCTTCTTGTTTTTTTTCTTTTTCTTCTTTTTCTTCTTCATCTTTTTTTTTCGTCTCCAGTGCCTACTTTCAAATACTGAGCTGTGTACTTACAAAAATGAGCTCAATTATGCTTTAAATCTTGAATATTCATTATTCCTATCATCTAGTGCCTGTCCATATGTCTTACCAATGATTCATCATCAGTATGTGTAGTTTAGCCAAAGACCATGGGTTAAGCCGACATTCAATTTAGAATAAAATCTCTGACATACCTTCAGTACTTTGATTTCACACAGAAACGTCTAAGAGTTATCTTTCATAGAATGATAACGCGCAGAAATGTCTGCTTCCAAAGTTTGTTAGAAACAACACACACGACATTTTGAAGAGGGTATATGTACAGAAATTATGTAAGTCTTTTGCTGGTCCGATCCATCATTTAGAGAATAACCATTGTCGATACTGGAGTCCTGGTGCTGCGGTCAATATAACTTCGTTATGGGTTTTCGCGAATCCAATGAAAATGATCTTTTTTGGCAACGTTAACAATTCTCATTGTATCTATATTTCTAGATCGCGTCTTTACCGTGGAACTGATAAATGTTTGACATTTTCAATTGTAGGTCGTAAAGGATGTGGTTAAAGTACATAAATTTATGTTATAAATTGATTATGTTTATTGATATCGACAGGAGTTCCTGTATAATCATAGGAATGAAATAAAACTTAACGGAACTGGAGAATGTAATCAGATAATCACATAATGAAAAAAAAAACGAGCATTGCGATGAGGATCTGTGCTGCAAACTAACCGTAAATAAATGTTGGCATGAATCTTGTTTTGTTTGTTTAAGGGAAGCGTTAAGGACCGAGGCGTTCAACATAGTGAAGCCAATTTGTATCCAGTTACTAAGGGAACATACAAGACCCAATATATCACGCTTGTTTGGAGCTCTCCAGTCTATCAATGTGGTATTCCTGCAAGATATACAGGAATATGTGGCATTTCCCCTCATGGTGATTTTGCATCACTCAAAGAAACAGTGAGTAAACTCAAATCACATCATGCTAGCTATTTTCATTCTGCAGCAGACTGGATATCTTGAAATGTGTACCTATAACTTGTTTAACGAAAGAGTGTAAATGGAAAAAACTCACCTCATTGAAGGAGTTTTCTCATCTGTTAATCATTGCATTTTATCATCATTTCACATAAATTATCGCCTTACTCTGTTTTAGGTGCTTTGCAATTAAGAACTGTGCAAGTGCAGTTGAAGTATGCAACTGTAGTTGTACTTTGTCTGGGGAGTGTCTTTATTGATTGCAATTATTTAGAAATAAAGATGAAAACATCTACCGGATTTGAAGTCTGCATCTGGGTGTTATGATAGTGTGAAACAGTTGGCAGATCTATCAAAAAATTTCAGCAAAGAGCTTTTTTGTCACATACAAAATGGGCTGATATCAAGGAAAAAGGTCCCATATCCTTGTTTACTCAACCTTTCTTTTATTTCCATGTTCATTTTCAAAACATTTAAGTTAGAATTTCTAGAATTGGAAGGGTTTAAAAACTTTTTCAATGAATCATTGCAAGACTGTTGTTATTTCTTCAGTTTTGTGAAAGACCTGTTATAGCCTTGCATTAAACCATACATAGATATATTCTTCAAAAAAGCTGTTGCTTTGAATATTTAAAAAGTTGTTATGTCATTGATTTTGTGTCTCCTGTAGTCTTGATGTTCATTAATGAAGTCGAGGGTTTTCCATTGACCCCTTGATTTATGCTAATTTTGGGGACTTTCGACCCCTTATATATGGAATTGTGAGTGGAAAATGATTATCTTTAGGGGTCATGTCCAGGAATTCGGGGTCATTTACAATATAAGTTGGGTTCATGGAAAATCCTGGATGTCATGTGACAACAACTCTTTGAGCGGTTGATTCAGGTACAAGGCATTTCGTTTATTTTATTTTCATTAAAAATAAATATAAACTGGTTGTTGTTGTCTCTATGACGTAGATTAATATATCTTATTTGTGGTTCAATAGGTAATTTTAAGTCTTTTAAGAATAATCTGTTGAAGTGTCCTACTGTACATACATAAAGAAAAAAAATTAGGTATTAATCAGTATGTATACCTCTCATGGTTTTTTTTTCAGTGGCCAAGATCTGTATCTGGACCTTTTCTCTTGTTTGGAGTATTTGTTGGGACATACTAAAATAACCAAATGGCGGTTCTTCCAAGATATTTTCAACACTGCAACCACCATGCTGGCCTGCCCCACGGACCATAGTAAAGGTTAGACACATTCATTTCAGGGTTACGCTTGGGTTTTCAAAAGTTTTCGCCTAATTTGGTACTTACCTTTGCCAAATTTTCGACTGTCCCCAATTGGAAGATTTTGCAGACGATATTTTAAAATGTGATGAATTTGAAAAACAAGTTCATAATAATCCTTCACTGAGGGATGTAAATTTTGCAATTTAACACAACCATGTGATGGCAAATGCTTTATTCAACATTTATTTTTGGTGGGTCAGACTAGTAGTTTATGTACACTGTTTGCAAACAAAACAATGTGGAATACATATTAAATAAGAAATATGGGGGTGTTACAATATGAAGAAATTCCTGATTTATGCTATTCTGTTACAAAAAATTCAATTTTGACAAAAATGGCAATAATTGCAATCAACAATAGGAACCCTTTTGCTTAACATAGACATTTCTTTGGGCCTATCTAGCTTATCAGTGGCTTTGAAAACTTTTTAGCAAAAGTTGTTAAAACCATGTTTAATCTATGGAATTCATTTATATAAATAAATATATATATGATCTAATTTTCAATCATTGTCACATGGATAAAAACTTCTGATTCATGGACTCTTTTAATATTTTTAATTGAAAAAGTAGATATGTGTGATAAGTTGTTTTGGTTTGCTTTCTTGATTCTTTTTCTTTTTTTTGTAGGAAATAGAAACATTTTGAAAATAAAACTTTTGAAATGTTTGAAATCATATACCATGTGATGAGTATATATTTGTAAAGAGCTGCTTATTTAAAGTCATCAAGTCTTTTTTCTAAAATCCTTTTTGCTTTTCCAGTTGCCAAATTGTCAGAGGAATTGAAAATAGCCATTATACAGACTCTGAGGTCTCTAGTTAAAAATGCAGATTACAGGTAACCCAGTCCTTTCAGAGACAGTTTGATTTGAAAAACATTTGTATTACAAACAGAAAGTTCTCTTATGTGCTTTAAAAAGTGTCACAAAAGATAATCATAACTTATATAACTATAGAAATTGCTTTCGGTTATTCCTTTTCATTTTCTTTGACGAACCTCGCTATATTTGATGTAATAAAAGTGTTGACCCGCTTTGAAGTCTGGCTCCCCAGCACTCTTGGCCAGTCTGATGACTTGGTCAAAAAAAATAGTTAATTGTTTACAAAATAGGGCATTAAAACAGTTCATTTTATCTTCAAAACGAATATGCAATATAACAGTTTACTTCATTTGCAAAGTAAATGTGTAATTATATCTTTATCACACTGTAACAAACCAGGTTTAAAACCTAATTATAAAATTAGTTTTTATGTAAATCTAGAGTATAGATCTGTGTTGTCCATTTATCTGTAGAAAACATTTCATTATAAAGAAAATTAAAAATTTAATTGGTGAGATAGTCCCTTTAAAGTCTTTGAATATTCTGAAATATAGTTAGTTTGAAAAAACCTTTTCCAACAAACTTTGTAGTGTAAATGTCATAGAAAGACCTTTCAACAGAATTGTATTTATTTAAGACTGATGTATCTTTATGTTGGATTTCAGTGTTCTTCAGAATTTATACACTGTGGTATTCCTGCCACTCCTTGGCCATGCTGTATCCCTACTTCTGAACATTGCGCAGGGTGAGAAGGCAAGGAATGTAAAGATACTCGCAATGGAATGCTTCCTGGATCTCAGTCAGGCAGATTCTAAATGTAAGTCAGTTGTCTTGATAATTACGTCTTACTACAGTGAGTCTGGGTTATCAGAATTGTAGGGGGTTATAGTGTTGTTGTTGTTTTTCATATTATGCATGGTTTGGAGCACAGGGGTCTTTAGTTATCCTTGGGTCTGTGGTTTGGGGTGTTCCAAAGATAAAAAATCCTGTACTTTGATTGACTGATTTTCTTTGAATAGTCAAATGATTTGTATATTATCTAAAACAAAATGAATTAGTTTTGAAAATTCGTGTTAAGATTTTTAGCTTTGTCTGTGGTGCTTTTATTTGAGACGATTAAGCCATGTCACATTGAAATTTTAACTTTGATACTGTTGATGTGATGTAAACCCCTAACAAACAGACATCCTATTTCAGACAGCCAGTGTGTAAAGGCTGATATTGGAGGTATATATGCTACATTCCTGCCCGGTATCTCTGTGACCTTGTGTAAGATCATCACAGGGGACACTAAACAGGGATTTGCTGTCATATCTGTAAGTATATTTGAAGAGCATTGTGATAGGAAAAACTAGCTTGCGATATTAACCCTTTACCAAACACCATTTGATTGTCCCAAATTGAAAGAATTTACAGGCGAGATTTCAAAATAGTCTTCAGATATTATAGAAAGCGTTGTGGAAAAAGGAAATTCTTTTTGTTAAGAGCAAATTCTCCTTTTCCTACAGTGTTTTCCAGAGTCACCTGCAACAAAGTAGCAAATTGACGTTATTGTTAAAACGGGACAAATCAAAGTTTGTGCTCTGGGACTTATAAATATTGTGAATTTGATATCAACAACCATTTCTGCTAAAACGTAGACCAGATTCAATTTTTTTACTTCTTAGTTGCTGAAATCGCGTGCTTGTAAATAAATGTACAGTATTAGCAAGCTGTTAGCAGTCTAGTTTTATGTTACTTTACAAATCTGTGCTTTTATGAAAACAGCTGTACAAGACATCTCGACGACTGTTGAGTTGTCAGAGATTATGGTAAATGCATTTGCATAACATAATATCGAAGGGTCAGTGCAAGACTCTAGTAACTGCTTCATAAACATGAAGCACTAACTATAGCATGGATGAAAGTGTTTAGGATTATTCCTGAATTTTAGGTTTTTGAGACTTTTTGTCCCTATATAATGCTATAGCAAACATGCCTTTTCAGGATATTGAACTACAGATTTCAGGTTTTTGAATTTCTCCAACTTTCACCCATTCTATAGTATTGGGCTGAACCCTCTATATGTTGTCTTAATCTAATATAAATATACTTTCAGAAAGCAATTTATGTTTGGATGCGCGTAGTTAACCTGGTGTTGGATGATAAATTACTGGAGATATACCGCCAGAAACAGGCCAAGCAAGAGCAGTGTGCTTCAACTAGTAAGAGGTTTTTTATGTGTGGTTTTCTAATGCTGTGTTTCAAATTAGGATTGATTGTTAGATATAGGCAAGGCATAAATAGGTTAATAGCCACATAATATAGCTGAAACTGAAATACTGTTAAATCAGACCTTAAATTCAATTCATATTCTACAATTTTCTCTCTATTATTAGTATAATCAGGAATTATTTCTCTTTGAATATGGTTTTATTCCTTTTATTAATTTTTCTTAGTGAAATCATAAGAATGTCTGAAATGTTAAGTAAATGATTCTAACAAGCACCACTATTGATTAGTTTTGGGTTCTCTTCTCTTTTTTCTTCAATTATTCAACAGATCTCACTTTTGAGCTATATGGTATGAGTTTCCTAAATAACCTTCCAGTACTAGGCTAGGAAATGTATCTTGTTCCAGTACATTCAATGGTGAAACAATTTCCTGATGTCATCATGAAAGGTAGTCTCATTCACAAAAGTAAAGGACTTGCTTTAGGTCTTGCATTGAACCCATATTTTCTTTCCGCTTTACAGAAGACTTTGACCCAAGGTTGAAGGGGCTTATTGTTAGTAGAGACAAGAAATGGGTGGATGACACAAGTTCAAATCTCTACATTCTGGTGAAACAAGTGAGCACCGTACGCAGTCACACCAGCTGGCGAGTTCGACTTGGTCTTGTGGAATGTGCAGAACACTTACTTATGCATTGTGCAAGGTATGGTATCCTTTACCTAATTTTGTGACTATTTTTTAAGCAACCACAAAGTAGGATTTGTTAGTGAGTTTTTGGAAATCTGTGTCTTAATGACCCATCATGTAGACCACTGGTGTGATGTAACTTTTGGGTCCATGGATCAAGACCCACCGATACCACTGTGTGTAGTTGTGTTTCTGAGCAAGACAAATCAGAGCCCCATCCTATTACTGATTAATATAAGGAAAGCAGTAATATATAACTGAAAACTTGTTGATACAGCACTAAACCCTATTTAGAGTAGTCTTACCAGTGGGAAATAAAAGACCATTGGTGTGGCCTAGTGGTTAGAGTGCAGAACTTGAAATCACACCGCTCCTCTCTGTGTGGGTTCAAAGGGATATGAATTTTAATGAAAGGTATTCTCCTGACAGGCATAGGGAATACCGATGGTTCTACCCGGCTTGACCAGACCTTATGGCCAGTTGAGTATGGGGTCTTCCTCCATCATTAAGAGTCGGGCATAGCAACATAACTGAAATAATGTTGATGTGATGTAAAACCCATATAGATAAATTCAATTCAATTAATTTTATTCAGTATAAACCACAAAGTACTTTTTACAAAAACAATGAGTAAATCAATGGAAACACATGATAATAGTGTTGGCGAGAAGCTATGCAAGTGAATACATACATAAATATGAGTAAAGACTTCAATTAACGATAGACAATCTAAATGTGCCTGCATGAAAAATGAACTTACTTAAAAATAGTATTTCTCTTTTATTTTGTGTCATCATAAGCTTAGAAAACTTTTGAATATAGATAAATAAAGACCATTGCGTTTCAGTTCTATGAAGGAGTGTGTTCCAGTGTTCCTAGAGATCCTCGTAAGTCTGATAGGAGACGACTATAGCAAGGTGGCCAACGGTTCCCGGCACGCCCTGGACTTGTTCAGTCAGAGCCAGGCTTCAGACCAACAGCGTCAGCTTACAGAGATTATAGAGACCAACCTACATAACCTGACAACTACTCTGCCCAGACAAATACAGACTGCAAGTAAGTTATGATTTATGGTCTTTTCAAGGTTTTAATGAATTAATTAAAAAAAAATTCTCAATTGTGGTTCACTAACTTGTTTAATCAATTTTGTCCGTATTTTGGTATGATTCATAAAATCCTGTGGATAATGAGAGGGTTCTGTATTACAAAATAGCAAATTTGTTATATACCTGTGAAGAACTTGCTATATCATTGAGCTAAGACCTTCATGGCCTAGAGGTAAGAATACGGATCTTTAAATCACATGGCCCCTCACTTTGTGTTTTTAGCTCACCTGAGCACGTAGTGCTCAAGGTGAGCTTTTGTGATACCGAGATGTCCGTCGTCCGTGCGTCCGTGCGTGTGTCAACAATTGCTTGTGAACACTCTAGAGGCTACATTTATGATCCAATTTTTATCAAAATTGGTCAGAATGATTGTCTCAATAAAATCTTGGCCAAGTTCAAAACTGGGTCATGTGGGGTCAATAACTAGGTCACTAGGTCAAATAATTTAAAAAGCTTGTGAACACTCTAGAGGCCACATTTTTGGTCCAATTTTGATGAAAGTTGGTCAGAATGATTGTCTCAATAAAATCTTGGCCAAGTTCGAAACTGGGTCATTTGGGGTCAAAAACTAGGTCACTAGGTCAAATAATTTAAGAAGTTTGTGAACACTAGAGGCCACATTTATGGTCCAATTTTGATGAAAGTTGGTCAGAATGATTGTCTCAATAAAATCTTGGCCAAGTTCGAAACTGGGTCATGTGGGGTCAATAACTAGGTCACTAGGTCAAATAATTTAAAAAGCTTGTGAACACTCTAGAGACCACAATTATGGTCCAATTTTTATCAAAATTGGTCAGAATGATTGTCTCAATAAAATCTTGGCCAAGTTCGAAACTGGGTCATGTGGGGTCAAAAACTAGGTCACTAGGTCAAATAATTTAAAAAGTTTGTGAACACTCTAGAGGCCACATTTATGTTCCAATTTTGATGAAAGTTCATCAGAATGATGGTCTTAATGAAATCTTGGCCAAGTTTGAAACTGGTTCACGTGGGGTCAAAAACTAGGTCACTAGGACAAATAATTTAAAAAGCTTGTGAACACTCTAGAGGCCACATTTATGGTCCAATTTTGATGAAAGTTGGTCAGAATGATTGTCTCAATAAAAATGTTGGCCAAGTTTGAAACTGGGTCATGTGGGGTCAATAACTAGGTCACTAGGTCATATAATTTAAAAGCTTGTGAACACTCTAGAGACCACAATTATGGTCCAATTTTTATCAAAGTTGGTCAGAATGATTGTCTCAATGAAATCTTGGCCAAGTTCAAGACTCGGTCATGTGGGGTAAAAAACTAGGTCACTAGGTCAAATAATTTAAAAAGCTTGTGAACACTCTAGAGGCCACATTTATGGTCCAAATTTGATGAAAGTTGGTCAGAATGATTGTCTCAATTGAAATCTTGGCCAAGTTTGAAACCGGGTCATGTGAGGTCAAAAACTAGGTCACTAGGTCAAATATTTGAAAAACCTTGTGAACACTCTAGCAGCTATATTTATGGTCCAATTTTGATGAAAGTTGGTCAGAAGGATTGCCAAAATGAAATCTTGGCCATGTTTGAAAGTGGGTCATGTGGGGTCAAAAACTAGGTCACTAGGTCAAATAATTTAAAAAGCTTGTGAACACTCTAGAGGCCACATTTATGGTCCAATTTTGATGAAAGTTGGCCAGAATGATTGGATTATTTACCATAAGCTTGACTGTCTTAAAATTTTCCAAATTTATTTACTGTTGAAAACCAATAAACGACTATCAGATACATTTTCCAATTGTTATTATTTTAATTTGCCCAACCAATTGTTACTGTCCCTGCTTTCACAAACCTAAATTTCCTTCATCTTAATTCTCTTTGTCTTGGTGAACATTAACTCAAGAAGACAAATACAATACACATAAAAAAATGTTAACAAGCAAGAGCATTGGCTTAGAGTATTCAATGCAATTAGCACTTAGAAGAGTTTGAAACATACCAACAACCACTCTGTCTTAAATATACCTCTTTTTCAAACAGAACTCAGGTGAGCGATAAAGGGCCATTATGGCCCTCTTGTTTAATTAGCTGCCAGTAGATTGAGAAATAGGAAATCATCTTTTGACTGGTTTGTATGGTTTGTTTACATAGATAAGAAAGGCTATTTATTCACACATGTCAATATTTTCCTTAAACATATACCATAGGCCTTGGGATCATATGATGACTGATTGGTCAATTTTGAGTATTTGAGACTAAGTGCTGTAATTTGTGATCATTCATTGTGGTCATGATGCTTATTGTTGAATTGATTGTGTTGAGTCGGAATCAATGTAACAGCTGCATTAATAAACATCTGTTTCCTTTTATCTTAAATCTTTGACACATACATTTAGAATGACATATATTTTTTTTAACTCATTTTAATGCTAAAAACATGTTTTGACTAAAGTTTAAAAAAATGATAAAAGAATTTAAGCAGACAAAATAGGAAATTTCTGATGATGCTGTTTTATGATTTAAAATGTCATAATTTTGCTTATGTTTTTAGATTGTACATCTCAATTTTGAGTTGAGAGGTAATCATTCTACATTCTGGTTTTTGTTTTCATAGCTGATGAAAACAAAATAGTCTTGTTGAATTTGTTGTCTGGCTACCTTACTCTCTTAGGCAAGTATACTTATAGCTTTTTTTGTTTATTTTTAAGAGTAGGACATTGTCAATTCATTATATCTATTTTTAACATGTCTTTCTGTTTGTAACATTAATAAGTAAAACAAAGAATTTGCTCAAAATCAGCAGTAATTGAATGTCATTACTAAAATTTAAAAAAGAAAATGACTTCACTTTCATTTGCAGTTGTCATTTTCTGATGGTGTAATTTATGATATTCCTCAATATTCAATATGAGTGAGTTAATCTTCCTGCAATGCATAGAACTTCAATCTCTTTTCAATACACATCTTTTTACAGCCATGTGAAAAAAGAGAATTTGCTGAGGATGAGAAAAATGACATTTGGCTAAGATTTTTTAATTCTCAATTGTAAAGATATTCAATGTATTAGAGCTGTATATCGTATTCATATGCAAGATAATTCATTGAACAACAATTCCTTACCATTGATCTGGATTTCTTACTAATATATATAGAGAATAGATGGCTGGTGATGTAAATCGAAATGTTATCAGGCATGGTTTAGGAATATTATCCAGTGAGCCAAAGTCAAGCCAGATAATATTTCCTTTTCTATTTATCATGTTACCTACACGAAAGAAATGAAACAAAACTGAAAATCAATAATGACAGGTGCGTGCAGTGATCACGTGATCTAGTGACGGATATCAAAACTGTTATACGGCACCCTGTTATCGGTCATAAGTTGTCCTGCTGCAGGATAAATTGAGATTATTTATGATTTAAATGATTATACAGGTTCCCGTGTGAAAAGTGTATTGCTGTCACTGCCGCATTTGAAGAGGCTGTCCATGTGTTTAGTACAGACTCTAGAACTGGAGTATAACGATGTGAAAATTGTGGAGGAGAGGACCACTATCACTGGACATGGTTTGTAAAATCTTTTATTTGATAAAAATTGTTTGATTAAACCTCTACTGTGAGTTAAAGAAAAGTTACCTTTGCAATCAATTTCTCCATTTGTTACAATAGTTCCCACCCAATATCACTACAGAAACAAATGTTTCTAATACTTGATACATGTATATGTTGTGACTTGTCTATTGTTGGGTTTGATTGAACAGCGTTTCCAAATCAAATAAATCAAACATTCTGTAAATGGTTGACTTGGTTGCAAAAAGATTTAACATTTTGCTTCATAAAATATTTAGGATAGCTGTGTGTGGAAAGGAATGAAAGTGATCATACTATGGAGAGATGGGGTTTCATATTGTATGGAAAATATATTTCCTTTTTGTCACAAATGCAATTTGAAACCATTTGTTTATATTTGTGAATATCAAATTTACTTATCACTAGCTAATTTGTATATCACGTTAAGATCAATCTAAAAATGTGACCGTTAGCATCAGGTTTATTTGCATTTATGTCTGTTGGAAAGATTTCTAATTATCATAGCAGAGCTTTATATGATTCAAAGGGCTAATTTGTTCTACAGTTTACTACACTCCAAATATTTCAAGCATTTCACACTAGATTGATCTTATCCCTGCATTAGCTCATCATCTGCCTGATAATGTTAATTGGTATTTAGGGTCGACTTGAACCATTTATTAGAGGCCTCCATGGTCTAGTCGTTAAGAGTACAGAACCTAAAATCATTCGGCCCCTCTCCACTTGGGTTCAAATCCTGGTGATAGCATTTGAATTTCCATAAAAGGCAGTCTCCCGACTGACTTACTAGGCAGTCTTCTGACCAACTGACTGATTGTCAATGGTTCTACCCAGCTTGAACAGCCCTTATGGGAAGTTGAGTTTGTGGTCTTCCTCCATCATTTAAAGTGTCTTCAGGCATTGCAATATAACTGAAACAATGTTGATGCGATGTAAAACCCAATATTTGAAGAAAAAAGACATTTTTTGTATATGAAAGATATTTTACTTTTAGGGTCAAGTGCCATTCAAGGGGACAAACACGCCATATCACGACCAAGAAAGTACTTCAAACATTTTACGAATGAACAAATCTTCCACAAGGTTCAGTACATCTGTCGACTTCTGGGATATTACGGGGACATTAACCTGCTGGTGGACCACTTTCTGGACATCTTCCATGAGAGCTCCATGTTTAAGATGCAAGCCACGCTGGTCATCAATGAAATGATGATTGGTACTACGGGTGAATATGGTGGGTAGATTGTCCTTAATACTGGTTTAACCCATTAACAAACAATAACCACATTTGACCAGTTTGTTGCAGACGACTCAGGAAAACGTGTGAGAAAAGGAGAAATTGCTCAAACAAGCAATTTCTCCTTTTCCCACAATGCTTTCTGTTATTCGAAGATAAATTTTCAATTTTATCACATTTTTAAATGTCGTCTGCTGTTCTTTCAATTTGGGACAGTAAAAAATTTGGCGTTTGGTAAAGGGTTAAGGTAATTATCAAGCTCAGTTACAGAAAATTGTGTGGGTTCTAGAACAGTTGACAGATAACATAGAAATATGTTTAATTCCTTTTTAAAGAGTAGCTGATACAGTAATATATTCATATTTCCCCTTCAATTTGGTCAGTAGTGATCACTTTACCTCATGCAAACATGAAAATTTTTGTTAAATAAATGTTTTGGAAAAAAGATGTAATCAATATTATTGTATGGTTAAATGAGCTGTTAAAACAGTTTATGAGAAGATTGTTTTGATTGCCATTTTTTGTGATTGTTCCTGTTTTACTGTATAGAATGACTCTGTTACATGCAAACAGCTAAAACACCATACATTAGTCAGTCTACAACTAAAATCACAACCATAGATTCAACTTAGCTTGGGCTTTTTTTGTCACTGAGCTTATTTGCAATTTCATTATAGTATTTCTTTTTTCAATTTGGTTTCATCCTTATATTTGTATGAGTTATTAGTATGTTGTCTATATAAGCAATGAAGAGTTTCATTTTGTCTCTAATTCTTTAATAAGATTGGAGTGTTAATGTAATACTTACTTTGTAGTTGAACTAGCGAGTACAAAGAATGGGAAGAAATGGCATCAACACAGTCGAGATGAACTTGACATAATTGTTAGGTATGTAATTCTTACTATCTTACTGTCAAAGTTTGTTTGGGCTATAATTTTGTTTTCGATTTGCATTTTCTTTTTTTTTTTTAAATTGCATTTTTTGTACCAGCAATTCCTTATACTTCTGTTTTACCGTTACTCATTGAATCATATTTCATAAAAGACAATTTAAGGAAACACCATGACTCAAGAATATATAACAAATCCTCAATTACCTAAAGAACTTTCTGTCATCAAGATTTATTTCTCAGACTGATATCATTGGAATTTCCTTTGGCAAAATAGTTTAAAGCCCTAGTCTAGTACTGGTGAAGTTCAGGAAAGCTGATATAGTACTGAAAGTTTGTTGACACAATGTTAAACCCTTTATAGAAAAAAAATATAAGTTCACTCAGAATTTCATCAAACAGGAAATAGCCATATACATCATTTTGCGGAGTATTATATGATTATAAACAATGTAACACTTTGAAGAGAAATGGCATTTAAGGACCGACTGTTTTGGACATGTGCGCAGTCGAAGCGATTTTTCTGCTGATTGTTAGATGTCACTCCATTATAAAGCATGTGTTATAATATACCAGCAGAATCAGAAATTTGATAACAAACTCATACATGGTATACAATGTGTCTATCATTGGCAAAACTTGAAAAAAAAAAAAAAACCTGGGCATCCTGTTAGGACATATGATCGTAAACATTGGTCATGTGATTCACCCGCCTGTTTTAGATAACTTTCAAATGTAATGTAAATTGTGTGAAATGAATAAAGACTTGAAGTCCAAACAAAAAAAGTTACTGTCCATTCAGAAAATATAAATTTTCTATGTGTAAAAAGTTGTCCTTATTCATGTTACCTTATTTATTTCAAAGAGTGGTACCACTTAACCCTTATAGTGCTGGAACTGACTTCATGCTTGTGCAAACAGGTTAGATCCAGTCCAGCTGCCAATTGAATTATGCTGGCCTGTGATCCAAACTGTTTGCTACTCTGAGTATCTTTTCTCAACAAAATTAAGCAGATATTTAATTTCGATTTCCCAGCATATTAAGGGTTAAGATATCAAAATTTAATTTCCATAGGATGCTGGTTGATGAATATTTGAACCCTGTGAACTTTGACCTTGTGACCTCTACCAAAATGTCAAGGTCGGGTGACAAGTCACTTGAAGAGCGTTTGCAGAGTCTAACAGCATCAGCTGAATCGGAGTCAAGTCAAATCACAATCGCCAAAATAAATCGCAATATTGTCCAAACCAGTTTATTTGTGGAAGGGATTGGTAACTTTGCCAAGGTAAGATTTTCCTTTATTTATTATATGATTCTGTTGTTTATAGAAACTATATGTTGGTCCTGTTTGAACTAGAAACAATTTTTGTTTTCTGCTTGAAGTAGAAACAATATTTGTTAATGTTAAAAATAGCAACAATTTGTTTGTCCTGCTTGGTTATGATGATGAACTTGTAACCTGAGGGGTCCCAGTTTCTAGCCCTAAGACACCCCTGATGTCTTTAGTGTCCTTTGGCAAAATACCTTAGAGCCCTAACCTATTATTATAAAGCCCAGGAAATCAGCAATATAACTTGAAAAAAATATTGAAACAGTGTTAGACCCTACACAAAGAAGTAATAGTATGTCTAAGAACATGCATTTGATCAGGGTTCTCTCTGGCTAAAATTTTGTTAGCGCCAACACTTGCGCCATATTCAAAAAGTTGGAGCCAAATTCAATAAGTTGGAGCCAAAATAGTCTTCTGTAGAAGGGAAAATCCTTCATCATGGCCATCTACGGTTCTAAAGAGGTTCCCATGTGTTCGTTTGTTCTATCTATTTCTATGTGCTGTTTTCATTAGGTTCTATGGACTAAATCCTCTTTCACACTCAACATTTGAAACAGGCCATAGCAGAAACATGACTTTCACATATGGCGTCATGTTATAACCAACTAATTCCTGTCCTCCAAGCCTTCTTGAAATTACGGTTGTCAGATGTCAATTTGATTTTTAGTGGGAGGCATATTCAACTTTGAGAAGATCGATTTAAAGTCATTCTTGTGTTGGATCAGAATTAAGTGTCACTTAAAATCGCAAATTTTATATACCAAAACTTTGGTGCATAAAAGAGTTTCATTTATTTGTCAATCAACACAACTGACTTTGTCGATGTTTGATGTCAACTTCTTTAAAAGGAGCGCGAGGGCAAACATTTTGATTGAAAAGCAGTTGAAGTCATAATTTCCATAAAATTGAAGTTGAAAGGCTGGCAAATGACTAAATGGTGTACACAAAAAGGTGTCACCTTCAACAAACTTGACAATCAACAGATACTGAACTGAACAAGTGTGAAACAGGATTATCCCGTATCGGCAATCGCATTTGATAAACAAGCTGGTTCCCGAGTTCTAATTCAAAGTACTGCGGTTACGGAAACCTTCCATACATGGTTCTCGGCTTTACAGTAAAACCAAATCAATATTGAATAAATATCGGCAACCATGCTGTAAACAAACATCAAATTTTCGCGGAAACTAGTCGGCGCCAGCAACTTTCGCCAAATTTGTTTTTCTTGCACCAATTTCTTAATTTTGTCGCAAATGGCGCCTGATTTGATATAGAACCATTTGTCCTTTGGCAGACTGATTTGAGATTACATTGTTTGTTTCAAAAGGAAAGAGGTTGAAAGATATCTTTATACCTATACAGTGGACCCGCGATAATCCGAACGTCGTTTATCCGGAATATTCACCATCCGAACAGAATCTTGAGGGAACGGATCTTACCTTCATCAATTTAACTGTTTAATGCGGAAAATCCGCATTCCGGAACCGGACAAAAATATTCGGGAACCAATTGTCACTTTTCATAGTATATGCGTATGGCTAGTCCGGAAACCAGTAAAGTCGTTTGTTTTGCGGTTACAGTTGCGAATGAAGGGATCGGTCTTCTGTTGTAAACGGCATTCACACGTTTTGCAAACTGTCACGTATGCTTGACCATAACATGTCACCTAGTGTAGTGTACTGGAAGGTGTTGATTGTTTGTTAATCGGTCATTCTGTCAGTTGATTGGTCTTACATTATTGTAATTACGGTCGCATGTCGATAGTTGAGTTTGTAAAAGGTGTTGATTGGCTGTTTAAACAGCGATCGGGAGACAATGTCTGGCAATTATTTTCAATTATTACTCAATCAATATGCTCCTTTTCCCTATAAATAAACTCTCGACAATCCCTACCTATCTCATTTCTCGATATTGAAATAAGAAGATACAACTTGAAGATGTCTACACCCACAGCCAAACGAAGACAGTTTTTTTCAGAGCTATCTTAAGGAAATTTAACTTCTCGAAAGACAGTGCTTCAAATTGTCATTTTTTTAAAAAATCCGTTTTGACCAAATAAACACTTCCTTAACACACTTTATATTTCCCTTCAAAAAAAAAAATTGTGTATTTCTTACTTCATAGTAATGATCATGATACACCGACACTGTGTAAAGGTAAACATTTCGCTGTAACTCGCATATTCTTTATTCCGGAAAATTCGTTAATACGAACATTTCTCCTGGGGACGAAAGTGTTCGGATAAACGAGGGTCCACTGTACAAACTACAAAAGTCTAAAGAGGAAACTACATTTTCAAGGGATTGTTTGCTGAAAATTGGGGAGTATTACAAGTAGCTGACCATTTGCAAGACATGATATACATTACCAGAAATGCATTGTGTTTTTAAGTTTAGTGCAATCATTAAATCTAGCAGAGACATAGATAACAGAGATTGGCAACTCCGGAATTATCGCCAAACTCTCGCGTGCCGCGAGGTTCTGCGAGATAGAGAAAGTGCGTACCTGTTTATCCGTTGCCACGGGAGATGTCAAGCAAAATTGATACTTCTTTATTACAGTAAAATAGCTATGTTTTGGTTATCTGATTGGTTATCTGAAACAACTTCTGGACATTTTATTTTATTTTCATTTTATTAAATTGATTTTATGTTAAAAACAAAACAAAAAGTTCCAGTAGGCCTTCTTTTTCAATGACAGGCTTGATTACCATGCAATTGTACTTATAACGACAATGTCTTTCAAGCAAAGGTTTGAATAATATTTTGTAATAAATCAAGTGACTCTATTTAGTTGCAGTTAATAACCAAAGCATGAACTTTCCACTAAGACATGATAGTTTTCGTTAATATTAAAAGATTGCTTTCTAATTTCATTTCATTATTTTGTGTCGTAAAACTGTTTACAGTGCTAATTTTGTAAAACAAAACACGTTTTTCATCATGACATTATTTCAAGCCAAATGCTTCAATTTAAGAAAATTAAAAGTATTTTATGATGTTAAGATGCATGTGATGAGAATTTTTGTAAAGGAGGTTTAAGTAAACGAAAGGACACGTAAGAAAAAACTGACGTGCAATGTTTCGAATACACCTTTTACCGCAGATTCCTATAATATTGATTGCAAATCAATTAGTACATAATCATTCTTAAACACGTAACGGTCTGGTCTTATCATGCTGCTGACCGAAATGATTTTGGAAAAAAGAAATGTGAGCTTTTTGAATGTTAAGCTAAAAGCAAATAGTGTGTCTTGCACCTTCGTTTTTATTATCATTTCTCAACGAGAAATTAAGTCAAAGCACACTACTTTAAACCCAGACAGACGCTTAAAACAGAACAAATCCTCCCTATTTTGTTTTCGGGAGCTTTAGGTCATTAAATTTGAATGAGGTGTCAGAGAGTGGACACAGGGTTAGCGCGACACACTTCTTGTGTAATCGCCCTAGCATCACAAGGTTTTATGACATCAAACTACATATTTTACGGGGTGGCAATTTACAATCATAGCCTGTATTGTCCACTACCGTGATTGACTCTTTCACCCTTCGTTCTTCAAATGACACATTTCACTTGACATATTTGCAAGCGATCGGAATTAAGAAGAAGTATGACGAAAAAGGATACATCGTGGTGTTTCTGATTAAGAAGATCTATCCATTATTTCGTCTATTAATTGAATGGATTTTCTTCTTCTTATTTAGGAATATCACTTTGAAAATACGGGAAACTATAGAAATTAGTCAGCATTTAATACGGGATCAATTCAAACTCATTCAGACGTTTTCAGTAATAACACGTTTGATAAAATCCAAGTCACACAATTTAAGATTTAGTTGATGCAAAAATGAAAAATTTTGATTGAAAATTAAATGGCTGAAATCATGATTATGCTTGTGTGGTAAAGTAAACCTGGTATAACTTCGTTATAAACACGACAATCACCATAAAAAAGCGGGTAACTATAAAACAAAAATAACACTTTAGGAAAATGTCAAGTATGATATGAACCAGTGTATAGTTTTTTAGTTTTACTGTGTACAACTATGATATATTTTGGTTGGAAATCAAGATGGCTGAACTCATTAAGGTAGTAAATGGGACATATTTAGTACGCAATAACTCCTAAATGACAAGGAATATCAGACTGAAAATTTGGAAATCAACAAAATCATATTATCCCAATAAAATGGACATAAATCAGAAATGTTTGAATAAACCTCCATTAAAACATTTAACTTTGTACAAGTATAAAATATTTTGATTGAAAATAAAATGGCCGAAATCACGATCGTGCTTGTGTGGGTAAGTCAACCGGGTATAACTTCGTTATGGAAGCGAAGATTACTTTAAAAATGCGGGCAACCATAAAACAAAAATAACACTTCAGGAAAATGTTAAGTATGATATGATCCAGTGTATAGTTTTTTAGTTTTACTGTGCACAACTTTGTTAATTTTTGGTTGGAAATCAAGATGGCTGAACTCATTAAGGTAGTAAATGGGATATATTTAGTACGCAATAACTTCTAAATGACAAAGAATATCAGACTGAAAATTTGTAAATCAACAAAATCATATTATCCCATTAAAGTGGATATAAATCAGAAATGTTTGAATAATCCTCTGTTAAAAATTTAACTTTGTACAAGTATGAAATATTTTGGTTGAAAATAAAATGGCCGAAATCATGATCATGCATGTGTGGTTCAGTAAACCTGATATAACTTCGTTATGGAAGCGAAGATTACTTTAAAAATGCGGGCAACCATAAAACAGAAATAACACTTCAGGAAAATGTCAAGTATGACATGATCCAGTGCAAAGCTTTTTAGTTTTACTGTGCACAACTTTGTTAATTTTTGGTTGGAATTCAAGAAGGCTGAACTCATTAAGGTAGAAAATGGGATATATTTAGTACGCAATAACTTCTAAATGACAAAGAATATCAAACTGAAAATTTGGAAATCGACAAAATCATATTGTCCCATTAAAATGGACATAAATTAGAAATGTTTGAATAAACCTCCATTAAAACATTTTACTTTGTACAAGTATGAAATATTTTGGTTGAAAATAAAATGGCCGAAATCATGATCATGCTTGTGTGGTTAAGTTAACCTGGCATAACTTCGTTATGGAAGCGAAGATTACTATAAAAATGCGGGCAACCATAAAACAAAAATTACACTTCAGGAAAATGTCAAGTATGATATGATCCAGTACATAGTATTTTAGTTTTACTGTGCACAACTTTGTTAATTTTTGCTTGTAAATCAAGATGGTTAAACTCATTAGGGTCGTAAAATGGACATATTCAGTACGGAATAACTTCTAAATGACAAGGAATATCAAACTGAAAATTTGGAAATGTAGAAAAACAAACCCTTTCTTTAAAATGGACTTGAATTGGAAATGTTTGAAAAACCCTCCTTTAGAACAGTTTGAATCTAAATCTACTCAATTATCACGTTTATCGCACCCAATCACGAAATTGCAAACAATTCAATCAAGTTTGTCGCAGTTTGCCATGTTTATTTCTTTAAGAATCACTTGCTGATTGGTCTTATTGGATGAAGAAACTTTCTAACAATAACAATATAGTGAATTCGGTAAGAAAATAATTTAATTATGACTTAAAACACGCTTATATGTGTGTTGCCTATTTCGCGTTTAGTTGAAAATAGCGTCGACAGACAGATCTCGAAAGGTCTCGCTAAATAACGCGTCATGCGAGATATCGCAGAAACCGGCTATAGGTAAAGAAGGAGTTGCCAATCTCTGTTATCTATGTCTCTGAATCTAGTCATCCATTTAATGTGTATTTTGTCAGAAAACATACTTTTAAGTTTGTTCAACCTTATCAGTGTTTTTTTTTTATGAAATATTTGGCTTTTTTGGTCTCATTCCCCGATCTCCAGCATATATATTTTTCCCCCAAATATGTGAAACATTCCCCTCTCCCAATTTCTATTAAATCTAGATAAAGAGGAGGTCACCAGAATAATTGACAAATTCGCATAAAATCCAAAAAATGTTGAACTTTGAACATGAACATAACAGGTTGATGCGAAAAAAGTATTGGAATAATGATTTTTCTCCATGAGTGGTGAATAATGATCTTTAAACTTGATTTGCACCATTATTTGCTAAAGATAGAAATGTCCCCTCTAATACACCCCTCTCCCCACCCACTCATGTGACCCACCCCCCTTCCCTCAAAACTGGTAAAAAAAATAGTTTTGCATATTTTTGATATGATAAGTAATTATCATGAAAGGACTATTGTCACTTTCATTCCTTGGAATGTTCTATATTGCATAGATATAAGCTGACGAGCTTATGTATGAAATATTTAGGTATACATACACAAATCTTCCAGTTTCATATCCATAATTTTATCTCCCAGTGAGAAATCAAACTCCTTTTGTCACAATGTTTTCACATGTTATTGTGGCATATGTATTTAAAGCTGTTTGTAACAAGTTTTAGGATAAATGCTTCACTGACAAACCTGTTTCGTGTTCTTGTTTGTAATCAGCCATGTTTATTGTAGATAATGAAGACAGACTTTGTTCCACTGTTGATGCGAGTCCTATATCCGTTACTTGAGAAGTTGGGGGATGAGACTGCTTATATAAGTAGCTCAGCCTTTATATCCCTGCTCGACATCTGTGAGGGATGTAGCTATAAGTAAGTATAGTCAAGGTTAATACATGCAGAGTCCATTCGTCTGATTATCACACAACCATATTAACCTTGTTATTTCTATTTGCCTAATCATATTCTTTCTAAACTCAAACTTAAGATGATTAACTTTTCTGCACCATCTTGAATTTATAATAAATTGTGATTCCTTACTACTTACTCATTTTAGATATTCATTTATCAATATCATTTACTCATTACAATTTTTTTATCTAATATCATACGTTCATGAAAAATTGTTTATTTACTATCATTATAACTAATTACAAGTCATTTGTATACTATCATTTATTCATTACAAATTATAGGTATTTTTCTTGAGCCAAATCCATTTTAGCCTGTAAAAATTCACTAAATGACCTTAGCTTTGAAACATCATTCATTTTTCTGCACCATCCCTATGCAGCTTAAAATGTCATTATGATAACGAAAACATCTTAGAAAAGCACTTTTTCCTGTTTCTTGTAATTATTTTTATTTAATCCGGTAATGAAACCATCATTTTTCAAAACTTGACAAAAATATGAGATAATGTAATATTAAAATTCTAATGAGTACCCACACTATAGGGTTTAGAGAAGAAATAATGCCTCCTTACTAAACCTCTGTATAATGTTTTCTAGGTGCATTGACAGTTTAATACGAGCAAACACAGACTACCTAATGAATTCCATTTCCCAAAAGTTGCGCCATTTTAGCCTTAACAAGCGCTGCCCTCTAGTGTTAAAGGTCATGTTACAGTACAGCAGTGCAGATTTACTTCCCTTGATTGAGGACACAGTACAAGAGGTGAATATACTTCAAAGATCTTTCAAAATATTACCGTCTGCACACGACATTTTTTTACTTGAAGCAGACGACTTTAGAAAAGCTTTGTATACATGTGAAAAATTTCAGTTCTGCTGTTGTGATATATGACTAGATTGAAAAAACATTGTGGAAATAGGAGAAATTGCTTGTGACAATGCTTTTTGAAAGTCACCTTCTGCAAGACACAAATATATGGGGTTTGATGGTAATTCGCTGGCCTTTGAAGGATATAATCAAACATAATTTTATTAACACCCTACTATACGACAAGCTTGTTAATTCTAGTTTGCACTCTTGCAAAATATGTGTTCATCAGATAAATAGCAAGTTAATAAGTTACTTGAATTATCTGGCAAAGTTTTGGGGTCTTTCAAGGATATTATCCCAGAGCTAGAGATGAGCCTCTAATAAGCTAGGAAGTCAATTAATTTTTGTTATAGCCCCTTTTGAATGAAAATTGGATCATTGGAGAAAAAAGATGGAAAATAAATTAAAAATTCGCCATTTTTCAGTTGAGCTTAATACACCGGTTTTTATTAGCCAATTAAGTTATATCACAAATATGTTGATGAAGAAAGGGCTTTTTACTGCCACCTACACATATTATGTTTGAACATTTCATTTACACTTTTCTCTACAGATTTTGGACTCTTTGGATGACCACTATGAAGAAGATGCTGTGTTGTTTATGGGAGTGTTAAATGAACTAACTAAGGCAGTGGTTAGATGGTTTCCCACGGAACAAGATGAAACAAAATCCACAAGTGAAATTGAGACAGTTGAACAAGCGTCTAGTCATATTGAAACTTCTCGGAAGTCTTCCAGTGAAATTGGATCAACTACTGAAGGTTCCAGTGACTCAAACTTGGCTGAATTAATTCCAAGTGAAACAGACTCTTTTAGGCAAGCTTCCAGTTGTATGGGATCTTCGATTGAAACAGCTCAAGATCAAGCGTTAAGTGATACAGATGAAAACAAGTGTGATACTTTTACAAATAATCTTAAAACATGTGGTGATTCAGACTGTATTCTAAAGGACCCTGCAGGAACTGCTGTTAGACATGTAACAGATGAAACTGGTGATATGACAGCAGAAGAAAGGTCTAAGGTTTCTGTAACACCAGAGTTTGATACAGGTTCACAAAGGACTGATCCAGGTCTCAATACAACAGACGAGCTGATGAAATATTTTACAGAATTTCTTAAACATGAAAGGTTGGCAGCTGGTGATGTAACTGATGAAGATATAGAAAGTGTCAGGTATGCATAATTTATAAATTTGTTTCCTATAACACATTCCCTTGTCTGTTATTTTGTAAATTAATTTAATTGATTAACAACTATTCGTAATCTGAGTTTTTACAACAGAGTGTAATTGAGGGTAAAATACACAAATTGACTTGGTCTAACGTTTGTAAATGAATCACTGAAAGTGTGGTCTTGTTTGAAGGCCTCAAATAATGCATGATGTCATTTGGATTTTTAACTTGTTTATAAAATTACAAAACTTAAGATTTCTTGTTGAAAAGGCTTTTTTTCTGGTCCGTATTAAGAAGCTCAACAATATGAGATGTACAAGATGGTCATTAAGTGGCAAGGTTTTACTCTTTTCTGTGACTAGCGTGAACCTGTCAGTAAGTCATTATAGCAAGAGAAAAAAGAAAGATGCTCATTCAAGGCTTTTTAGCATTAGCAGGCCATGGGCCTATTAAAGGCATCTTCCCAATTGTAAATTTCCCAAAAATTGAAAGTTACACCAGCATTTTTGTTTCCCAATTCAGCAATTTCAGTGTACATCTTCTCGAAATTAACAGGTCTCCGCCTCTTCCAAATTGATTGGAAAAAAAAGGCTGCCATATGTCACCTCTATGCCAAGGTATTGTACTGATATGAAAATGACTGATTTGTTTTAATTTTTTTTTTCTATTTCATTATTTTCAGTTTAGATACTGATGAAGTTTCGGAGTCCCCTAGTCAAGAAACAGATGAGAAGCCTCCAGCCCCAAAACATGTGCTGGCTGTAAAGGAAGTGATGGTGAGATGTAAACACATTGTGTCGTCCAGAAATCCACGTCTTCGTCTTCTAGTTCTGGATACCATATCACAGTCATGTACAGCATTGAAACAATATCAAGGTATGCTTACTGGATACCATATCACAGATGTGTACAGCATTGAAATAATATCAAGGTATGCTTGTATACATGCTCTACAGTACAGCTTACATTAGGAAATTTCACTGTGAAGAGTTTTGTATTGTCTAAAATATAAAGAGTTTTCATGCAATAGTGAAAATAGATTAGGATCAGAAGCTTAATCTATCCAAGGATAAATTTCCTTTTTGGGGGGAAGATAACTCTTCAACTCTTACATACATAAGAATTACTTAGGAAAAAATGATGGATGAAAACAGTTACCATGGATACTCACAAAATAGCGTCTAGGGAAAGAAATCCTCCAAAAAAGACACGCCTGTTCTGTAGAGCTTTGCTGCCACCATTTTACTGACAAGATGCAAGATTATGAAATGCCAATTTGCCAATGTTTTCTTAAATGATAGCATGTATTTGATCTAAAATAGAAGATTCAGCACCCTTCATTTAGGCTAATTGTGTATATCTAACATTGACCAAGTGAATTACTCAATAGCTATAAGAACCCATGCTAAGGTTTGTGACTTGAGCAGGTTCAATTTGTGTTAAGTTAGGGCATAGCTTATGATTGAATCACACCGTCTACAAAATACAATGAAATAGAAAAAGAGATTTAGATAAGGTCTTTCATTTCAGGACTAACTCAAAATAAAGATGGCGCCATTTATTTTTTGCCATTATCAGTGATGAGATAATGCATACGGCCAAACATGCCACTTGTGATTGGCGCTCAGATTTTATATTGAGGAAAAATGATGTACTAACAATATTATTCATTACTCAATAAAGATGTTTGCAAAATGAATTTTACGTTAATAAAAGGTTTTATATGGCTTGATGTTGCATATTTAAGTTGAACTTCAAAACAAGAAAGGGTTATTTTTGCAATATTAAGCAACCACCTTTTTAAGCAGCCAGTTTCATATTTTCCCCTGGTTTGTTGCTTATCACAAGTTAGACTGTATATTTCTGATTGACAGATGAGTTACTCCCACTGATACACCAGATTTGGTCCACGTTCAGCCTGTGTTTTACTGACGAAGAAAAGCTTGTCACAATAAAGGTATCTTCTATTCATTTTACAGAGGGTTGTTTTTTCTTAACAATGTGCTAATATGAACTATTGGTTTAAATCATTAGAAAATCAGCTTGTTTCCACATGTATGTATGAAAACCTTAGTGGCCATCTTGAACTCAGACTGATAAAGTTTTTTTTTTATATAGGGAACACTTTATGTAAATAGTTTTTCAGTTATGTTGCAATGTCAACCTTATGATGATGGAAGACCTCAACTTCGAGTGTCCATAAAGGCTGATCAAGCCGGTCGAACCATCATCTTATCATTAATCTCATGAAAATCAAAATTCAGTGATTCAACTTAATGTGGAGAGGGACCAAGTGATTTCAAGTTCTCTACTCTAACAACCAGGCAATGTAGGCCCCTGACTAACTAGAGTTAGTTTAGTTTAAACATATTTTATTGCAAAATGTTTTTACAATAGGATTGGGACGGAAGCTATAAGCTTATTGAGTCCCTCTCCTAGTAACTAGAGTTACTTTTCCTGGACTATTCTTGTTTGATGAGATAATGACAACCCTGGTCGGTATAGAAGAAAATTATAGAAATGGTAAAGAAATGTGTGTTTATTGATGAATTGATATTAATAAATAAAATAAGTATTGTTAAATAAGTGAGAAACTGTTTTCCTCAAACAAAACTGTACATGATGCATATATATAATATAGATTTCATTGCACAAAATGATGCTATAATTTTTGAACACACTAATTTCCCAATATAATTATTGACATTAAGATATTGTTATGAAAATCTGTAGACACCATTATTTTCCTCTCTCTAGGCCCTGGATGTGCTACATGTCATTGTCAAATGCTCGGGGGATTTTGTTAAGCAGAGAGTCATAAAAGATGTCATTCCAAAACTTACAAGCTTCTTAAAGAATCAATCAGAAATAAGGTAAGCCTTTTTTAAAATTTTAATCCTGTTTGAATTGAGTTCATTTTGACAACTTCAAAATGAGCCATTTTGTTTTAAAGGATCTTGATTACAAGAAACAGACTCTTGGTGTATATATAAGACAACTTGTGGGCTAATATGGACTCGAAACATTCAGAAATCTCCGGTGGACTTCATGCTTATGCAAACAGGTTCGATCCAGGCCAGCCGCCAACTAAATGGGTGGCTGGCCTGTGATCTAACCTGTTGGCTACTCTGAGTATCTTTCCTCAACAAAATTAAGTAGATACTTATGGCTTTGGAAAGCAGATGACACAAAAACCTAGTTTTAGAAAATTACCCAGCATTCTAAGGGTTAAATTGAAGATGGAATTGTATGAAACAGAAGATAGTTGAAAATCAAATTTCTATTTTTACAGTGTGTGTGCGGGTCAAGCCTATCAATTTACAGTCAACTATAAACTTCAGCTCACCATATTGAAGAATTTAGCAGACATAGCATCAAATGTGAGAATTTTTCCTTAACTGTTTATTCATTCATGGAACCTGTTGAGATTTTGCCTTGTGAAAGTATTTGAATGTATGGAACAGTATACTTTACAGGCCATTAAGAACTAGGGCTAATAATGATTCAATAGTATACTTGTAGTTAATACATCATTCTATAGAAATTACTTTCTCAAAATGAAAGATCACTAGGTTTAATCTCAAGATCATGTATAAAACATTGACTAAATATTTAAATTTTTAGTTAATATAAAAGCGAATGAAATACATTTCTTACTGATTCCTTCATCTTGTATCAGCAGATAGAAAGAGAAAATAGATGATTGGTGTCGTGAATCAGAAATGTTATCGGGCAAGGCTTAGGAATATTATCCGGTGAGCCGAAGGCGAAATTGATATTCATCCAAAGCCGAGTCCGATAACGTTTTTATTCAAGACACCAACTTTCTATTCTATTTATCCTGTTACCTTTATGTATTCTTTCAAACAAACAAGATGTAAATAAAACAAGAGAAAAAAGAAAAAAAAATAAGTAGAGAATGATCTAAACATGACGTCATGTCGTTTTTATGATGCCATAATTTGTCGCGTGGATGTGTTATATGGTTAGTGCCGGATATCACAAATGTTATACGGCACCTAGTTATTGGTCCCAAAATGGCACTAGTGACAGGATAAACACAATTTTTCATTAAAAGATTCTTCACACAATTGGTTCTGCTGAGGGTAATAATGAGATATTGATGATGAATAGATGTGTAAAGGGTCTATAGTTTCATTTCCCAATTTGTATAAATGATTCACAATGGAAATGTTTACCACTTACTTCTTACTATTTTCAGATAACATATGTTCAAAACCAGATGTGTTGTTTTCTCCCTATTGTTGCCTAGTAGTTAGATTACTTAACTTGGTAGATTTTATATGAATTGTAATGAGATATAGTCTATGGATTATGGAATTATCATAGTTCTATCCACCTTACCCAGCCCTTATGAGTGGTCGGTTATGTAAGTGATCTTTCTCCATCTGTTTTAGCTAGGTTTTTTCATGTAACTGAAATTATTTTGATGCGCATAAAAGCTAAACAATTCATTGTAAATTCTAATTTATTTTTCATAAACCAAATACTTTTTAGCCTGTAAATAATTCATTATATGTTTATCAACATCATCATACTGTGTGCTAAATGACCTTAGCTGTTGATGCGCCTTAATTAAGACACCATTCATTCATTCATTCAAAACCTAAACAAAGCTAAAATCAAAAGGTAGTTTAAACCAAATGACATTTCCGTATCTTTTTGTTTTCCTTTTTCCTTCTCAAAGTGCGGGTACTCATTAGAATTGTGTTTGCAACATAAATCTTGAATACTCACAGTAAAGGGTGTAGGTGGATTTTGAAATATTGTTTGACAGGTCATTTGTTCCTCTTCACAAATATATACATTTTACATATATTACAGTGTTGTGTAGATGGTGAGAATCTGGACCAGATCACCAGCAGCTGTGTTCTATACCTTAACTGTAAACAACCATCAACACTTCAACAAGTAAGTCACATCAAATTATTTTGCTGTGTAGCTTTTTATTTCATGTATGTGTTTAATGGTTTAACATCATCTTAGACCTCTTGAAATACTCTTTTAAGAGGATTAACCCTTACAGTGATGGGTTATTTTCTAAAAATATATTTTTGTGTCATCTGCTTTACAAAACTCTAAATATCTACTTAATTTTGATGAAGAAAGATACTCAGAGTAGCAAACAGGTTATATGACAGGCCAGTCACCAATTTATTTGGCAGCTGGCCTGGATATAACCTGTTTGCATAAGTATGAAGTTGGTTTCTAAACACTATAAGGAATTAGAAGAAGTTGAATTCATTAAAAGTTGAATAAGTCTTAGAAATGTCATGCCTCAACACTTCAAGTTGAAGGGGACCTCTGTGACCTAGTGGTTAAAGTACAGAAAATGGGACCACATGGTCCCTCTCTGTGTGCGTTCTTATTACAGTAGCGTTAGATTTAAATTCTTATGAAAGATACTCTCCAGTCTGACTTATTGAATGGTGATGGTCCTTCCTGCCTTGACCAGCCTATAAGCTTAGTGTTTTACTCAGAGGGGCCTCCGTGGCCTAGTGGTTAGAGTACATAACTTGAAATCACATGGCCCCTCTCCGCGTGGGTTCAAATCCTGAGAGGGATATGGATTTTCATGAGAGGCAGTCTCCCCGACTGACTTACGAAATGCCAATGGTTCTACCCGGCTTGACCAGCCCTTATGGGCAGTTGAGTATGGGGTCTTCCTCCATCATTAAGAGTCAGGTATCGCTACATAACTGAATTAATGTTGATGTGATGTAAAACCCATGTTAAAAAAAAAAAAAAAAGTTTTCCTCAGATAACTGATCAGATGTAAGACCCAAAGAACCTTTTCACTACCAGACCTTGTAACTCTCTCATATACCAAGGGTAAATGTGGGAAAAAAATGGGAAAAAGACAGAATTTACCCCTGCACCACCTGGGCAGTCACATGACATCACAGATTCATTAAAATCGATATCAAGTTTCACAGTATACCAACCTTCTATACTCTAAAGTGTACCTTGTGCTTCTATACATACAACCATATAACGCCGTTTATTTATGGAGGATATGGTATATAAGGTGCTTAAATTGTGGCCAATATATCCGGCACTATAGATAGTGAAAAGGTTAACTAAAATGAGTAATTTGTCTGACTGAGTGTGTTATATTGTCTACAGGTATGTATGGAGTGCTGTAGAAGGTTGATATGTCTCAATGCTGACCAGATGTGGATAAAACTGTGTAGTCTCTACTGTCCAAAAGCCTTTTCTCCACCAGACAACAGATTTAAACATATTAAGGTATGTATGAGTCTGCACCTTTCTTTTTTTAATGATCATGAAAGCCTGGAGAGGGTAAGATCAATAGCTAAGTTAACCTGGAATATCTGGTTGTGACCAAAGTTCTTTCTGATGTATGATGAAAGCTTTGTAGCAATATTTATTATGTTCTTTCCAATGATCAGTTTGATTTCAAGTTAGAAAAAAATAATTGTCTGAAAAATAAAAATGGACTGGTTTGTTAAAGGCAATTAAAGGTAAATGGATTCTAATGAGTACATGCAGTTCTGAGTGTGTGGAGGAAATTAACAAGTAAGCAATGAAATAAACCTCTTATGTAAATCAGCTGTTTTGTGCTATTGTTTTAATAGTAGGGAGATAAGCCATTAGAACAGACATATCATACCAAATTACTTTTCTTATTGTTTTTTGGTACTAGGCTTAGAACAATTGAACCCTACAATAAAATAATTGCCCCTTATTGAGAGGACCTTAGAAAATAGGCTTGCTTACTTCTGAAAACCCTACATATACCTAGAAATGTTTTATGACATGACTGTGAAGTACTGAAGAGATGCTAGTCTTGGAATAATGTCAATGAAATCATTTCCATTTAAAACGGAACCTTGAACAACAGGCTTGTCATCCCAAATGTGTACTTCTAAAACCACTGCAGATCCCTACAACTGTACTATGATGTGCTTTTCTTTTTACTAATTCTGTACTAGGCTAGAAATACAACAAAGTAATTGTCCCTTAACTTTTTACCAGACACCAAATATACCACTGTCCCAAATTGAAAGAGTTTTCAAAGTATTTTTTAAACAGTGATAAAATTGAAACATAATCTTTTGATAGGGCAGAAAACATTCTTACGAGCAATTTCTCCTTTTCCCACAATGTTTTCCAGAGTCGTCTGCAAACCAACCGTTCAAATGTCGTTATTGTTTGGTAAAGGGTTAAGGGTTGGACCTGCGACAACAGCTTTGAAATCTTTGCTACCTTCTTAATCACCATAGATACTTAGACCTGTGCTATGATAATATTAATTTGATAATTATTTTCCTTACAGCGTCTATCGACCATCTCCCAGAGCAATGTCTACACAACAAATATTACAAAACTGATGAGAGACACAGCATTACTGGGACCAGAGATGTGACAGAACTGTTAGGATTTTAACTGTTTTACCCATCATGCAGTTCAACTTCTGTATCAACAAGAATTTCAGCAATGCTTAAGATAACCAAGAAATGTCAGTTTAAGCCTTCAGGCTAAATTTTAAAAAAAATCCAAAAACAAGAAATTACTTCTGCATAAAAATCATTGTGACAAAAACAGGAATTACTTTTTATGAACACTTCTTTTCACTGTAATTTCTTTGTCATATAGACCATAGTGAGCCTGTATGAATAATGTAAGGGTCTGTGTGCTATGGCACTACAGCACTTGTAGAAAAACTGTGATGAAAGCACAGTTTTCTCATAATGATCAAATCCACCTTTTGCCATTTGAATTTAATGTTAGTTAGGAATAATAAAGGAATAATATAGACTACCATGAAAGGGTCTTCGTGGCCTTGTGGTTAGACTACTGAACCTGAAATCACATGCCCCCTCTCTGCTTGGGTTTAAATCCTGGTGAGAGATATGGATTTTGATTAGCTCCCCAACTGACTTATGGAATGTGATGGTTTACCCGGCTTGACAAGTCCTTATGGGCGGATGCATATTGGGTCTTCCTCTATCATTAAGAGTTGGGCATCGCATCATAACTGAAATACTGTTGATGTGATGTAAAACCCTTACAGATAATATATAAATATAAGTAAATAGATAAAACAGATTATCATAATAGCATACATGTAAAAGATTTTGGTAACAGACTTTTTTAGACGTCATACAACTACAACAAATGTCTCATTTTACGAAAAGGCTCTTTTTGTCAATGATTTCCATGTTTTTTGTATTGTTTGTTTAATTCAAAAGTTAATTTAGGTGGGTTATGGGTTTCTTTACTTCCATAGTCAGTTTAGGTATCCTGCAATGTAATATTGAAAAATAAAAGGATTTTGAGGGTTTCATTCAAAACTATCCTTAGTGGTTCAAGTGGAAAATATGTATAAAACCTGTTGACTGTATGACACTCAAAATTTGTCATTGAATACTAGATCTGTCTTTAAGGTATATGCCATGCAAAAAAACCTACACAAATGAAAACAAACATCAGATGATATCGGAACAGACAGACTACTGTGACTACTAAGTCTTGTTCTTTAGAAAAGGATACAGTAAAAAGGAAGAAATGCTATCTTATGTGATGTTTTAATTCTTGAATTTGAAGCAAACTTGTTATTTTTTTTTTTCATTGTTAGATTACTATTTAGATTTTACATAATTAACATTCTAGTTAAATTACGAGTTTTAAAACAACTTATAATGAAGTATAATATGAAGAATTGTGTCTTGTTTATGAAAGAATATAGTTTGAAAACTTGCACACATGAACAATTTTGTCTTTTTTAAACAATGATTTCAGAAGGATATTAGAGCAGACTCATAAAGACTTGAGGATTGTTTTAGTTTAACTATTTAAATTTAAACATCAATTGTTCTTACAACTTATGTTAAATATCATTCACCAATTTGCTTCCTTGATTGAATTTGGTACTTTTGACCAATTTGCAATAAGTCAATGTATTTGTTTCTTCGGATCAATTAATTAAAGATTCTTTAGGATTTTGTGACTGGTATATCAAAATTAAAAACACACATGTGAGATATAAGGAGAAAGCACAAAGCTTTTTCTTTCTGATGTTGGTTTAAAAAAAATGATTTTGACGAATAAAGAAATAGCTTGTTACAATTTCTCCTTTTGTCATAATGGTTTCTTTTATCTTCTGCTGTAGTGGTAAGACACATTACTATTTAATAGGTTACATAAAATGGCGACTTGCATATATTTATATCTTGAAACAAAAATACAATTTTGAAAACTATAGATAAAGATTAAATGTAAGAACTTTGAACAGCCCATTAAGATTAGATGTTAGAGTATAACTTTGAACAACTCAATAACATGTGTATATCTTTATATGTATATTAAATTATGTGCCAAAGGCCTCTGTCTACAAATAAACTTTTCTGTCTATTATATAAGTAAGTGTTATATAGACAAACTTATCTATATATCAGTGACTTTCCATTTAGATAAATGCCTGCACAAATTTCAATGCATTATAAAGATTTTTAATAGTTAGAAGTATCAAGTTATTAGTATTTCTTTAAGGACTTTGAAGTATTTTGACAAAATTATATTATATACACATAATGATTAACCCTTATCGTAGTACTGGAATTGACCTCATGCTTATGCAAACAGTTTAGATAATGGCCAGCCCCCAAGTAAATTGGTGGCTGGCCTGTGATCTAACCTGTTTGCTATTCTGACTATCTTTCCTCAATGAAATTAAGCAGATTTTTAAAATTTCTGAAAGCAAACAACACAAAAATCTATTTTTAGAAAATTACCCAGCATTCTAAGTGTTAAACCTTTCATTTATGCAATGCTTTCAATACCTATCCTATAAGACATACAAATAACTAATTTGAATAATGACAATAAATCCCGCTTATGAACTATTCTGAAGATGAAGGAAATTGCGCTTGATATTATTGTTGGAGATAGAAAAAATGCTCACATAAGCAATATCTCTTTTTTCTAGTTATATCTATAACTCTCAGCATACCACTGATTTAATCTTTTTTTGTTTCCGTTTTAATTATTGCTGTATGCCTTTTACAAATAGTTGAATAGAATTGTTAATTATTGACAAGGTTAATTGATTTGTAAATGTTAAATTAATTGTAAATAAATGTTTATTTGTTATCTTATCTCAATGAATTTATGTGTCTAAAAGTGAAAGATTGTATGTGTCAATGAAATTGCTCACTAATTTAAAATTTGTTTGATGTTAGGCTACAGAAAATTTAAAAATCAATTTGAAATATCATTGAAACAATATAGTTTGTAGTGTTGTTTGGAATACATTTAAAAGTAGCTATTGAATGCATGATTAGTTCAGGATGTGTCAATTGATCTAAATATATATAATGTATGTATGGTACATCTCAAAAGCGATGACACTCTATAAGATTAAAATACATACTGATTCACTGTATACACACTCTATAAGATTAAAATACATACTGATTCACTGTATACACACTCTATAAGATTAAAATACATACTGATTCACTGTATACACACTCTTTAAGATTAAAATACATACTGATTCACTGTATACACACTCTATAAGATTAAAATACATACTGATTCACTGTATACACACTCTATAAGATTAAAATACATACTGATTCACTGTATACACACTCTATAAGATTAAAATACATACTGATTCACTGTATACACACTCTATAAGATTAAAATACATACTGATTCACTGTATACACACTCTTTAAGATTAAAATACATACTGATTCACTGTATACACACTCTATAAGATTAAAATACATACTGATTCACTGTATACACACTCTATAAGATTAAAATACATACTGATTTACTGTATACACACTCTTAAGAATTCAAGATTTAATTTGGCTCTCAATGACAATTCTCCAGTGCGTATCAAATAACAGTACAACGTTTGTGCAGTTTTAGGAAAATCAATTTTGTGAACAAGGCCTTTTAACTAACTAAACAAGATGTTGCCAGTTATTCATAACTTGTGATGATTTCGAGTTTTGAATATGTGTGAAGCTTTGTTACATACCTCGCCCTAAGAAGACATTTGTTATCAGAATTCTACTACAGTTAAGAGTAGATTCCTTTTCTTTCTTTTTTTTTTAACTGTGTACCATTCATCCTGCCCATTCTTGGTATGAATTCCACAACATATGTGTGCAAGGTCTGGAACGTAATGGTATGCTTGTTTTTATTTCGCAAAATCCATCAACAATCTAGGTGCATATTTACAGTATTTATGTATGGATCGCAGCAAACATGTAGTCATTATTGTAGTGTACATGTTTTCATTATCAAAAGATTACATACATGTATGTTTTTAGTATGAGTTCTGCACAGGTAATGTGTTTTAGAAATAATATTTGCATCATTCATGTCTGTTTGTTTTTGGTTTTATTTTAGAAAACTGCATTGTCCTGTTTGGTTATTCTTGATACCTGAGTAAGTTCTATGTTTGTTTTATGCAGAATTTGTGTGTTTTCTTAGTTGTTATTTTGTTACTTTATCATGTTTGCTGACAATTGAATAAAGGAATGGAAATGATTATTTTTTGTGTCAACTCTACCTTTAATAAGAAACAACTCATGAAAGTTTGGCTTCTGACCTCGAAAGTTCCATTGAACAATTGGATTAGCCATTTCTCACAATCACTTTCAGCTTGATACTTTTCTCCAAGCTATTTCTGTGAGGTTACCATTGCTCTATTACCCTGTGCTCTTTGTACCTACCACCGAATAAACCTATAATCAAAAGTTTTATTGATGATTTGGTATCTCGACTACCTCGGCAATGTGTACTTGTTGGTGATTTTATTGCACATAACACCCACCATATGGAGTAGTTGTTCATATACAAATCGCCGTAATGATCAGATAGACAATTCTATATATATATAAACTCGCTTTCTTCCTGGACATCCAACTGCAAACATCAGTATACGTTACCCTTATAGTGCTGGAACCGACTTCATACTTATGCAAACTGGTAAGATCAAGGCAAGCCACTAAGTGATTCGGCGGCTGACCTGTGATCTAACCTGTGTGTTGCTCTGGGTATCTTCCTTCAACAGAATTAAGCAGATATTTAAGGCTTTTATAAGCAGATGACACACAAATCTACCCAGCATTCTAAGGGCTAAATCCAGCTTCAGGATCGCATTCTTCTATTGAGTATATTTTTGGCAGTTTGGCACTTTGCTCTTATTTTTTTCATAAGATGATAAAAAGACACCTGTAGAAGTGATCACCTCCCTCCCAATCATATCAATTGAAAATAAACCTTCGGTCCTTGATCTTCCTAGAAAGAGGTTGTCCAAAGCAAACTATATCGCTTTCTAAACGGCTCCAGGAAAATTTATTGGTAAGTCAAAACTGGTAAACATGGATAGCATCTGAGTGAAAACACAGTATTGGCATGTGACGCGTTATTGGAAGCGTCTCGACAAACAATGAAATAAGAGAGAATGTTATTCTGAACTTATGAATATTTCTTTTAGCATAAAAAGTTAAGTAATACCGTAGCCCTATGCTTTGTGAATAGAGTCTTGCTCACCGTGTATTTGATGACTGCGTCGACTCTTCTAAACTCTTTACTTCTATATTATTTGATGCAGCGATACCTCAGACCTCGACAAGTCCAGATAATCCCTGGTTTACTGGATGTAAGGAAGCCGTGAAGGAACGAAATGCAGCTCTCAAGAATTTCAACCTGAGACCAACACCAGAACACAACGACTTTCGTATCCTTCTTGCAAAGGCAAGATGCACACTTAAATCAAATAAGCGCAAGGCATTATTATGATGATGTCTCTAGACTTAATAGCCGCTTTTCAACCAAAAAGACACGGAACATAATTCGTAAAATGAATGACAAAGGTCCATCTCGTACCAGTCACCTGCCTGACTTCAAACAACAAAGTATAACCCGCGGTACATAAAATATGTATAAGCAGACTCTTTTTCAAGGAATTTTTCTGCCTAAAACTACTCTGAAAGGTTTCAGACTTTTAAAGTTAAACTCATTTTTAATGAACTTCAATCTGTCCTGAGAAAATCGCATGATACTTCTCTGGGTCAGGACAAAAGTCATTGCCAGTTGTTTAAGCACTTACAACATTCATCCCTTTCTATTTTTTTTTTATATTTTTGATAATGTTTGGTAGACTGATAATTTCGAGCTGTCGAGACGTTTTGGCTATTTCAATAGCTAAACCAGGAAAAGATGCAATATATCCTTACAGTTACCCACCGGTTGACTTGAGAAGTTGCATCTGTATAATTCTTGAACGGATGGTTAATGAGAGGCTTGTTTGGTTTTTGAATCACACAACCTTATAGTATCTGTTCAAACGATGTGTGAGAGAGTTTTGGTATTGTCCAAATTGGAAGCAACAGCAGTAGACAATTGTGAATAGATTTTCCTTGATACTTTGTTTTTGTATGGTGTTCAACGTCGTATCAACATTTTTTTAGTGGTATTACAGCTCCACCAGTACTAGTGAGGCTCAATTGAAACTACTCGGGTATTTCCGTAAGCTGAGAAATACATTTCGGATACAAGTGTAGGGACCTGGGTTACAATTTTTCGTGTAGATCGTCCCCGGCGTATATCACATTTCCACAGGGTTCGCATTAAGTAGTTCAATGTATAAGGAAGTGTTGAACATCCTTTTAAATCATGTTTTATCGGTAACTCATAAGAAATGGCGAAATGATAAGTTGTGATTTTTCAAGTAGTGTCCTTGATCAAATTAAACGACTTTTTAGATTTCACATTTAAGATCTACTTTTGAAAACGAAAGTAAAGAGACGTCAGTCTCGCGGGAAATAATATGGCGACATCCATATTATTCCAGAGACGTTCTCATTGGATAAACCTGATGTGTTCAGATTGAGTGAAACTTTGAGCTAGCGCCGTTTAAAATCACCCGGGGTCAATGGGTCTTTGACTGACAATGACAAATGTTGTAAATTCGTCTCTCGTGTTTTATTTTAAGATACTATCCATGTTAAGATTTGACTAGCTCAAACATTTTCCTTAAATCGTTTAGTAAAACGGTACCCTGGACCCTTAAATGCTTCAAAAAGTGGATGTCAGCCTAGTTCATCGTGATAACAACTAACGCATGCAATGCTAGATGAAATAAAATGAATATTGGATTAACTTACCCTAAGTTAATAAGTAAATGATTTGCCATTCAAATACAAGAAAGCTTTTTCTAAATTCCGATATCTTAATCATGTTTTAGGAATTGAAATTGGTAGACGTTGTAATATACCAAAAGAAGAAAGATCACATGACTAGTGTTTCATTAATATGAACACGCTTACCACTGATTGTGAGTACCATGCTTTCTTTCACTGAAGCAAAAACGACGAGAAAAGATCCAAATTATTCAAATGGTCTAAAAGAGGTAGGCCTACATCTTAAACGACTCTTAATTATCGGATGAAAGAAAATTGTTATTTCACCATTAGAAAGCTATGCATTTACATTCATCAACTACTTAAAATAGCAAACATTTCTATGTCAGAAATCAAGTCGGATACCGGATGTCAAAAGTATTGTTTGTTGTGTAATGTATGTATTTGGGCTGGAGGCCTTTGCTATTAATAACATTATGGTATGTTATGTTAAGTAGCACCTGAATTATGCGACAACGACAGAAAAAGGATGGGTTTCGGCCCATATTTGATCATGCGTAGCAGCCGAATCCTACAATTACAGATGGAAAGGTTGTATTGGGGGAATGGGTCAAAGAAGTACGTCTGTGCACATGTCGAATTATAATTTCAAACACGTGTTGCACATAGGTAAATATACATAGGGAAGAGCCCAGGCCAAAACTTGCGTTAGTACATATGCATGATTATACACGTGCATGTTGTTTGTTTTGCCAGCCAGATATGATACACATTGATTGTTATTAAAGGGACCAGGTCAACGCAGTACGTCTGTACAAATGTCCGATCATAGTTTTACATATGTGTTGCGCATGGGTACATATACAAGGCCAAAGCAATACATCCGTGCATATGCCTGATTCTACATTTCTACTTTTTTTCAGGTATGTTGCATATGGATAATTACAAAGGGGACATGGTCAAAGCAGTAGGTATGTACACATGTCTAATCATAGTTATTCATGTGTTGTACATGAGTAATTGCATAAAAGGGACAAGGCCAAAGCAATTTATCCACCCGCACTTGTAACCGATTATAGTGTGTTCTTTTTGTTCATATACGTTGCACATGGACAATAACAAAGGGGATATGGTCAAAACAGTAGGTCAGTACGCATATTGCACAAAAGAGACTAGGCCAAAGCAATATTCGCCCGTACGTACAAATGCCCCAGTATATATATTTTGATTTGCATTCATATATGTTGCACATTGATAATTACAAAAAGGACTTGAACTTAACAGTACGGCAGTTCAGATGTCCAGTCTTAATTGTTCATGGGCGTACTTTATGGGTGATCACAAAAAGAGGACAAAGCAATTCATCCGTACACATTTCAGGTTTTTTTATTCCCACAAGTTGCACGTTGATGCTCATGTAATGGTTAAAGCGGTACGTCCATGTGTAGACCCGATTATGCTCATAATCCGGCTGTTCGAGGATATTGACCAAGCGTCACATGGTCCAGTTACCAACTGACCGTGTAAAAGTTGTTCTTGTCAAAGGCTGGCTGAGTCGCAATGTCCAGAATCCGGAGTGCACTTCCACAATCTTGAATGGCAATCTGAAAGAGAATAGTTTAAACTTATTTTAATAGAACGGGTTGATAACTTGTTCTAATAGAGTGGTTTGATAACTTGTTCCGAAAGGGAACAGTTGCATAACATATTTAAAAGGAATGGTTTAATAACGTGTTCCAAAAGAGAACGGTTTAATAACGTGTTCTAAAAGAGAACGGTTTAATAACGTGTTCTAAAAGAGAACGGTTTAATAACGTGTTCTAAAAGAGAACGGTTTAATAACGTGTTCTAAAAGAGAACGGTTTAATAACTTGTTCTTCAAAACAACGGTTTCATGACTTGTTCTTCAAAACAACGGTTTCATGACATATTCAATAAAGAACGGATGGGTAGCTTGTTTAAAAGAGAACAGTTTCACAACATATTTTAAAATAAAACGGTTTGATAACTTGTTCTAGTAGAGTGGTTTGATAATTTATTTTAATAGAACGGTTTGATAACTTGTTCTAAGAAAGAACGTTTTCATAACTTATCTGAAATAGAACGGTTTCATAACTTATTCTAAGAAAGAACAATTTCATAACTTATTCTGAGGAAGAACGGTTTCAAAACTTATTCTAAGAAAGAACGGTTTCATAACTTATTCTAAGAAAGAACGATTTCATAACTTATTCTAAGAAAGAACGATTTCATAACTTATTCTAAGAAAGAAAGGTTTCATAACTTATTCTGAGAAAGAACGGTTTCATAACTTATTCTAAGAAAGAACGGTTTCATAACTTATTCTAAGAAAGAACGATTTCATAACTTATTCTAAGAAAGAACGGTTTCATAACTTATTCTAAGAAAGAACGGTTTCATAACTTATTCTGAGGAAGAACGGTTTCAAAACTTACTCTAAGAAAGAACGGTTTCATAACTTATTCTGAGGAAGAACGGTTTCAAAAACTTATTCTAAGAAAGAACGGTTTCATAACTTATTCTAAGAAAGAACGTTTTCATAACTTATCTGAAATAGAACGGTTTCATTACTTATTCTAAGAAAGAACAATTTCATAACTTATTCTGAGGAAGAACGGTTTCATAACTTATTCTGAGGAAGAACGGTTTCAAAACTTATTCTAAGAAAGAACGGTTTCATAACTTATTCTAAGAAAGAACGATTTCATAACTTATTCTAAGAAAGAACGATTTCATAACTTATTCTAAGAAAGAACGATTTCCTAACTTATTCTAAGAAAGAACGATTTCATAACTTATTCTAAGAAAGAACGGTTCCATAACTTATTCTAAGAAAGAACGGTTTCATAACTTATTCTGAGAAAGAACGGTTTCATAACTTATTCTAAGAAAGAACGATTTCATAACTTATTCTAAGAAAGAACGGTTTCATAACTTATTCTAAAAAAGAACGGTTTCATAACTTATTCTAAGAAAGAACGGTTTCATAACTTATTCTAAGAAAGAACGATTTCATAACTTATTCTAAGAAAGAACGGTTTCATAACTTATTCTAAGAAAGAACGGTTTCATAACTTATCTGAACAATTTCATAGCATATTATAAAAGTGAATTGTTTCATACCTTATTCCTATAGAACGGTTTCATAACGTGTTCCATTAGAGAACGGTTTCACAGCTTATTCAAAAGAAACTTATTCTAAAAAATATCGGATTGCTAATCTATTCTGAAAGAGGTCGATTTCATTAGTTTTCATTAGTTATTCTAAATAAGAACTGTTTTAAAACTTTAAAAGGGGGAGGCTAGTAGTCACCAATTTTGACTTTTTTATGTTATGTCAGTGTTTAGTTGTCTACGAGTTTTTAAGAGAACAACGGCATCCAAACAAAGAAATATTGTTCTGGGTATAAAGTGTCAGTTTTGGTAGCGGATTCGAACATTTTGTGTATCACACTCAGATCAACACTTTTACGTCGAACACCTGATTGAGTAGTGCAGAAATGTATGAACTGAGTAGTATCTTGGACACGGTTCCAACCTGAAAACTGTTGCCTGGGAGACAACTCCAGAACATCCCAACGACGCCCGCCGGATTTCCCCAGAGGTAGAAAGCAATGGGCTCGCCCCTCGGGATCGTGGAGCAGACGTCAAGGACCTGTAACACGGGAAAATAAACAAACTAACAAAACATAGTTATTGTTAAAGTAACTTGTAGTAAGTTACTGACACAGGTCCCAAATGGATACAAGTTACTGACACTGGGTACTTTTCGCCAGTGCCCTACCAACATTTTTCGGTTTTTATTTAAAGGTTTTCCTGGATGCACCAGTACTAGGCTAGGGCTCTGAAGTGACTTGCAAAGGGCCTCTCCCACGATACCATATGTCTCGGTGGGGTTCGAACCCGGTACCCGCGAGTTCGGAGTCTACCACCTTAATCACGCAAGATCCTTGTATCTTGTAAAAGGTTCGTTAACCCTTTACCAAACGCCAAGTTTTCGACCGTCCCAAATTGAAAGAGTTTGCAGACGACATTTCAAAATGTGATGAAATTGGAAAATAATCATCTGATAGGACAGAAAACATGGTGGGAAAAGCAGAAGTTGCTCGTCAAAACTATGTGACCTGAGAAATACATCTAGAAAATAAGTGTAGGGTTACAGATTTAGATGAAAACGTATGTCCTTCGCTAGTAACGCGTTTTCTTGCAGCGTACACGTTAAGTAGTTCAATGTACATGTATATGGATGCTTTGAACATGTTAATAAATCGTTATCTTTGGTCGGTAACTCAAATGTAATAGCGTAATTATAAGATCCAATATTTTGGTTTCCTTAATCTAGTTAGATAAAGGTTTAGATATTGCACATTTATGTCGGAGGTGTTTTCATTGGATAAACCCAATGGATTTTCAGATTGATACCTACCTTTCTTAAAACATATCTTATTACCCAAAATAAACATAGCCATATTTTAGAAGTTTAGTACGAATCATAATTAGCAAATGCGTTGAGCTACAAGTTCTGGGGCCAGTTTTACTAAGCAACTTACAGAAAATATTTGCGTAAGTTAAAACTGATAAACACGGATGGTATCTTCTATAAAAGTACAATATTGCAATGTGACACGTCATTGGAAGCGTCTCGGAGAGACGATTCCAATGATGTGTTACTTTGCAATATTGCTTTGCCTAATATTGAAAGAAGAGGAACTGTTGTTTAAGACTTACGCAAATCTTAAGCGTAAACTGATTAGTAAAAAACGGTACCCTGGAGCTTAGTTGCAGCTCTCCCCTTCTGTGTACCGTTTTACTTAACAGTTTAAGCTTAAAGTTTGCGTAAGTCTAAAACAACAATACCTCTTATTTCAATATTGGGCGAAGCAATATTGCAAAGTAACACATCATTGGAATCGTCTCTCCGAGACGCTTCCAATGACGTGTCACATTGCAATATTGTACTTTCATTAAAGATACTATCCATGTGTATCAGTTATGACTTACGCAAATATTTCCATAAGTTGTTTAGTAAAACGGTACCCTGGTATATAATTTGCATCAATATTTATTATGGTAATATTACATCATGTTGATACGTACCCTAGTCCCTTGGTTCCAGAGGGTGAAGTCTGTTTCTATATTGTTACACGATTCGTAGAGCGGCGCGAACATGGAGGTGCGGGTCCCATCTGGGCAGACTTTGGCGAAAGCATGTACGGCGTTCGTCTTGGCGTGTATGTGCTGCTGAATGATGGAGTGGTCGCATTTCGTGGATACTGCAATCACAGATAAAAGGAATTTGGGAATGCGCTTACCAAACTTTTGATTTTGAATCCGCCTTTTTACATTTGTGACTTGTGCGGGACAGTTTTGCCCATCAACAAAACGCACGCTGGAAGGTTTTGTAACATTTGCGCAACGTTTAAGCAAATTTGGGAATCTGATGCATTGTTAATAGAGGATATAATTATTTAATATCGACTTGACGGCTGATCAAATTGTCTTTTCTTGCTACGAAGATTAGTCGATTTTCAATCTTAAAACTAAAGTGAGTATGGCGAACGACATTGTAAAAGGGTGTTTATTAATACGATGAGTCAGTAATGGTTTTTTGCTAAAGTTTCTTTTACATGACTTATCAGAACTATGAGCAACTTCTCCTTTTCCCATAATGTTTTCAATTAAGTCCCATTTTGAAGTTTTGTCTGCAAACTCTTTCAGATTGGGACAGTTTGCCTTTGGTAAAGAGTTAAACACATCGAAACCAGAGTCAATGTTGTGGGCACCCCTGTTTTAGTGGTAGGTTTGTTGTCGTTCTCAAGGATCTGCCGTGAAGCAGAAGTTGGCGTCTTGAACTGCAGATATTTCAACACCGAGTAGAATCATCGATCAATTAATAACCGGGATGTAAGTTGAGGTTGGGTGTTGTTATAGATGAAGGAATCGTAACCGGGGTGGTAGTTGGTATGGGTGTTGTAGAAGAAGACAACACTAATCAGGATGTTAAATTGTTTGGGATATTGTTGTAGATGATTGCATTCCTTACTGGGATGATAGTTGTGCATGGATGTTGTTATAGATGAAAGAAATCCTTACTGGGGTGGTAGTTGTGCATGGATGTTGTTATAGATGAAAGAAATCCTTACTGGGGTGGTAGTTGTGCATGGATGTTGCTGTAGACAAAACTAATCATTACTGGGGTGGTAGTTGTGCATGGATGTTGCTGTAGACAAAAGTAATCATTACTGGGGTGGTAGTTGTGCATGGATGTTGCTGTAGACAAAAGTAATCCTTACTGGAGTGTTGGTTAGGTTTGTGTGTTGTTGTTGATGAAGGAAACATTTACTGGGATGTTGTTTGGGTTAGGGTATAGTGGAGATAAAAGCAATCCTTACTGGGGCGAACTTTGGTTTGGGTGTTGTTGTAGATGAAGGTAGCCTTAACTGGGGTGTTGTTTGGGGTTGGGTATTGTTGTAGATGAAGGTAACCTTAACTGGGGTGTTGTTTGGGGTTGGGTATTGTTGTAGATGGAGGCAACCTTTACTTGAATGTTGTTTGGGGTTGGGTATTGTTGTAGATGGATGCAACCTTTACTTGAATGTTGTTTGGGGTTGGGTATTGTTGTAGATGAAGGTAGCTTTACTTGGGTGTTGTTTGGGGTTGGATATTGTTTTAGATGAAGGTAACCTTAACTGGGGTGTTGTTTGGGGTTGGGTATTGTTGTAGATGAAGGTAACCTTAACTGGGGTGTTGTTTGGGGTTGGGTATTGTTGTAGATGGAGGCAACCTTTACTTGAATGTTGTTTGGGGTTCGGTATTGTTGTAGATGGAGGCAACCTTTACTTGAATGTTGTTTGGGGTTGGGTATTGTTGTAGATGAAGGCACACTAACTTAGGTGTTGTTTGGGGTTGGGTGTTGTTGTAGATGAAGGTAACTTTAACTGGGGTGTTGTTTGGGGTTGGGTATTGTTGTAGATGAAGGTAACCTTAACTGGGGTGTTGTTTGGGGTTGGGTATTGTTTTAGATGAAGGTAACTTTAACTGGGGTGTTGTTTGGGGTTGGGTATTGTTGTAGATGAAGGTAACCTTAACTGGGGTGTTGTTTGGGGTTTGGTATTGTTGTAGATGAAGGTTACCTTAACTGGGGTGTTGTTTGGGGTTGGGTATTGTTGTAGATGAAGGTTACCTTAACTGGGGTGTTGTTTGGGGTTGGGTATTGTTGTAGATGAAGGTAACCTTTACTGGGGTTTTGTTTGGGGTTGGGTATTGTTGTAGATGAAGGTAACCTTTACTTGGGTGTTGTTTGGGGTTGGGTGTTGTTGTAGATGAAGGTAACCTTTACTGGGGTGTTGTTTGGGGTTGGGTATTGTTGTAGATGAAGGTAACCTTTACTTGGGTGTTGTTTGGGGTTGGGTGTTGTTGTAGATGAAGGTAGCCTTAACTGGGGTGTTGTTTGGGGTTGGGTATTGTTGTAGATGAAGGTAACCTTAACTGGGGTGTTGTTTGGGGTTGGGTATTGTTGTAGATGGAGGCAACCTTTACTTGAATGTTGTTTGGGGTTCGGTATTGTTGTAGATGGAGGCAACCTTTACTTGAATGTTGTTTGGGTTGGGTATTGATGTAGATGAAGGCAACCCTACTGGGGTGTTGTTTGGTTGTTGTTGTATACGAAGGCAACCTTTCCTTGAATGTTGTTTGGGTTTGGGTATTGTTGTAGATTGGGGCACGCTTACTGGGGTGGTAGTTGGGTGTTGTATACGAAGGCAACCTTGAATGGGATGTTGTTTGGGTTTGGGTGTTGTATATGAATGCAACACTGACTGGAATGTTAGTACGGTCTGGACGATAAGTCAAGATTTATCGATGCGAACAGGTTGGGTTGCGGTGCTTTTTTCTTTGTCATTCCAATAATTACTTACAGGAAGCATTTTATTTGGCTGTTGTTTTATATGTGTATAAATATACTTACCGGAAGCAGGTGGGTTGGGTTTTGGTGTTGTTGTTATAGTTGTCGTGGGAGTAGTGGTCGTCGTGGTTGGTGTCGGAGTTGTAGTTGTCGTAGTTGTTGTTGTTGTTGTCGTCGTAGTTGTAGTTGTGCTTGTGGTTGGTTTGGGTGTTGTCGGATCTGAACAATAAGTCAAAGGATATATTTTGATCTATCCTATATAGGAGTGTAGAGACGGCTTAAAATGATACTAATACAGTTTAAAGTTATCTATGAAAACAATATTCGATTCTACGGAACACCCAACCAGTGCATGAAGTCGAGTAAAGGCTTTTGATTGTTTGGTCTTTCATTAACTCTTTACCACCTGTAGACGACGTTTTGTACTTGAAGCAGACGACTTAAGTATTTTTCGACCCGCTCGGGCCTCCAGAAACTACGTTGATTGAATAACCTACATATATTGCTAGAATTGTGACTTTGCATTTTCATATCAATAAACATGTATGTAGAAAACATATGAATGAGTGTATGTATTAAATTTCGTATCCAATAATGTTACACAATTATATAACAATATTTTACAGAATTTGCTGAGCAACCTTCGTTTTTTATCTGTTAAATGACCTGACATAGAAGTTGCCTTAATACGTACATGACATAGAAGTCAACTATGTACACGTATTTTAGATGAGGTGGTACACAAACGATATACAAGATAAAAACACACTTATAATAAATACTTACTAATCAAAGCCCCCGAAACAACTCGTGTACATTGTGCATTGTAGGAGATCTTTCCTGAAACAAGAACGTTCGGGTTGTTATATATATTGACAGAGATTCGTGACGGATTGAAAACGCAAACACGTTTAGAGATGTCTCAACTAAATTTCGATGATATAAAAATCTGTCACGAGTATGGATGTCTTCGGTTCAAAAAACGAATTCCGAAGTGAAATCTCAATATTTCACGGATTAGAAAGTAATTAAAACAAGTATCATACGAACCACATGTACTTGATTTAGTTAAAATAAATAGACTTTCAGATTACCTTTCATTTTCCGATGGGGTAATTTTACCCAATGCAAAAAAAAAAAAATCATAAAATTTCCCGATTACGTCAAAACAGTTTGACTAGGACTTGATTAAATCCTTTCCAAAACATTTTTAACAATATACTCAAACTAAAAAGGTATTTGGGTATGAATCAAGCCCGTGTGGTCCGGGCTCTCTTTCTAAATGTATGACATTGGGATAACCACTGTTTGTGTTTAAAGTTGGAACTGAGTTGAGGAAACTCCAGTGACCGTCGATTATGTAGCGTTTTAATTGCCCTTGTGTGAAGCTAAAGCTATCACTGTCCTTTGTAGTTTTTCACATGCGATCACACAGTCTTGACTGTTTCCTTTTTGAAAATAGTTGTTCAGGTGGATCAAAGCTGTATTTGCTTTATTGATCCTTCAAAGAGAAGATATTTTCCGGACTTACTACCGAATGAGTGAATATGGCTTGGTGTATTCATTTTGTAATAAGAGGTTTTATAGTCAGATGTTTTGTATTAAGCGAATTCGTAATGATTATACATGTATTTTGTATGGATCTCTTACCTTTTGGTTTAGTGAGATTGCAAGTCTGTAGACTGACCTGGTAGTCCGCCTTCAAGTACACAATCTGTTACAAAGAATAGAATTGTAACTGTAGTTTTATAAAACTAAGACAGTCCTGTAGGAAAAGAGGGGGATCACACGGGACCGCCCACCCACACAGTGTGCCAGTATTAACTAGTAGAAACAAAATTCCTAGTCATAGTAAGTTCCAATCCTATTTGAGAAACGAATTCGTTTGAAGGATTTAACCAGGATATTTATCAGAAGTTGTTATTTTGTCACGCATGAGGTTATTAATTTTAGACCAAAAGTGTTTAGTCTTTTATTTAGTCAAGAATTGACCAGCAAGGTGAAACACTAAATCATCGTCAACACACTAAATCATCGTCAACTCTAGTCTTAGTAACAAATGGATTTGAAAATATCGAATGACCTATCCAATGAGTCTATACCCCTTATTTTCTTTAACCACTGCCTTGGCTCCGCACAATACCGTTGTTACAGGGATTCGAAGTTAGGGTACTAATAGGGGGTAATGGCTATGTATATACATAGCCATTACCCCCTAAGAGTATCCTAATTTTGAATCCCTGTGACCATTGCTGTAAATCGTGCACGAAGTTTAGATATTTTTTCAATACTAATTAGAAATAAACAATTATACAAGCTCGTACCTGGGTGACAAACGGATTGATGTAGATGCCGGCATGCCATCCAGGTGGCGCCACCACACGGTCCTCCTGTACGATACACGGGTTAGCGTCGTTATCTCCGTACATAAAACCGACGGGCGGATGGCTGTAGTCAGGGCAAGGGAACACCGCCAACTCCGCATGCTGGTTACACACGCACCTGCTGGCGGTCACGTGATGCGCTGTGAAGGCCATCACTAGGGTGACGACGAGACAAAACCTCATGCTGATGCCTGTAACAAAGGATAAGTGTTTGGGAGAAGAGAAAGTATCGGAGGGACAGCAATGTTGCGTCCTGTGAAATGCAGATATCCAGTTATTTCCTATTTCAATACAATACAATGCAAAAGTTTATTTGAAGTAACTAGGCCACCGGCCCACAATACAATTATACAAAGTCAATTATGATATACAAGTAACTTCTATGTGCGTCTCATAGTGCTTTAAAAGATGATTAACATAAATTAAAAGCTTTTTGTATAATAAATCGGTCATCATTTTGTAGAACGGTGTATACAGTTTTCCTGGTAAGATAAGATGTATATATTTTTCTGCTTTCACTCTATTTTTCACAAATATAGAATGCATGAAATTCGTACTCGATCACCTTAATATCTTTGTTAAGAAGGCAGTATAGACATACATGTCTTCCTTCTGGGCGCTAAAATGTCGTCTTACTCCTATGTTTACTGTGTGGTTCGAGCATGTAAACCTTGCTAAGGCTCGTTTATAATAAAGCATGATTATGAGCCACCTAGGTAGGAATGCCTGATGACGGGTTAATAATGGCCTATTATCAGACAAACAGGAATCCAGTAGGTTCTGATAACATCGTTACGAACCACCTAGGTAGGGATCCTAGACGACGTGTTTATAATACTCTATAGTCAGACAAACAGGAATCCAGTAGGTTCTGATAACATCGTGATGAACCATCTAGGTAGGGTTCCTAGACGACGTGTTTATAAAACTCTATAGTCAGACAAACAAGAATCCAGTTGGTTCTGATAACATCGTTACGAACCACCTAGGTAGGGATCCTAGACGACGTGTTTATAATACTCTATAGGCAGACAAACCAGTAGGTTCTGGTAACATCGTGATGAACCACCTAGGTAGGGATCCTAGACGACGTGTTTATAATACTCTATAGTCAGACTATCAGGAATCCAGTTGGTTCTGATAACATCGTGATAAACCCACTAGGTAGGGATCCAAGACGACGTGTTTATAATACTCTATAGTCAGACAAACAGGAATCCAGTTGGTTCTGATAACATCGTGATGAACCGCCTAGGTAGGGTTCCTAGACGACGTGTTTATAATACTCTATGGTCAGACAAACCAGTTGGTTCTGGTAACATCGTGATGAACCGCCTAGGTAGGGTTCCTAGACGACGTGTTTATAATACTCTATGGTCAGACAAACCAGTTGGTTCTGGTAACATCGTGATGAACCGCCTAGGTAGGGTTCCTAGACGACGTGTTTATAATACTCTATGGTCAGACAAACCAGTTGGTTCTGATAACATCGTGATGAACCGCCTAGGTAGGGTTCCTAGACGACGTGTTTATAATACTCTATGGTCAGACAAACCAGTTGGTTCTGGTAACATCGTGATGAACCGCCTAGGTAGGGATCCTAGACGACGTGTTTATAATACTTTATAGTAAGACGAACAGGAATCCAGTTGGTTCTGGTAACATTAAGATGAACCGCCTAGGTAGCAATGCTAGATGGGGTAGGGTTTGAGCATCAATACCCAACGTGCCACCTCGACCATGTACCAAGCACAATGGACGAGATATAATATCTATTTATTGACAACGAAACCTTATCTGACACCCTGTCTTGTCATTCAGCACTGTAACTGTGTACAATAGTCCCATCGGTAACTAGCCGATATGTATTCCCGTTTCTGCTAGCACTATTAGAACAGACAAATCCAGACAATTTCAGCTCAAATGACGCACATGACGATACATAAAACACTTTTACAATAAGACATTTTGATCATCAAAGACAAAATCTCATTTCGATAAAAAGGTGGCATTATACGAAAACGTATCAATAATGTGTTTTGAACGAATTCTCTTTATTCGAATATTGGTTTTGATAAACTGCTGGAAATTTCAAATTTATTAGTTTGTGATACCTAGATTTATAATGATATTGCATCGATTTCGTTTGTTTCTCAAACTGAGTGTTCAGCAATCGGAAAGCAGCAGTTGTATGAGTGTAGGCACAATTGATCGAGAAACACATCGAGTTGAAACAAGTCCAGTATTACACTTATGTACTTACAAAGGGACTCGAAGTTTGGATACTCTGGAGGTAAATGTTATAATAACCATAGTCATTACCCACAAAGTATCCTAACTTCGAGTTCCTGTGCGTACTTACATATCGCATATAATATCTAAAGAAAGGCATTATTCCTTTGCGCCTAACTTACATCTAAAACTCTCCGTAAGGTACCAGTTTACTTTCCTTTGCGCCTAATTTACATCTAAAACTCTCCGTAAGGTACCAATTTACTTTCCTTTGCGCCTAACTTACATCTAAAACTCTCCGTAAGGTACCAATTTACTTTCCTTTGCGCCTAATTTACATCTAAAACTCTCCGTAAGGTACCAATTTACTTTCCTTTGCGCCTAACTTACATCTAAAACTCTCCGTAAGGTACCAATTTACTTTCCTTTGTGCCTTATTTACATCTAAAACTCTCCGTAAGGTACCAATTTACTTTCCTTTGCGCCTAATTTACATCTAAAACTCTCCGTAAGGTACCAATTTACTTTCCTTTGCGCCTAACTTACATCTAAAACTCTCCGTAAGGTACCAATTTACTTTCCTTTGCGCCTAATTTACATCTAAAACTCTCCGTAAGGTACCATTTACTTTCCTTTGCGCCTAATTTACATCTAAAACTCTCCGTAAGGTACCAATTTACTTTCCTTTGCGCCTAACTTACATCTAAAACTCTCCGTAAGGTACCAATTTACTTTCCTTTGCGCCTAACTTACATCTAAAACTCTCCGTAAGGTACCAATTTACTTTCCTTTGCGCCTAATTTACATCTAAAACTCTCCGTAAGGTACCAATTTACTTTCCTTTGCGCCTAACTTACATCTAAAACTCTCCGTAAGGTACCAATTTACTTTCCTTTGCGCCTAACTTACATCTAAAACTCTCCGTAAGGTACCAATTTACTTTCCTTTGCGCCTAACTTACATCTAAAACTCTCCGTAAGGTACCAGTTTACTTTCCTTTGCGCCTAATTTACATCTAAAACTCTCCGTAAGGTACCAATTTACTTTCCTTTGCGCCTAATTTACATCTAAAACTCTCCGTAAGGTACCAATTTACTTTCCTTTGCGCCTAATTTACATCTAAAACTCTCCGTAAGGTACCAATTTACTTTCCTTTGCGCCTAACTTACATCTAAAACTCTCCGTAAGGTACCAATTTACTTTTCTTTGCGCCTAACTTACATCTAAAACTCTCCGTAAGGTACCGATTTACTTTCCTTTGCGCCTAATTTACATCTTAAACTCTCCGTAAGGTACCGATTTACTTTCCTTTGCGCCTAATTTACATCTAAAACTCTCCGTAAGGTACCAATTTACTTTCCTTTGCGCCTAATTTACATCTAAAACTCTCCGTAAGGTACCAATTTACTTTCCTTTGCGCCTAACTTACATCTAAAACTCTCCGTAAGGTACCAATTTACTTTCCTTTGTGCCTAATTTACATCTAAAACTCTCCGTAAGGTACCAATTTACTTTCCTATGCGCCTAATTTACATCTAAAACTCTCCGTAAGGTACCAATTTACTTTCCTTTGCGCCTAATTTACATCTAAAACTCTCCGTAAGGTACCAATTTACTTTCCTTTGCGCCTAATTTACATCTAAAACTCTCCGTAAGGTACCAATTTACTCTGTCTTCATAATAACCTGCCTAGCAATTCTCGTATTAATAGAACACTAAATTTAAAAAAGAAAACAAGACATATAAGTTTATTGTAAATCACCTCAATCAGAAGGCACGTCTTAAATCTTCAATTATTCATATTTCTTTTATCTAAATTACATTAACTTTTAAACAGTAACACTTTAAAATGCTTGTACGTATACTGTAACCCACCTTTATCAGAATGCACGTTTTAAATATTCAATTTTTATATTTCTTTTATCTAAATCACATTAACTTTTAAACAACAACACTTTTAAAATGCTAAGCTTACTTCCTTTTTAAATGCTTAGCCTACTGTAATGGAGATAAGTAACCCATTACCAAACAATTACGACATTTGACCAATTTGTTGCAGACGACTCTGGAAAACATTGAGGGAAAAGGGGAAATTGCTCCTTACGAGCAATTTCTCCTTTTCCCACAATATTTTTTGCCCTGCCAGAAGATTACTTTTTAGATTTCATCACATTTTGAAATGTCGTCTGCAAAGTCTTTCAGTTTTGGATAGTCGAAAGTTTGGCGTTTGGTAAAGGGTTCGAGCTGGTAACGTTACATTTTTCCATTGTTAAGACCGGTGGGAGCACAAGGAATTTGGCATATCCTGTGACCTCAAAAAGTGATACATACTGATACATACTGATCCTATTTGGGACAAGGCTTGAAGCATTTTTTCTATGTCAAGACTGCAACCCCGGCCACCAGTCACTCTTCATCTCCAATTTATATAACCGGTTGTTGGGGGACTGTAATTTCGTAGTAGTCTTAATAAGGGTTTAACAGGATATCTTTTATATTGTGATGCTCTAAGTGGAAAACCCAGATTAACAAGGCTCATGAAAGGAGACAAATGCTATATTAAACTATATTATTTGGTTTAAGCCCATGCTGAGAGGGAGCATGTGATTTCAAGTTCTGTACTCTAACCACTAGGCCACGGACAGCCCGTTTTACAGTCCATAAAGTAGGTCCATTCAGACGGAATACGGTGAAATGGTATCACCAACTCTTGATCAAACTAAATAATTTCGTTGCTCTCAAGAATAGAGACGACTGAATGAAGCTCATGCTTGATTCAAGTCCAGGGTTCATTACACTACTATAGTAAGTGTTATTATTATTATTATTAAGTGATGGACTTACTATAGTCTTACATTGAAACCTCGGAGTGTGCTTACGTTTTAAGTTAGATTCAATGGCTTGGAAATGATGATACACGGTAGTTGTTGAGAAATATCTGGAACATGAACAGTTGTACAAACCTCTATGAAATAACTGAACTACTGTTCAAAACTAAGAAAGACTTTAATGCAACCACAAATCCACCAAATTCGATTTTTTAACCCTTGGAATGCTCGGTGACTTTCTAAAAATAGATATTTGTGTCGTCTGCTTTCCAAATCCTCAAATATCTGCTTAATTCTGATAAGGAAAGGTACTCAGAGTTGCAAACAGGTTAGATCACAGGCCAGGCGCCAATTTACCGGTTTACACAAGAATGAAGTCGGTTCCAGCCCTATCAGGCTATGTATTACCTGGTACCAATTGACATTGGGACAGACAAGAGAGCGATTTTATTCATAATACAGTGATTAGTGAATGAAATATGTCTCGTATGGGGAACGTCCCCCTTTTAAGCAATTGCTTTGAAATTGTGTACAGCAGTTTGCTTAACGATTCCTTTGATAAACTGGTAGCGTGGAGTGATAGTGTAACAAAACAAATCACATCTACCCTACATGTATGCTCCAGAAACATCCCATGTTCTAGCCACGCATGAGAACAGATCCGAGGGCAAGTGCACTTCCTCGTAAGGACAGAATAAACAAACCCTTGTGGTCTATGGGTATTTTCAATTTTTTTGTGTACGTTCAAATGATGTTCACTTAAATGAGTTGTTGAGATGTATTTGGTTTCCATTTCATGCATGCGTTGACTGGGGACCTTCCTTTGATCATTTCATTTGGAAGAAGGACCATGCACAGTGGAACATAGAATAATGTGCTTTTTCAGACATTAATTTGTAGATAGAAACATAAGTATGTTAGATAATACTTCTATATATTACCTGGTAGATAGTCACATTGGTATTGGTAGGTAATATTTTCGTGATTTAGTTGGTAGACAGCCACAGCATGTTATGCATTCTTATTTTACCTGGTGGATAGTCACATTGGTATTAGTGGGTAATATTTTCGTGATTTAGTTGGTAGACAGCCACAGCATGTTATGCATTCTTATATTACCTGGTGGATAGTCACATTGGTATTAGTGGGTAATATTTTCGTGATTTAGTTGGTAGACAGCCACAGCATGTTATGTATTCTTATATTACCTGATGGATAGTCACATTGGTATTAGTGGGTAATATTTTCGTGATTTACTTGGAAGACAGCCACAGTATGTTATGCATTCTCATATTACTTGATAGATAGTCATACTGGTAATTTTTTTTTTATATGGGTTTTACATCACATCAACATTATCTCAGTTATGTAGCGATGCCCGACTCTTAATGATGGAGGAAGACCCCATACTCAACTGCCCACAAGGGCTGGTCAAGGCGGGTAGAACCATCGGCATTCCGTAAGTCAGTCGGGAGACTGCCTCTCATGAAAATCCAAACCCCTCTCAGGATTTGAACCCACGCGGAGAGGGGCCATGTGATTTCAAGTTCTGTACTCTAACCACTAGGCCACGGAGGCCCCCATACTGGTAAGAAGTAGGTAATGCTTCAATGCATTGCTTCACAAATAGTCACTTTAAAAGTAGTAAGTAATGCTTTTTTGCAGGAAGGGATGAAGGAAGGTAAGGAGGGAGGGAGGAATGGAGGCAGGGAGGAACTAAGGAACAAAGGGAGTAACAGAACGAAGGATGGAGGAACGGAGTGAGGGAGAAAGAGAGGGAGGGACGGACGGACGGACGGAGGTAGGGAGGGAGGGAGAAACAGAGGGTGGGAGGGATGAAAGGAGGAAGGGACGGACGGATAGAAGGAGGAACAGGTTAAAAACAACTGCAATTCATTTGCATACAAAATGTTTATATGAGGATGCTGATACATAAATAAATAAAACATACAAAACAAAAATGTTGTTCCTATCACCTTTGCAAAAGAATATTTGGTCAGTTGAGGTAAGGTGAATGCGTTTATTTTATCAACATAAAAATATCGTAAATTTTTCAGATCAACATCACAATCCGTAATCATACCACAGCTTTTCTAGGATTCACAAGTAGAAGGCAAGTGCTTTTAACCATCTGCTAAAGGACACTCCAAAATATCATGATTTGTCACAGAAATACTTAATTTGTGATCTTTCTATTCTTTTTGTTCCATTGGCTAAAGATCAATATGTTATATCAATATGCTATGTTGTAGGAATCTCATTATTTCCTAGAAAAGGCAATATTGACTCTTGCAATTTTTTAGAAAAGGCGCATTTGAATAATTTCAAAGACAATAAGATCATAACCCTTATAATGCGGGGTAATTTTCTAAAAATAGATTTTTGTGTAGTCTGCTTTCCAAAACCGTAAATAGTAAATAGCCGCATAATTTTGATGAGGAATTATACTCATAGCAACAAACAGGTTAGATCACAAGCCAGCTGCTTATTTACATGGTGGCTGGTCTGGATCTGGTCGACTTGCATAAGCATGAAGTCGGCTCCAGCAGGGTTAAGAAAACATCATTGACTTGAAATGACCAGTCAATGTACTCATTCAATGTAATTTATAAAATACACTTCCATAACATAACACCAAATAATGTTACTTTACTAATTTTCGATTGTCCAACATTGAAAGAGTTTGCAGACGACATTTCAAAATGTGATGAAATTGAAAAATATTCTTCAGATAGAGCAGAAAACCTTGTGGGGAAAGGAGAAATTGCTCGCTAAAGAAATTGCTCTTAGCGAGCAATTTCTCATTTTCCCACAATGTTTTCTAAAGTCGTCTGCAACAAAGTGGTCAAATGTCATTATTGTTTGGGAAATGGTTAAAGCTGTATATACATGAGCATGAAATATAAGGCCCTCATTTCAATGATTGATCCATTGCTCCTATCAAGGCTTTAGTGCAATATCATAGTAAGTGCTTCAGATTTGTGAAGGACTTACTATAGTCTTCCATCAAAACCTCAACCCTTTCCCAAACAATAACGACATTTGACCACTTTGTGGCAGACGACTTTAGAAATTATTGTAGGAAAAAGAGAAATCGCTTGTCACAAGCAATTTTTCCTTTTCCCACAAGGTTTTCTGCTCTATCTGAAGAATTTTATTCAATTTCATCACATTTTGAAATGTTGCCTGCAAACTCTTTCAATTTTGGACAGTCGAAAATTTGGTGTTTGGGAAAGGGTTAAAATGATATACATGTATGTGTGATGAAGCAATGGAAAGCACCAGTAACAAAATGATGTGAGCTCTTGTTTCTTCTATTGGGAAAATCTAAATGGCAATGTCATTTGCAGAAATTAAATCATTATTACTGATTCCTGATGTTAGTCCAAATTCATAGCATTGGCGGAATCTTTGGATAATTATAAATAAATCAATGTGACAAAAAGAGGAAACTTCTCCTTTTGTCCAAAAGATTTTCCTAATAGAAAGGTGTATGGGTACAAAAATCTCCATTACTCTTTGGAAAATATACATAGAATGGCAAGAGGTACAGAATCCTGTAAACATCTTCTTAACCCACTACCAAACAATAACGACATTTAATCATTTTGTTGCCGATGACTCTGGAAAACATTGTGGGAAAAGGAGAAATTGCTCATAACGAGCAATTTCACCTTCTCCCACAATGTTTTCTTCCCTATCAGAAGATTATTTTTCAATTTCATCACATTCTGAAATGCGGTCTGCAAACCCTTTGTATTTAGGACAGTCTAAAATTTGGCGTTTGGTAAAGGGTCAAACTAAAAAACAAAAAGATACAATCATAATAATTCTAAAGGTATTCAACATCAGTGAAATAAAACTATGACTATAATAGAAAGCATACGGTCGAACAGACAGGCACATTTCTGCAGAGTCACATCTATACATGTGCAACAATGAAATAAGACAGACAGAAAACCTATGAGGTAGAATGCTTCCATCATCCCATTAATCATTTCAATCTTTTCATAAACCCTTTATCTCGTTAGAATTATTAGAGTTGCAAACTTTGAGGGTATTATTAGATGAAAATTACACTTTGAAAACAACTTATAATGATAATCTCAAAGTTGTCAACTTACAAATCCTGAAGAAACATGCATCAATGCAGAAAATGGTAAGAAACCATTATGGGAAAACAATTACCTCATTTCAAGACTGTATTGCTTTTGCCACAGTGGTTTCTTTACCATTTATTACAGTTGCTCTGTGCATACAAAGGATATGGTCAAGGCTATTCAAGGGAAACACTTTCAACAGCCAGCATTTTCAAAGTACAACTGAAATTGAAAGAGAAAACATTAATGAAAAGGGAGAATATAAATTCATAGTTTCTTTCAGAGTAGTTTATTTTCTAATCTCAAAATAATATAGTAGATGTGTGTAATATGTACAGTTCCAGTGGTGTTTTAACCAAAATGTATATGGCACTTCACTTGTTGATATAATCAAACCTCGTTTATCCACAGATAATGATCTTACACTGCAAAATAAAGTTATAATGTACACTTGATGCTATTTGAATACTTATCATATTTCACACTAACTTATAAATCTTACAACTATTGCAAATGGCATAGATTTATCACTGCTTCCTAGATACATACCCTATACCTATGCCTAGACCAATTATGAAATACTCTATTGTTTGCTTCTGCTATTTACAGACTTGAAACCAATGACCCTTTAGCATTAGGCTGTTGTTCTACTTGGGCCCAGTATTCTGAACAGATGACATAGAATATAGTGTGATGAATAACCAATTGCACAGGAAAAAGCAATATTTGAATGTTCAATAGTTAACTAATTGGTCCCTTTAATTGAACTTATGCAATTGCCAAAAAGAATCCATTCCAACAAAAAAATGCAAATGTTTTCATTAAAGTTGAATAAATGTGAAGCAATTAATATGCAAATAAGCAAATTGGAGTAAGTGGATCTGTTTCCATTACCTAATATCATCACAATTAAAGCTTAATGTTTTCATAGATTTTAATAGCAGATTTTATGAAAAGGCCAAATTGAAATAATAGTAAGCGCTTCCAATGTACAGAAAAAACATGCCTTTTCCACATTTTTTTCCACTTAAAATCACTGTGATAGACACAGGAATTGCTCATTCTGAGCAGTTTTCTCCTTCTGTTACATTTTTTTTTATAAGACTCCGCAGTAGGTACATCAATGAAAGTCCATTTGGTATAATTTATTATTAATAATAATAATGCCATCCGCAGCATAACTTCACAACAGAGAATGGGCTTAAAGATCTAAATAATAATGCAATTTGTCCTAGAGGGTGGTCTGTTTAACTATCACAGTTGTTGAAATTTCTCTTCCAGGGCTTTTATTCATCTTTTACGCCCTAATATGGAGGCTATTCTCCGCCTATTCTCTGCCAAAGTCCCGCCTTGCCTAGGAGGAGCTCCACCCCCAACTGTCTGTACAGAGTCACTTGTGTTGGCAAACACCATGTTGTTATGATTGGTGATACGATATTCCTGTCTCCCTGCATTATTGTATGTCCGTGAGGTCAAAGGCCTATTTGTCATCACAGGTTGGGGCTCCGAGACCGTTTTACGTACACTCCTATTGCCTGATGCTGGGCCCACCAGTTTACCGTCCTCCGAATGTAAAGAGAGTGCTGTGAGCTGACGAGGGGTTGCGCTGGGGTATCCACCTTGAAAACACAAAATAAGTTTCGAATATAAAGAATATCATATTCTGTCAGTTCACCTAGGTCATTCCTTTCTTAATGCAATAGAAGATCTTAAGTATAACTACAAAAAAAGACAATTAAATGTATTTACTATAAGGCAGAAACTCTCAATATTTTCTATTTCTATAACAGCAGCAGCTTTTCTGAGTACTTTGGCGGTGAAATGAAATGAATCTTGTAACATTTTCATACAGTCGTTCTCCCATAGAATGGAATAGATTCAAATTGTAAATGGTAGTAAATGCAAAGCATAATACATGAATGAATAAAGAAACCACTGTAATGGTCCTTGATATTAGAATACAGAAACATCCTTCAATGACAGCTCAATGTTATGTTCATCATGGGACTTGCACAACATTTAGGATGATTGTATACATATTAACCTGTTACAAAACAAAAACAACATTCAACCTCTCTGTTGTGGATGAGCAATTTTTCCTTTTCCCGCAATGATTTCTACTCTATCAAAAGATTCCTTTTCATTTTCGTGACATTTTAAAATTTCGTCTGCAAATTCTGTCAGTTTGGGACAATCAGAAATTTAGTGTTTGCTTGCTTGTTTACAAATATAAGCAAAATTGAGAGTCAAAATAAAATGTCATTGAAACAAATCAGTCATTCTTTTGTTGTATGATATACAGCTAAAAGTAGCTAATTAAAGTCTAATTAATTCAGGAATCAATAATCAAAGTTTGTACAGTTTATAAGCCTTAAATCTCAAAACTCAAACGCTTTTGAACTTAAATACATTTTGATTCACTGTCTCTAAAAACTTAAATACAAACCAATTTTGCTTTTAATGGCTATTCTCCAGTGCATATCATTCAACAGTAAAGCTGTTTTCAGTTTAAAAAAAATATATTAAATTTCCAAATTTCCTCACATCTGAGAACATGCAGCATTAACAAAAACAATGTTTTACCGGTACTTTCTTCTTTTCTTCCATTCATGTACAGTGCTCACTTTTGAGAATTAGTTGTTCTGTTGATAATTCACCATTGCAATGCTAGAAAATACTGTCTTGCCGGATGACACCACATGATGAAAATATTAGCCACAAACAGGAATCAAACTTGGATTGTCTGATGTCAAGCCAATGACGCTAACCACTACTACACCACAAAAAGCAAACACAAAATGGAAAAGGAGAGTTTAACCAATAACTCTTTAGAAATTAAAAATCTTATTTTGTTATAATGATAAACAACAGAGGTTTGATCAACAGAAAATCTGAGGGTTCAGTGCAAGACTACATTATATTTATTTGTTGCTTTGTTTTACAGCGCATCAACATTTCTCCAGTTATAATGTGATGCCTGGCTCATAACTCATGAAGGAAACAAACTTAACGGCCCATATCGGCTGGTCAAGCCAGGTAGAATGAAAGGCTTTTTGTAAGTAAGCTTGGGGACTTTATCTCATGAATATTCAAATCTAACTGTACAAAGATTTGATTTATATATTCATTTGGTTTTTACATTGTTTCAACATGGTTTCAGTTATGTTGCAATGCCCAACTCTTAATGATGGTAGAAGACAGTTTACTCAATTGTATATAAGGGCTGGTCAAGCTGGATAGAACCATTGGCATTCCTTAAGGCAGTTTGAAAACAGCCAGTCCGAAGACTGCCTCTCATGAAATTCCAAATGCCGTCACCAGGAGAGGGACCATGTGATTTTGAGTTCTGTACTCTACCACTAGGTCACATAGCCCCAATGAGATTCAAACCCACACTGAGAGGGGTCATGTGATATTAAGTTCTGTACTCCAACTTCCAGGCCATGGAGGCCCTAAGTCTTGTAGTGCTTCTCAAGACGGGTAGTCCTAAAAATTGAAGGTTTTACTGTAGCATTGCACTGAACCCTCAAAATGACACATAAATTATCAGAATGTTTCATCCGTCCATAACCTGACATCTACATTCCCATAAAGAGAACCCAAGCAAAATTGAGGGGAAGGAAAAAATAGGAAATTCTTGAGAGAAAATAAAGCTTACTACCACAAAACATAACTCCGTGAAATTTCAAAAAGAGATAAAGTGCACATCATAGTAGACCCTTGATGTAAGTGATGAACAAATAAGAAGAAAACATTGTAGCAAACAACTCTAATGGGTCAAAAGCCACTAACAATTGCCCAGTCAACATAATCACTTTTATATGAATATTTATAAAGATTTAACCAAAGAAACTGTTAACAAATCTCTGACAAACAAATGCATGTGTGCACATGGACAATGCTTTAAAAAGCTCTTGTCATGAAAACTCCTCTCACAAAAGCTTGGGTGAGGAATTGTTGATTGGACTATTTTTGAGTAAAGGGAGCTCAAAATTCAAGATGCAAGCATCTTCAATTTTGACTTAACCTTTATAGTGCTGGAATACTTCATGCTTATGCAAATAGGTTGGATCCCATTGGTGGCTGGCCTGTGATCTAACCTGTTTACTATTCTGAGTATCTTTCCTCATCAAAATTAAGCAGATATTTAAGGTTTTGGAAAGCAGATGACACAAAATCTAATTTAAGAAAATTACCCAGCATTCTAAGGGTCGTAATGAAAACATAATGTTTTCCTTATTTACATGCCTATAATGCAATTTTCCCTTTTAGGTATACATGTGTTTAAGTCTTTTGGCATTGCTGCATTATTTTGCATGAATTATAGTACTGGAAATAAACACTTTTCTTTAAAGGCCCATTAAAGGAGATTAATGCTATATCAAACTATATTATTTGGAAATTTTTTTTTTAGTTATCACCAGAAACCACCATCAGCACAACTTAAATGTGAAAGTAAACCAGAAATAACCCAGATTTTATAATTCAGATTTCCTGATTCTTTTCCTCTGACCTTGACAGTTGATTCACACATTTTTGAACCGACCAATCAGAATTCTTTATTTTGAATATGTAAGCAAACAGGTTGTTGATAAACATGATTGAATTGGAGACAACTATATTTACAGCACAAAATAACTTATTTTAAATGAGTCTTTTTAATAGGGTCTCAATGCATTCCTAAACTAATTCTCATGACTTTTATGAACATAATTAAAGAACTCCATATATTTTTTCAGTAATTTATTTGTACTTCTCTCCTTTGATGTGCCTTTAACTGATATTCTTTGACTCATTCAGATTCTAAACCTGCAGCTGTGGGTGATTCTTGAGTATGAATATATGTTAAGTTTTCTGTACAAAATTCTTGTCAAAGCATTGTAAAAACAAGAAGATATTTTATTTTCCTTTATAATCTTTATTTGTTGAGATGTCTAATGCATGTGCTTTGAACAAAGGAAAAAAATAAAGAAAAGGGTCAAGAACAACTTGTAACAGATTGCAGAGTGCATATGTACTCACCTTTATCAAAATCGTGATCTGACAAATACAGAATCATTTATTTCAAATAATGTAACTCATTTTTTCTCAAATTGCTCACATTATAATGAAAATTTTAACAAATCTGTAAACAGATGTCAAAAAAACATCTTTGATCTTTGATGCTTCCTTTGTAGTCAGTCTTCTTTGTAAAGGGATAAATCGGATGTTTCTATTACAGTAAGGTTAAAATTAATCAGTATGTATCAACAGGATTACCTCAGAGATTTGTGCTCAGAGATTAAAAAATGTCAAAGATTTGATATTAACAATCATTGTCACTAAACTGAAGACCATTATCAATGTCTTCACTTCTTAGTACCTGGATTCCTGTGTGTAATTTCATTAAATTATGTGAAGTGAGCCTTTGCCCCTGTTAACACTTCTATGGGAAAGCCCGTTTATATATAAACATATGATAAGAACTCCTCGCAAATCTTGCAAACATCACATGACAATAGTGGTGAAATGTTTCTAAAGACCCATATGATGATGTTATCTAAAAATAGCAGCTCTTATTCTAAGTTTAGCTTGTTTAAGAAACAAACTCTGTAATACAAATGATCTTTTTCTTATTTCTATCTTAGTAAACAGGATTGGAAAGCTCTCAGCAATCTAGTCTTATATTACTTTACTTATCTATCTCATCAATTTAACAGTAGAAGACAGTTTTTTTTCAAAAGGTTAAAACCCCATTCAGTGGGAGGTCCTTTTAATGCAATGCCACCTGCCGGATATGACCAAAAGTAGGGAAATGTATATAGGTGTCTGACCGGATATGACCAAAAGTAGGGAAATGTATACAGGTGTCTGACCGGATATGACCAAAAGTAGGGAAATGTATATAGGTGTCTGTAATGATGTCATTTTGGTATTGACTAATCACAAAGTGAAAGCATGCTTTAGTAGGCAGGTAATTAAAAGGTACATTGTATTATGTAATAGTAGTAATACATGCAGTCAGGTCTTACATTGCTAACATTTAAAATAAAGACATAGTCATTGAATGATGTGATTTGATGAAAAGAGAAGTTAATAAATGGCTGAAGCAGAATACTTCAGAAACGGCTTTGACAAAAGGAGAAATTGCTTGCAAATAACAATTTCTTCATTTGCCATAGTGCTTTTTAGTAAAAAAATTTTGTGGTAAAAGGTTTTTACCACAAAAATATTTTGGATTGCTGAATGCTATTGTTTTATAAAATGCCAGTAGCAAAATCTCATATCATTGTGTACATGAAGCAAATGTTAGAAACCACTGTGACAAAAGGATAAATTGCTCATCATGAGCGATTTATCCTTTTGTCACAATGGTTTGAAAAGTTTGAAAAGTCTGCAAAGTGTGTAGCACATTGAGTAATAATTCAAAAAGGGTAAATAAGGCTATTCATGCACAGTCCATTTTAGCCATAAGCAGAAAGGTCCATGCTTACCATCAAAAGAAAAAAAAACCAGCTATAAATAACAATAAACCAACATTTTCCTTATATTGTAAGCTAGAAACTATTGTGAACAAAGAAAAAACACTTATTTCAGACAACTTCCACTTTTCTCTCTTTGCTTTCTAAAATTGTATGGTGGAGTTCTTTAAAACAAAACTTTAAATGCATGAATGATGGGTAAAATTATGAACAGAGGGTAATGAAAATAGTTGCAACTGACAACCACTCACACATCAATTAAGGGTTCAATTGAAGAATGTAGTAAGTGCTTCACAAATGTTAAGAACTTACTATAGTCCTGCATTGAATTCTCTATACAAGTGAATATCAATACATTATACCAAATTAGAAGGTAATGACATAACTTTTCATATTAAAGATCAAATGTCTGCTGATGGTTATAATTTGAGCAGACTTTTCATATGAGGTAGAGAGTAATAGGCAGGGTGAACCTTAACCCTTTCCAAAACAATAACGACATTTGACAACTTTGTTGCAGACGACTTTAGAAAACATTGTGGGAAAAGGAGAAATTGCTCGTAACGAGCAATTGCTCCTTTTCCCACAAAGTTTTCTGCCCTATCAGAAGAATATTATACAATTTCATCACATTTTGAAATGTCCTCTGCAAACTCTTTCAATTTGGGACAGTCGAAAATTTGTTGTTTCGGAAAGGGTTTTGTGAACTAGGAACATAGGAATGTGAATTAAAATTAACACAAATAACTGGATGTAAAGGGAATGCATTAATATAAGTAGTAGGGATTTTGTTACTTAAGGTGCAAAACTACAGCAAAAGGCATGATAAGATCATAGATTGAAATTGATGGTCTAGAAATATAAAATATTTTTAATAGAATGTTATAGACTGTTTAATGAATAATCCAGATTTCATAAAACACTCAGCATGGTTGTTGCACAGTGACCACAAGCTTCCCATTCCTTATAGACCCTTTAACCCTTCCCTTCCCTCTATAAAGGGTACTTAAAATCTCTTTAAAACATGAAACATTTTTAGACAGTTTTTGGAGTTCAGTTCAGATAAAAAGTGCTGCAAAATTGTGAAGGACTTGCAACAGTCTTGCATTTAACCCTCAAGAGTTGTCATTTATTAATCTATTAATGCTTTCAAAAGACACATGGAATTGAGCATTATATATCTCTGCTATGCATCAGCATCTGGATACAAGGGTATCAGGTTTGAATCCCTTTAAAAGCACAATAAATCAAGATATGCAATAGCCACTACTCAAAACCGCCTTGTTGCATTGAATTGATTATAGGAAGGACACTTCTATTATATTAATAAAACTTTTTACTAAAAACAGAAAAACCTTTAATTTACTTTAATCATCCCTGAATGTGTTATCAAATTAGACTAGATCTAAAATCTAGAATTTGACCCATTAGGAAAAGAATTAAAGGGCTCTTCCTCAAGTACACCAATAAAAAAAAGCAAGATCTACTTTGGCCGGCCCAGGTCAACAAAATCTTTTGCACGTCGAAAACATGTTTCTCAAAAGTAGAACACTTTTAAAAGCGTACAGAAATGGTAAGAAGTGTATAAATAATTTCCACAAACTTATACTCGATAAAATTTCTTGATTTTTTTTTAGTTCTAAACAAGTCATTCACATTTGAGACAACCTTTGAGTGTCACAAAACAAGTTTAACCCAAGTTTTCTAAAAATAGGTTTGTGTTGTTTGCTTTCCAAAACTGTAATTATCTGCTTAATTTTGATGAGGAATGATACTCAGAGTAGCAAAACAGATTAGATCACAAGCCAGCTGCCAATTTACTTGGCGGCTGGCCTGGATTCAACCTGTTTGCATAAGCATGAAGTCGGTTCCAGCACTATAAGGGTTAAGTAGCTTGAAATAGTCTTAAGTTTTGCACCTTAACTATTTAGGTCAAACAATTCACTTTTGATTTCCTTTAGTAGCAGACAATTTGTAGAAAACATGGTAGTTTAAGGGTTTAGAGATTCTCAGATCAGATTTAAAGCATGATGATCAGAATTTTGTCTGCTACAAAAAATCAACAGCAATTTGCTGACTTCAAGTTTATTAACATAACAGTATCATAAGTTGAATTACCAGGCTCACTCAGAACATCATCTATATCTTGCCACTCCACTATAAAATACAAGAGAAGGGAGGAATGATCATACTAAACCATACCATCATACAACAGTCTTAGAGCATCATTAGTCCTTCATGAAATTCTTAGAGTCCAATGGTATGATAGCACACTTGAGGTTTATAACATAAAAACAATTATAAAAAATTCAACAATGATACTTTATCATTTGAACAAAGTTGAAATTTTAAATAATCTCCCTGATTTATTCCCCACATTTCTAACCTTGAACAAGGCTTCAAATAAGCAGAACTCTGTAACAACCTGACATAGTCCACAGGAAATGTAATTAAATCTTAAATGTAATAAGTTTTGATAAAATAATTGGCCAATATGCCATTTGTACAGACTTATTCATTCACTCTATTGTTTGTGCTAAACATTGAAAATCTGCTTGGTTTCTAATAAGGACTGACTAAGAGGGAAATATTTCAAAACCTGTTGGTAATCGTGCTGTGAGATACTTTAAAGCATTTTCGATCAAGGTTTAGTGAATGTGGATACTCAATGCACTATCTCTTATGAAAGAATCTTTGTGTATCCATTTAACTCCATTCAAAACGTATGTTTGAGCGAATATTTCAAAACCTGTTTTATATCAACTTCTTGCTGCATAGTCAACAGGAAGTGTAATAAAAAGTAAAAATGAAAAATTATGATCTGAAGTAAACGCTTCGATCCTGAAGTGTGTGTGTATAGAATATCAAATATTCCGGTTGTTACATAGCTCTATACTAAGGCCAATTTAGATCAATAATGCACAAAAGTAAACAAATGGAAACCTTCTGTGTATCATTTCACAGACGGTAGCCTATTATAATGGTATCTATTCATGAAAGTATTCAGCAACAAGTTTGTGTATGTATGACATTGGTAAAAAAAAATTAAAAAGAAAATGATAGATAGACAGGGGACCCAGAAAGACATTCTAGGGGAAGAAAAAACTAAACGTAGAGTTAGAAAATCCAAAATTGTATCCTGTAAAAGTGAATTAGCAAGATCTTATCATAGAAGCCACTTTGAAGAGAACCAAATTGTTATCAAAATAAGACCTGCAAAAAGTTCCATAAAGATATTTGTGAAAGACTGTCTTGTAGATTTTTTAAACAGCTAACAGATGACAAAAGTATGAAAAATAGTCTGTTCTTTCTAATTACCAAAGAAAAGTCCAAGTGCCAAAAGGTAAAATAAAATTGATGCTCTCTGCACAAATTTTCTTAAGGATCAGTGCTTTTTTCCCCTTTCATATTAAAGACCTCTATTGCAAGTAAGTAAATAGTTCATTATCCCATTACCAAACAATAACGACATTTGACCAGTTTGTTGCAAGCGACTCTGGAAAACATTGTGGGGAAAGGCCAAATTGCTCTTAACCAGCAATTTCTCCTTTTCCCACAATGTTTTATGCCCTATCATAAAAGTATTTTTCAATTTAATCACATTTTGAAATGTTGTCTGCAAACTCTTTTAATTTGGGACAGTGGAAAATTTGGTGTTTGGTAAAGGGTTAAAGTGATATGTGCATGACATCCATACAGGTAATGGTTTAATATACAGACAATTGTAACCACCCCAGCCCAAAGGACTTATGAGTCACTTCATTAAAAATATTGTATGTGTCACAAAATGAATAAATAAGCAGAGTGGGACGATATAAAGAAGAGAAATATCTAATCTATTTGAATAAAAGAATTGGTTAAAGGAAGTCTTGCAAGAAAATTAAGGGAAGTGGGTAGAAATGAACACAACAGTGAAACGTGGTAATGGAACCTTACCTCCGCCATTTTGATGCCCTACAAATACCATAACACAATATAATTAATGACAATCCACACTACAACTTAAAAAATGGAAAGCAATGGACAGTGATTTTTTTTTCTAAATTAAATCAATGGGCTTTTTGGGGGCAAAAAATGATCACTGAATGGATATCAAGTGAGAAATTTCTTCTTCTATAAGGGATTCTTAAATCTTTTATGCCATGTACTCTAAGACATTTATGTGTGAGTTAAAGGATTATATAAAAAGTACAAAGAATGTTAAGAACTCTAAATTACACTAAACTGGTTAGATCTCAAACTTCTTATCCCTACCTATTGGCTTTTTGAACTTCAACAATTCTTCTTTAGCTGTACTAAGGGCCTCAGTGAGTTCAAATCTCTCCTCACATTCTTTCTGTACAGTTTCCTGAAGACTCTTCACCTGGAAAAGAAATATAATTAGTTGATTGCATTTTTGTAAGAGTTTCACATTGTGTCAACATCATTTAAAAACATACTAGCACTCAGAAAAACTGCAAAACTGGGTAATATGAGTTATAAATTATGATAGAATATGTTGAAACAAGGCAAAAAACAACAGGAACGTGACAGTATTACGCCTGCACTATTTTATCTATTTTACAAAGTGCTATTTTCACAAATTTGGTGCCCACCAATTTAACTTCATTGTTTACATTCGAGTAACATATAAATATCAAGGAGTACTCAGATCAGATTAATGAGTGGCGATCACCTGGTTAGGGAAATCATGTGAAACACATAAAAACACTGTCATAAGTCCAATATTAACAACATATGTGCCAGTGACTGAGACTTTTGGCCCAAAGTCGTCAAATGACGTCATGGAGAAAAACCCAATTAAAGATGACGTCAGCATTTTACTAGTTGCTCTACTTATTGAACAAAGTTCACTGAAATACGGTAGATAGCTTTTTACCACTGAAATTGATAAGGACCCACTATTTTGCACATACTGATGCAATTTGAAAAAAGAATGTATGAATTTCATAAATTCTAATTATTTTAAAAGGAATATAAGAAAATGTGTGACTCTTGTTGTCTATAATTCCTCTAAAAATCATGTTTGGGCAAAAATTTGAATTGGATCTGATTCCACAGACCTTATAGTGTCTAGAAATGATAATAACTCAATTTTGTCCATGTACTCACTTAAGGCCAATTTTCTCAGACAGTGCCACATATATGTACCACTGAGCCATGCAGGACCCAAAACAAGATATAATGGAGTAAGCTGAGTATAGAGATGAACAGTTTACCTCCTCCTGGAAATTATCAGTAGCTTTTTTCTGTTTATCCAGAGTTTCCCTTGTCTCCTCCAACTCATTGTGTGTCTCCCGTAGCTGGTGCTTCAGCTTCATGACTAGATCTTCATTACCCACATCCAGGCGGGCTGTAAATATGAATATAAAGTTGTCTCTATTATCACTCTTTGATTGGTTACCAGGAAACCATTTGGTATTTCTTGAACAGCTCACCAATTACACAGGCAAAAATTTCTCGGCATTTGAAATCACAGAGGCTCTGATTGCAAATAGCACAGCTTATAAAACATCCTACATAGATATATTTTAACATGCTCTTAATAAAGCAGCATTGAAGGCATCAAAATGTGATAATCAACTCTATACAGATTTCAAATTCATTTGTTCTACATCCCAATTTTTATAACATTACTTGAAATGGAGAACTGATATTGACGCAAATTTTATTTACCTAATCTGGCCTCTAGATCTTTAATAATCTCCTTCAGACTAGTAATCTCTTTCCTAAGTTCATCCTCAATCTCTTTAGATTTTCTTCTGTTTTCCGCTAGCAGTTCATTTAAGTCTGAAATCTCTGCTTTATATCGACTCTCTATGGAAGCAAGCTGGGCCCGCAACTGTAACGAAAATATTGCTAGATGACATTAACTCTTCAATGTCAAAATAGTTAGCTCTAAAAGTTGGAAGATGATATACATTTCCATCTTAAACAGAGTCACAAATATCCCATAATCATATTATACACATAATATATGCACTTATTTGCCTTTTAAAGTAGCTTCTGTCAATTTAAACAGTGCAACCATCCTGTGATAATCCTCGGATATCAACAATTTGACCCAAAACTTCTGGATTGTAGCACAGGAAAGTAATCTTTATAGAAATTTTGACTTCTGGTGTGCAGTTTTGCTAGTAAGAGATGACACTGACATGTTTTATGCATAAATGTTAGTCTTGTAATGCTATGAAGTTCATTGTGCCACTAACTGATTAAGATATAATGAAAAAGATTGTGACAGACTTTAGGGTCATACCTTTTCTTCTGATCCTTGACTTTCTGCCTGGTATTTCTTCATTAATTCTCGGTATTTACCTTTTTCTATCTCCAACTCCTAAGAAAAGAAAATTCAGAGATGTAAAAGACAAATAAAAATCATTACCATATATAATAAGTATGGAATGCTCATATCATACAATTTCTTGTTTTGTTACAACTGTTATCAATCAAATGATCTTATTATTAACCAAATTATCTCAAACCCATAGCAAATATCTCCAGGAATTGCCTTCAAAAACCAAGGACCTATCACCCCAACAATTTTTTTTAACCTTTCTATACTTAACCCTTACAATGCTGGGTAATCTTCTAAAGAAAGATTTTTGTGTCCTCTGCTTTCCCAAACCTTAAATATCTGCTTAATTTTGATGAAGAAAGATACTCAGAGCAGCAAACAGGTTAGATCACAGGTCAGCCACCAATTCATTTGCATAAAGCATGAAGTCTGTTCCAGCTATATAAGGGTTAAAATCATTGTGCACTACCCTATCAAATTGAAAATTAGGAATTTATCAGAGTGTGATTAAAAAGATTGTATGTGTAAATCAGTTCATTACTTTATATGGGATTTCTTAACTGGCTCAACAAGCAGTTTCTCATTTTCCCACATTGATTTCTGCTCTATCATAAGATTATTTTTCAATTTCATCACATTTCAAAATGTTGTCTGCATACTCTTTTGAATTAGGACAGTCGAAAATTTGGGGTTTGGTAATGGGTTAAAGGTGTCATACCATAACAAAGCTTTCCTTGAGTCTCTCTTCAAGCTGTTGTAGCTCTCGTGCATGTCTCTCCTTCTCTTTCTGTATGGCTGCTTCCAACTAAAACCAAATAGATCATACATGATGGTGTTCAAACTAATTGTAACTCTACAGTGTAGCTTGCAACATGAGTGCCCTGGAATGAGTATCTCGAAACAGACAACAATATGAAACCTGGCTAATGATGAACAAATTCTTTATATTTGTTGTGCAAGTTTTTCTCTCTTTCCTTCTGCTGTTTTGTTAGATAATTTATCAGCAGCAATATCATTTACATTTACCATGGATGTCTTGCTTTCAATGTTGGACACTAACAAACTTGCTATGATCGATAAGTTTTTGCAATATGCCAAACTTTCCTAACATTACGGTCTTATAAAATGCATAGCAGGCCCAGAAAGAAACAAACTAAACAAAAAGAATGTAAAGAACTAAGATATATATAACAAAATGTCAATGTAAAATACCACATGCACAAGGAAAATTATACAATAGGAATAGATCATTTACAAACAATGAAATCATAGTGAACGAAGGAGAAAGTGTAATTAAATTTTCAAGTGTCTTCTGTGAATGCAGATAATACCTTGTAACAAACAATTAATCCTTTTGTCGCAGAAGCTTCAACTTAATATCACATTTTTTCTTTGATTTTGTTCATCTTTATAATTTTCATCTGTAATTGGGTATCTCGAAAGGTGTTTTGGTCGAACAAGAAATACTACCTTGTCCTGCCACGAGTCAGCCTCGGCAAGTTTCTCCTTGAAACTTTCCCGGAGTTGTTCTATTCTGTTTTGGTGGGACATTATCATAGCCTCTCTGTCAACATGCAAACAATGGAGGAATAAAGGAACAGCTTACAACAATAATCATGGCATGTGAGGTTAATTTCTTAGGTGAATAACAATCATGCTAGGCTGGGCATTCTACACATCCTTTAGAGAGCAAGAGATATGCTTTTCTTTTCAATGTTAAAAATATGACTCACTCAAAACATGTTACATTACTTTCTCTTTGTTCTATGAAAAATAAAATGTGCAGCAATCATTTTCTGAAAAATATTCAACCAGATTGAGAACTTAATCGATATGAAGTGATTTCTCCATCGTGAGAGCACTTAAAGATTTTATAACCCTTTTTATTTGGTGCATTAGTTTAAATGGGCATAAACCTAGCCAATAAAAGTAATAGCTTCTTACTCTTGTCTTGACATAAAAAAATATCAATAAAAGAGATATTGTTAATAAAAAAGAAAATAAAAACATTAAGTGAACATGAAGTGTTTGCAATACAAAACAAAGTACCATATTGTACCTATATCTTTTTCAAATAACTTTGTAATAGAAACACATTGTATTATTATAGCTTTTAAGTGGTGCGGTAAACACAATTTAATCAATGATTGTTCATCTAGATATTTCTATCATTTAACAAAACGTTCACTTGTAGCGTTGAACAATGTAGTATAGTGGCATATACTATAATTGAAGAGTTCTTGACAAGGATGACCAGATATTTTTTTGTCAATTCTAGAATATGTGAAGAGAATACATGCAATGTGATCAGGATGACAATGAATAAAAAACATTTCAGGATAATAAACAATCAAATTTGTATTTATAGCATACACAAAACCTGTAGCATTAGGGCCTATATCAATACTATCCAAGAAATTGTTTTGATAATCACCATATTCCAACGACTTTAAAATTGTTTTGGAATGAAATTTTGAGACACTGTGAAATGATGAATAAATTCCCTTTTCATCATAACATTTTCAGAATTGGCGAGACAAAGAAATGTATTTGAAGGACATACATGTATGTCTATTTTTTCCAAATTGTTTAAACTTTTTAATGATTTGCAAAGTAAGAATCAAGCAGCTTTCTTCAGAAAGGTCTTCAGACAAGGTATAGGTTGATGTTTTCTAATGTTCTGTTAAAGTTTATCAATGAGAATGCCTCACAAACCAACCCTGAAACATGCATACCTCTCTTCTTTTAGTTTTTCCACTTCTTCTTTGGCTCTAAAGAAAGATTCCTTAAGGTCTTTGGCCTCAGCTGAAAAAACAAACGAGGAATATATATTTCAAAATGCCTTTTGTTTTTAATCCCATGTATTGAAAACACTTTGGTGCACGTACAACAGAATACATGAGAAACCCTACAACTAAAGGATTAATATGAACAATGCATCTTTTTGTCATAAAATTATCTAATTGACATCTCAAAGAAATGTTTTTTGGTATCTATTTATTCTTTAACCTGCCTTCATTATATTATTTCACATAATACTTTATTAAAAAATACTACCAAATATTACAAAAATCAAATAACTTCTAGAAATGTTTTTGAAATGTCATAAATAGAATATTCCTTCATACATCTGTGTAGAGTATGCAATAATATTTAAGTTCACTTCAGTTTACACATATACTGAAGTGAACTTGTGCATTATTGTACACTCTTAAAAGATGTATAATGGAGCTTCCTCTATCTCTATTTGGTAAAGGTAAAAAAAGGTAAAGGTAAGGTTTATAGTCTCATATCTATGCTATTTCAGGCAACTCTTACAATTACCTCCCCGATCACTGGGTGATAAACCGGCCATTTACATATGGCTCACATGCAGCCATGGCGCATTGATAAATACCATCATAGGTACCCATTTATACACCTGGGTGGAGAGGAGCAATGTGTGATGTGTTTTTTTCTCAAGAAAATTCCGATGATCCAGCTGGGATACGAACCCGGGACCCTCGAATCTGAAAAAGCCGAAGCCCTACCAATGGACCAATGTTCACTTACTGTTATTCCTGGCTGCTCTGCGACTTAAATCCTCCTCTTTCTGTTGCTGTAGTTCAAACTTGTTCTGTAATTCTGAGAGTTCTCGTCGAGCACCTTTCAAATCATTTTCTTTCTTCACAAGGTCGGATTTCAATCTGAATACGTATTTAATATAAATTATCAATATCTGTTAAATAAGTTATGATAACTTATTCAACAGATATTAATAACATTCATTTATAATTTTTCTGAAAAAAAGGTATCTAAGAAAAGAACAGAACAGAACATATCGTTTAATCTTCCCAAGTATACATGTTATACAATAAGGGAGTACAAAGCATAAATTCAAATGATTGAAATAAAGTGAGGAGTGGGAAAGTTCATGAGAGACAGAGACAAAGAAAAGAATTATCAATAACTTTCTGCACTACTCCTTAATTCCTAATGACTGGTCAATACACATAAAGAGAAAGACTCAAATAATCATTGTGACAAAGGAGATATTGCTAATAGAAACATTTCCTAACTGGGAAACAATAGTTATACACATTGTGACGCAAAAAACAATAGATATCTTTCATATGAAATAGTCTTCTATTGTTTCTTCCGATTTTGACCAGTCACAAATTTCATACGAGAGAGTGATCAACCTATTACAAGACAGGGTTAGTCATAACTTATCTTATGTTTATTTATTTTACGTCCATTGTAATTGAAGCTTGAAGCCTATCAAATTTACTCTCAGTGACTGCTTCCTGGATACTAAGCGAGTACTTGCACCGATTTGTGGGTTAGTCTCGACAATTTTTGCCTTACGTTAGGGGGAACAAAAGCCAACGCTCTACCACTGCACTAATGTCGCCCACAAAGGTGTTATGCCAAAATGATGGTATTGAATGATAATACTTATTGAATTATCACAAGGTGCTGTTGCTGGGTTTTTTCCTCATTAAGTCAGGGTTAGTCAAGACTTACTTTTGAGTGGTCATCTCTAAGGCCTGCTCTTTTCGCCTCTGAACAGCAGTGAGTTCTTCTATTTCAGAGTTCTTTGATCTATAAATACAAAAGTTTTTTTTCCTTGACCCACATGAAACAAGAGCTATCTGTAAACTACCACACTTGTTTGTTGGGGATTTTTTTTTTCAGATGGAAAAATAAAAATGATGTTAGATGGTTAGGCAAAGATTATAAACTGTGATTTTACCAAGTGTCATTCACATGAAATTGTATCCTAATTCATATGATGCCAGATGATGAACATTACTTTATTGGTATTATAAACTACTTGGGAATTACATTACCAAAATTTTAAGATGCATAACTACGTCTGATAGAGTACTGTTACATGTCCCAAACTGACCTCATAAGCAAGCACTATAAGTTTGAGCTGCTTTCTTTAAATATGGTTTACTGTAATAAACATCCTACTTAAAATCCTACTCAACTTATAACAAATTTTTCAACAATATACTGTAATTCCCTCAGAGGTTTCCCCTTGATTTATGGTCATACACCTGTTACTTTTGAGATATTGAATTCCCATTGACTCCAATGTTAAATCAGGTATTTTCAAGACTCTGCTGAATGAAGAATAGTGTTTTTTACGCTTAGCTATATACAGGAACATCAAGTTTGTCCATTTAACTCTCAGAAACTGTAATAAAATGGACACCTCAATCGTCTCATTTTTTTTCTACGGAGCAAAGTGTATTAGTACCGTCCGAAAATCAGTGCACTAGCTGTCAAATCTAGCCGAGGTACCGGCATTTGTGTTCATACATCCCAAACAAATAGTCCTGCAATAAGCAATCAAAACAAACTTTGGGAGCATTGCAGGACTATAATCTATACAGGAAACACATCAGTGTTCTACCAGCTCATCTCTTACCAGCAAAACTATGCACCAGAAGTTGAAACTCAAAATTTCTAAATGGGACTACTTTTGGCTTTTGGGTACTACGACCCGGAAGTACTCCGTAACAGGTGCGAGACCTTATGCTAATTTGGGGGGGGGGGCTTTTAACCCCTTATATATGGAATTGTGAATAGAAAATAATGATCTTTAGGGGTCATATTCAGGAATAAGGGGTCACTTACTGTATAAGATTGGGGAAAAGGAAAACTTTGTTTCCTATTACTTATCTGTTCATCCAGATGGGCTTACCATTTATCAAAAGATATGTTAACCAATTACCAAACAATAATGACATATAACCACTTTGTTGAATACGACTCTGGAAAACATTGTGGGTAAAGGAGAAATTGCTCGTGACAAGCAATTTCGCCTTTACCCACAATGTTTTCTTCCCTATCAAAAGATCACTTTTCAATTTCATCATATTTTGAAATGTTGTCTGCCAACTCTTTTAATTTAGGACAGTCAAAAATTTGGCATTTGGTAAAGGGTTAAATGTTCTCTCACTCACTTATAATGGTCCTTGAATTGCTCTACCTCCATTTGTAGACTTCGACATTTCTCTATAGAGGTTTCCAATTCTTTTTCAAGATCTGAAAGGAAAAACACAAGATCTGTAAGCAAAGACAGCCTTATCTTAAAACGCACAAAAGAAAACAAACAGGCATTGAGGACATTTTATCAAAAAGCAAAACTAACACATGATGTGTTCAATTTATTGCTAGAACGCTCCAAAATACTGTTTGATGATAAAGTATTTCAAGTCATTTCTTATGGAAAGAAATATTGCATAACCAGTTTTGTATTTTTCATCAAAACTCACTGTGTATGCAATCATTTAACCAAGATGAATATCCTACAACAATACGAGAAGGGTTTTGGTCTATGGTCAACAGATATCATTTTTTCATTTATTCCTTATGAAGATTCAATTAATGTTCTTTCTATTCTTTTTCAAACTCATCAGATTCCCTTGGTTTTTTTTTTCATAATAATCTCCAAAGTCCTAATCTTTAACCGTTTTGTAATGTGATAAAAGTACTATAAATTCAAAAGGCATATTAATGGATCATCTAACTATATGAGATTTTGTGACAAGTCAAAATCTAAGTTGCAAGAAACCGTAGCAAACAGCTTTAAAAGTATGAAAAAAAATGTTACCTTTCGAATTTTAGATAAAAACCACTGTGATTTTTTTTTTAATTTTTTTTTGTCACATTGGTTTTTTAATTGTTCTTCTGTATACCCATCAAAGTATAGTAAAGAACAATCATGAAACAATATGTTAAATTTTACCTGACTTTGAGATTTCCAGTTTTTCACACCGCTGTTGTAGGGATTTATTTTCTGTGAAGAGTTTATCTAATTGTTTTATTTGTTCCTCCTGTTTAATGAGTGTGTTTTTCATGTCTTCCGTCTCCGTAGTTGCCTGACCCCACTGTGACTGTAGATCTGACAGCTTCTTTTGTAATTCTCTCTTTTCTGTTATAGTCATATAAATCATTAAATATATAAATGTTCAACACATTTTGTTTGTATGGTACTCAACACCAGATCAACAATTTTTCAGTTACAGGTATAAAACAGCTTTCCTTGATCAACCACTACTAGGCAAGAGCAATTTCTCCTTTTCTTACAATGTTTTCTGCCCTATCAGAAGATTATTTTTCGATTTCATCACATTTCGAAATGTCGCCTGCAAACTCTTTCAATTTCGGACAGTCAAAAATTTAACGTTTGGTAAATAGTTAAAAGAAATCATATATATTCTATGGTCTCCCTCCACCTATGACAAAGGAAGCTTAGTAAAATGTTATGTTAGAGTGAATGAATAATGAAATTTCGTAATATACCTTCAATTTCTTTATCACAAGTGGTCTTCACATGTGACAGAAGTATGGCCATTTCTTCTTTCATCTGTTTGTCTCGATTCTCCATAAAATTATGGATGTCTTCTAGGCCAAACTTTTGTTGTTTAAGGGCAAACTGCAAAGTTGTCAAGTTGTGTTCCAAGGCGTTGTTTCTTTCCCTGAGAAAACATAGAAAGAAAATGTATTTACAATCAACGTGAAAAAAATATTAATTTATCTTTATCGGCTTACTGTGATGTCAGTACTGTTCTACTCTTTGTGTTATCATTATAACACTTCAACAGGGGTTGAACAGGAAATGTCATGTTATAATATTTCAATGAATTATGAACCATTGCTTAAGCACTCACATGGAAATGGAGTAGAGTGAAAGAAATTGTTCATTACCTGAATTTGAAAACTGCATCGGAAAATTTAAGGAAATAAGAGTTTCAAAGGCCAAAATCGAAAGCGTAAAAGATAATGCTCTGAAGGTGTTGAAAATAAAGGTATGAAAAGTAGAAATTGTTAACATCAGTACTCTATCATTTTCAAACAATTCTCTATAAGTGCTTTCAACAATAGATAGAATCCAGGAGTTGTTTTGAAAGGTTCACAACACATCCTTCAAGATATGTAGCATCATTGGAATATATTAATGAGCTGATTGGCAACAGATAATTTAACTAAATAACATGGCAAATTACTCATCCAAATTTGCAACTTCATATATAGACAGTCACATGATGTTTTCCATCACGTCCTCATTATAATGTTTTAAATCACATCAGCAGATGTAAGGACCAACTGAGAACAGGGGTATTGTTCATCATACTCCATTATTGCTTTTGATCATAATCAGTCCTGCTCAAACTCACAAAAAAGAGATAATCTACTATAAATCTTGTCAGATACTGCTTTCAGTATCAACCCTTTACTAAACACCATATTTTTGACTGTCCCAAATTGAAAGAGTTTACAGACGACATTTCAAAATGTGATAGAATTGAAAAATAATCTTCTGATAGGGCATTAAGAGCAATTTCTCCTTTTCTCACAATGTTTTCCAGAGTCATATGCAACAAACTGGTCAAATGTCATTATTGTAACCAGTTACCTCAGGAAAACCAAAGATACTTACTTCAGTAACTTTTTGGACTGTTCAATATCTTTGAAATTCTTCTCAATGTCATCCTTTTCATTGCGTAATCGTTCTGATATTGATTCTTGGTTGCGTAGATTGGTTGTTAGTGATGCAATACTGGAAAATGATAATCCATAATTAACATTGCCTCAACAATTATTTTATATGGTTTTTAAATCACATCAACATTATTTCAGTTATGCTGCCATGCCCAACTCTTAGTGATGGAGGAAGACCCCCATACTCAACTGCCCATAAGGGTTGGTCACTCCGGGTAAAACCAAAGGCAATCCGTAAGTCAGTAGGAAGACTACCTCTCATGAAAATCCATATCCCTTACCGGGATTGGAACCCACATGGAGACAGGCCATGTGATTTTTCAAGTTCTGTATTCTAACCAGAAAGCCAAAGAGGCCCCTTACCTTGACAAGAAATTGGATGAAAATATTTATGACATAAAAGGAAATAATTCCCTGAAAAGCAATTTCTCCCTTTTTTTCAAATATATCTCTGAAATACACTATACTATAGATGCATGACTGTCAGATAAAATATCAAACAGAGGAATAGTATTGCATATATTTATTCATCCTTTATATGCTTCTTTAAGTGATTAATTCCAATTTTTGCACTAGAAAACCATTTGCTAAATCCCAAATTACATAAAGTAAACATATTTTTGTTTCATTTATCTAAAAGACTTGATATATACCGGTGTTCAATGTATTTCTTACATTATTAAAACCCTTGGAATGATGGGTAATTTTCTAAATATAGATTTTTGTGTTATCTGCATTCTAAAACCTTAAATATCTGCTTGATTTTGATGAGGAAAGATACCCAGAGTAACAAACATGTCAGATCACATGCCAGTCACCAATTTACTTAGCCGCTGGCCTGCATAACCTGTTTGCATACGCCTGACGTCGGTTCTAGCAATGTAAGGAGTTTCAGACAAATATAAGGAACAAATAACATAAAAAAGATCTAAACCTGTGACCAACAGCTCAAACTTATTTCTAAATGTAAAACGTCAAGAAGGCCCCAAAATTGAATAAAACACCTACATTGATGTATCTCTCACTTTCTCAACTAAACAGAAATACAATAGACATCCCCACCATTCTCATTAACATAACCTACTCTCTAGCACACCTTCACTATACATGCTTACAGAAATTGACTGTTTCCAAGGAGTTGATCTTAATGAGAAAGGAATGTACATTCAACCCTTTCTCTCATATGGGATGATTGTACTAATCAAAATTGATAGGAAAAAGCAGATGACAAAAAATCATGAAAAACAACATTATATTATTGGTTTGTGATATCGGGTAAAACCCGCTGTGACAAAAGGAGAATTATTTGTTACTTTGTGAGGACCTTATTCCAAACATGACTGCAATGAATTTAAGTTGTCTGCAGGTATTTCATTGGCAGGTTACATAAAAATTAACTGTGCAGGATTTGGTCAAGTATAAAGTATCTGCTTTTCATTATCAACACTCTTTCCTTAACAGACCCCTCATATGGGAGAAGCACAGTTCTTTCTATTAGGACATTTTTTATTAGTCATAGAGACTCAAACCATACTAGAGAGATATAGGATTTATGCTGAAATTGTCATAGTGAGAAGACTCAACACTGCCTCATTCACTGTAATGCTAATCTCTAATAAACACAAATCAAACAGAAATAAGGCTTAAGGTAGCGTGTGCTGCATAGTTCACAATGATGTTGATCTCAAACAAGGCATGAAGGCTACAGAGAACTTACACTGCATCATTCACAGTAATGTTCATCTCAAAAAGACAACAGCCAGACCAAAAAATTAGAGAAATTGTATGCTGCTATTGGATTTTTGTGTTATATGACAGGTGCCTAATAAAGGCACCTTTTGAATTGGAAATTCCTTTAAAACCATGCAGTTTCCCATGAAATAAAACCCACACCAGGTTTTCGGTTTCCAAATTCAATATTTATTGATAAAACTTCCTAGAAATAACAAGCCTAGGCCTCTTCCCAATTCAAGAGAAAAAGGCCTTGTCAGCAAAAAATGACAAAAAAATTTTGGTACAGCACTGATGAAGAGGACCCATATGGGACATTAACTTACTATAACTATAACTACAATGATGTTGATCTCAAGCCAGGTATGAACACTGAAGATAACTTACGCTGCATCTTTCACGGTGATGTTCATCTCAAACTCTCCCCTCTGTTCCTGAAGCTGTTTGATCTCTTCCTTGAGTTTGTTTTCCCGCTCCTCCGAGCCCTGAAAGTTCTCCAGCTCCTTTTCCAAACTCTTAACTTTCCTCTCCAGGGCTTTAATCTCACTGTGAATTAGATAGCTCACCCCACAGTATCTGTAAAATAGTGAGAAGAAATAAGTTTGTTAACATTTAGAATGCTTGGTAATTTTCTAAAATAGATTTTGGTGCCGTCTGCTTTCCAACACCTTAAATATCTGCTTAATTTTGATGAGGAAAGAAACTCAGAGTAGCAAACAGGTTAGATCACAGGCCAACCGCCAATTTACTTGAGATGAGAACTGGTCTAAGAATAAATGTTCCTAAACTTTCCCATGACTATTCATGCATCTACTAATTAAATATCATTAAATGAATTAAAAAAAAGCGTATGAAAATGTGTATTTTAAGACAAAAAAAGGAAAGGAAAAAGGACAGGCCAGGTCTCCATCTCACGCAGAAATCAAATGTGTTGATCCTAACTTAAAATGACTGCGACCAGGCTGTCAAAGCCACGATTTCAACTTTTCACAATCAAATAATTTATTCAATTTTTAACCTTTTGCTAACAATTGAATACAATAGTGGGTCTTACTGCTTAGAACACGTTTTACATCACTGTTTTCATCAACCAAAGCTACCTGGGTAGTTCAGTGAGCTGAGTTTTCATTTGATAAACCTAATGTAATCAGGTTGCCATTTGCGATGATGACGTCAAAAATGTTTTGCTTATTGTTCATGACATCAAAAATGTATTGCTTATTGTTCATAACAAAAGGCGAATTGGTATTAGATAAAGCACAAAAAATACACACATTTATATTTATTCTGCTGTTAAATTTAGTTTCTTTCATTATTTCTTTTCTCCTATCTTTATTTGCCATTGTTAGTATTTGGGGGGCCAAAGTATACTCTGGCCCTCGCAGTCTGGATATTCAGTTTTCCAACAAATTCAATGTCACATCAGCATTTTGGTTTCCCAATTCAACAAATTCCAAAAATGAACAAGCTTTATCAGGTAATGAGCATGACATGTTTTAACCATTTCAGGGTCAATCTATAGACTGCTTTAACAAAAAAGGGAAAAGGTTTAATTTTTTAATCAAATCCACATTTGACAAAAGCTCTAGAGCTATATTTTCATAATGTCAGACCATTTCTTAAAATTTACACAACTTAGGTTTTTTTTTTCATATTTTCTTCATTAATTTCATTCAATTTGGACCCATCATAAAATTTCTGAATGGAATGAATGAACTTACATGACTGTATTGTTCTAAAGAATTTCTTTTTAAACTAGAACATTTACCCTTTATGAAAAATTCATCAATCAGTGTAATGTGCAGAGCTTTTACAGGCCAAGCAGGATTACAATCAGGAATAAAGTTATATTCAACAATTAGTCTTGTTTTTGTATTTCTTAGTTATTTGAATTCAACAGTGGCCCTGTCAAATTTTATTCTAAATATTTTGTTATATTAGAATTTATAAAATTCTTGGTATTTTTAGAAAAGATTTCCATTGTGTTGTGCCATTAACCCTTTCCCAAACAACAAATTTCCGACTGTCCCAAATTGAAGGAGTTTGCAGACTTCATTTCAAAATGTGATGAAATTGGAAAATAATCTCCAGATAGGGTAGAAAACATTGAGGGAAAAGGAAAAATTGCTCGTTACAAGCAAATTTCCTTTTCCCTCAATGTTTTCTAAAGTCGTCTGCAACAAAGTGGTCAAATGTTGTTATTGTTTGGGAAAGGGTTAAAGGGTGAATAAAACAATTGGTTAATGATGACTTTGCCAAAATTATGATCAAAATCTAAAGGCTGACACAATTGGATTATGTCCAAGTTTAACGCTTCCCATTCAATTGGGTGCAAATAGTGTTCTGTATCAAAGTAGTATACTGAAATATACACAGAAGAAAAAATGACAGCCTAATAAAAGAATAGGTTTAAAAGGAAGAAAAAATATTTCTTCTCTATTTACATTTATTGTTTCTTTGTAAAAACTGAGGGTTCATTGCTAGATCATAACAAATCCTTCACAAATGTATAACTCTAAACCATTGAACTCTAAACCATTGAACCCTAAAAACATGATTAACTAGCGCTGAATTACTAATTCATCATTAGAGATGATTATACTTGTTACCATTAAAAAGATGACATTAATGATAAAAATGAAAATGGCAAAGAGGAATGTTTCTTGCTATGGAGGAATATGCTTATTTCATCACATTCAATGTTTCCCTAAACAGGTATTGATATTAAAAAAAAGTATCAACAACGTTTACAATCAACACGAATAAAACATACTTTTTTGATAAATACCATATTGAGGGTTCACTGCAAATCTATAGCAAGCGCTTCACACAAGTGAAGCACTTAGTCTAGCATTGCACTGAAGTCTGAACCCTCAATATACATTATCAAGAACTCAAATAAGTATTTTTGCTTCAAATTCAACACTTCAAGTCTCAATTCTTCCCCCCAAAATGGCAGGCTATAAGTCTATAACCCTTTCCTAATAAAAGGACAAGAAGATGACAATGAAACCTCACCTGCAGACTGTGTCATCTCTGTCCATTTTCCGTATTTCCTCTGGGAGTGGATGTTGGGGGTCATGATGATGTGCTTTAAAATGTTCCTTCATGTCTTCTGTGTCTATCTCAGACATTCTCCTGTTTTACTGTAACAGAGAACATATCTTCAATCAATTTTCAATGGGGAGGGATGTATAGTGACAAGTCACACTTGGGCTTGAATCAATGCATAACTCCCAAATCCATCTATAAACAAAGCGCTTTTTTTAACTACATTGTGTATTATATAACAGATGTTCACCGAAAAGTTTTATAGCGTTATGAGTTTGGTTGAATCAACTGCAAGAAAATGAACTTCCCTCTCATGGCAGGCACCTATCTGCCCCTAAATCTTAAAGATATCAGCCAAATTTAATTTATTTGTTTGAGGACACCTATCCGAATTATTGACACATGTTTACCATTCACCACAGTGTGAACAATGACTGACTACATGGGTTGACATCTTCATGTCAAATTATTTTGACTAGGGACAATTTTGTCATGTCTCTCGGCAAGAGGAATGTATACCAGTGTCATTGGAATTTCAATTAAGTATGTCAAAGGAGAACGACCATAATGTCAAAAAGCCAAAGATAGAAAATATAGAAAATATAAATTTAAATTGCAATTGTATTCCAGTTGATATACCTTTTTACCTGTTCAACTCCTATCAAAATATATCAATTCTAGTCCAATCAAAATAGATCAGCTAATGACACATTTTTATCCGATTAAAATAAGAGTTGACTTATTTTACATTTTTTTTCTCAATTTTCACAAAAATATTTCGCCATATTGAAACCAATGACAACATCCGGGATAGGGCACCTGTAAATACCGCTTAAACCATTTAAAATTTTAATCATAAGCCCAGTATTTTGGAACCTGGTCGCAATCTTGGTATAAAAAGCAACAAAAGTTGAAGAATAATAAAATGAAAAAGAAATGAAGCATTTAATATTCGAATTTCTCATTATTGACAGATATGGTTTTCTATAGATACATTAATGTATTATATGTTGTAAGCCCATATCGGCCCATTTGATTTGTATGTCAGACACTTTATAATCGGTTCTATTTTTCATTGGAGGAGATAGTTGGCCTACGTGTTTGACATCGTCTACAATATTTCCTTAAATGTTGTACATTTTGCTTCTCTGTGACAATGTCCCATGTTATGCATGCATTGCTTATCATAATCAATAATCTAGAAGTAGACTTTTAAACATAAACATCAACTGCTTGCAGTTTTCGAATTTAACTGCATCAAAGACGTAAAAAATAGAACCAAAATGTTGCTGCTAAACCTTTTAAAAAAGCGATTTTAGCAAAAAGCCCAAAAGAAAGAAAATCCCGTGCTAAAATCAGCAAACAGGCTTATAAATATTCAAGCATTTCGTTATATACTGGAGCTTGTCTATAATCGCGTAGGGGCATTATCGCATGCAATTGGGGGCATTATCGCATGCAATTGGGGGCATTATCGCATGCAATTGGGGGTATTATCGCATGCAATTGGGGCATTATCGCATGCAATTGGGGCATTATCGCATGCAATTGGGACACATAAATCATCTTAATGTTACGAGGGCACGTTGCGTTTTTGTTAGAGATCATGACCTAGAACTTTTGAGAGAGCAAACCCGGACGAACATGATGAAGTTAGCAACTACTTTCTAAACAAAGAGCTGATGTCACTTCCGCACGCGTGACATAACACTCACAATATGACATTCTTAAGATAGACAGGTAGATATAGAGAGGTAGAGACCAGTGAGAGTTACAAAACAGACGATGCATTTACATTATGTTTCATATTATTTTATCCTCATGTCTTCTGCAAAAAGAATTGAGTGAAATAAAGATAAAGACACTATGCAGTTACTAACTTCTTGGTATACATACATGTATGTATGTGTGACAAGGAAATATTTCTTTCCGGTGAATGTAGCAAAACTTACACTGGGATATTTCGTACATATCTATTTACAAGGCTATAACAAATTCCCATAAAGAGTAAAATCCACAGTCAATATCTCGGTGTTAATAGTTGAGGCGAATGTATCAATCCCTGAGTGCTTCTAGCTTCTGCAAAACTGTCAAGTATTTTGGTAGCTTAATCCAGGTTCCCGTTCCAGGGACAAGGAAAGAGTGGCGGCGTATGTCTGTCTTGCAGTATGGTGTCCATTACAGCACCGCTACACCATCCATAGCTGGCGACCCATGTCCTCGAGCAGTTGTAGTGGATCGCTTGGGCTGTAGGGTGGTACAAATGTCAACCGCTGCATATCGTGCATGGTTTGGTGCATCCGTAATAGGCATAAAGGGATGTTGGCGAAGCTCGAGGTAATGTTGCCATTGGTCACCAATTATCTGACTGGTGTTGTTTGTATTTTTTGTAGTCGCCGGTTTTTTTTTTTGAAGCATGTTGTCCATTGCTGTACATGTTGAACTATGCATGTACTCGTATTTATGTGATAGTCTCAGGTTGCTGCTGTGTATGCAAGGACAGATTTGACAAGTCCCCGTTTAGCATTGTTCAAAGCTTAGTGTTTGACCCTCGATAAAGGCACAGTTCTGAGAGCGGGGGAGCTGTTTGCATATTATTTACATGTATCCATGCAAGGCACCCGGGAAATATTACCGGTAAACGTAACACCTATATGTACTCCGTTATTGACCGTGGATAGCTCACGTCCACGGAATGCACTCTGTTGCCTCAATGTGGTCTCTCTTTCGTGTTAACCGTAACACCTAAAATTTGATAGGGTTGCATGTTTATTAGGTCTTTGAGTCCAGGGTAGCGTTTTTTCAAACACGTCATGCTAAGTATATCTGCATCAGTTCAACACAAAATTACCCGCCTATTTCAATATTTATAAAAGCAATAGTGCAAAGTAAAAAAGTCATATTTGTCATCTCTGAGGGACATCTTCAATACCGTCAAAGTTCAAAATATTGTACACGAGTTCAAGATGATGTCAACGTATGTCCTATATAGGTTATGGCTTTTCGTATTTCTCCTTCAAGTAGTTTAGCAATACGATAAGCAGTGCCCTTATTGATGTGTACAAATTAATGTTCTCATTTAGCATTATATTAGGACCCCTTGATTTATCACACAAGAGAATTGTTGGTTTAGGATTTCAGCCTTTGTTTCCGGGACGATATAAAGGAGGCCGTCACTTTTCTGGGGGCCTATTAATCGTTACTACTCGGGTAGTTCCGTGATCTGAGAAATACACTTTTTTTCATAGGTTAACCTAGTCCGAATGACCCAGACGTAGATATTTCATTCCGTAAAACAGCAGTTACGGCTTGAATTATCCAAGTTATGGATAACCCCGATGAGTTCAGATTGAGGGGCCTATGTCACTGCTGTCAAATCTTCTTATTATAATCCTTAGAATGCTGGGATTTTTTCTTATAGTAGGTTTTTGTGTCGTTTGCTTTCTAAAACCTTCAATAATGCTTAAATTTGTTGAGAAAAGATACTCAGAGAAGCAAACAGGTTAGATCAGATTTACTTGGCGGCTGGCTTGGACCAAATCTGTTTGCATTTATAAGCATGAAGTTAGTTCCAGCACTTGAAGTGTCTAAGTAGCCTGTGGCCCTGGCACGTGAGTATACCCCGCCAAAGTTCACCAAAAATATCAATCGGAACTACTCGGGTATTTCCGTGAGCTGTGAAATACACCTCGGATATAAGTGTAGGGTTACAATTGTTCTGGTAAATCGGCATCCGCCAATTAACACATTTTCTAAGCGTGCACGTTAAGTAGTTCAATGTGTATGGAAGGGTTGGACATCCTTTTAAATAATCTTTTTATCAGTAACTCATACCGAATGGCAAAATTGTGGGTGTGACATGTAAAGTTGTTTCCTCAATCAAATTTAACGACTTTTTAGATTTCACATTTAAAATCTATTTTTAAACACGAAAGTGAAGTGACGTCATTCCGCTGGGAACCTATATGGCGTCATCCCTATTATTTCAGAGGTGTTTTCATTTGATAAACCCGATGTGTTCAGATTGCAAAAATATATTGAAATTGCACCAATCTCTGCCCGAGTGAATCAGTTCCCGATACGTTCCCACATTTTTGCGAGGAACGAACGATAACTCTGAAAAGGAGTTTGGAATATCACGTGCACTCAAAACGCAGGACAAAGGCTTAACTAGTGATGAATTATTGCAGGTTGTTGTTTTAATCTTTCTATAATCCAACTCATGAGTGATATTCCAAAGCCAATAGCATTACTGTGTCAGTTTACTTATGAATGAGTCCTGTTTTATCTACGCAAAACAAATGGTGCATTGCTTTTGTTGTTGTTGAATTGTATTATTCCTCCTCCAAACTCCTCACAGTGATCTCCCTTTATGGGGATGATCACTGCCATCACAAATGTCACGTGACCACCTTCTTAGAAACAAAAATGGCATAACAAGATGGCGGCAAAACTAAAAAATTGTAATCCATTAGTGTTTTATTTATAAACAAAACCATTTTTTTTTTCAACTTAACTGGTCAGATATCAATACAACAAGATATTGTTACTAAATTAACAAGATATCGGTTATCTCTTAACTAAACAGCATCATTTGAATTTCATCCAAATCTGGATGAAAGATCTTGTGGTGGCAGTGGTCGATGCAGCGTAGCAAGGGGAGTTCATTGTGAGGAGTTTGATTCCTCCTGTTGCTTTTCGGAGAACCCATGGTCGTAGTTAAACTGTAGTTGGCTTGTATTGGGTACTGGAACCACAAAGTATGCACGTATATTTCACACGCGTATTTAATTTTATATAAAAACAACCCATCCCAGTTGAATGCCCATGTACATTAAGATTGTAGGTGTCGTAAAAGATGTTAAAAAAAGAATAATTTAATGCGTATTAGAAAGCATCTATTATCCTAAAGTTGTCTAGATAAGAGTTCTCGTAATACTATATTTTTGCACAGATAAGTCTCACATTTAAGGAGATGACATTACAGTCTATTTTGGATTGAGACATTCCTTACCAATCGGAACTCTTCGGGTATTTCCGTGAGCTGTGAAATACACCTCGGATATAAGTGTAGGGTTACAATTTTTCGGGTAAATCGGCATCCGCCGATGAACACCTTTTCTAAGCGTGCATGTTAAGTAGTTCAATGTGTATGGAAGTGTTGGACATCCTTTTTAATCACTTTTGATCAGTAACTCATACCAAATGGCGAACTTGTTGTTGTGACATGTATACTTGTTTCCCTTATCAAATTTAACGACTTTTTGGATTTTACAGTCAATATCTATTTTTAGAAACGAAAGAAAGTGACGTCATTCTCGCGGGAAACAATATGGCGTCATCCCTATTATTTCAGAGGTGTTTTCTATTGGATAAACCCGATGTGCTCAGATTGATTCCTCACTTCTTCATTCATGTTATAAATACTTTCAAACTTTTATTTCTTGTTGATATTCTTCTCATCCACATCTATTCTTAACCCAGGGTTCTATTATCTTTCGTAATGAGTAAAACGTTTGGAACATTATTCAATGGCGATCAGTGAATTCCTCATGTATTTTCAAACCGACACGATGTGTACAGCTTAATCATGAATTTCTATTTTGGTTACTTTGATTAATGTATGAATCTCCTCCTTCTGAATTGTGCTCCGAGGCAATTCTTTGACGACATGGATTCATGAATATAAGGTAAGCCTCATGTTCTTTTGTCTTAACGTGTCAATCAGAATTAAAGCGTATGCAGACAGCCAAATAAGCCAGCCTCTCGCTAGTTTGAAAAAGGGTTCATTCGCTCTTGGGTGATTAGCGGATCGGTAAATGACTAGTTCGGTAAAAAGCTTAACTTGACTAAAAGGTCTGCATGGTTCGGTAAACAGAGAACAACAGTTTAATTGGGTGTGAAAAACAGTTTAAATGCACAGTAATAACAAACAAAACAGTTTATTTTAGACTTTTAATTTAATACAAGCTATAAATTACGTACATACACCACAGTCCATTGCCTTTTTATAAACCAAGTTGCAATTAAGACGGCCCATAAAGCACAAACCACTTATTGCTAAGAACACAAGGCCAGTCAACATATCAACATCTTTTAAATCAATAATTTGATTAAAGTAAAAACTTCAATTCGTTTTGTAATTTGTTTGTATCAAAATCCAAACAATCAAGTCAGTCAACTTAAGTAAGAATTTCACACCCTATGTTAGTCGATTCAAGGTCGAACTTCACATCATAAGCGCTAAAACAATCAAATTAATGGGATAAGGGTAAAGTATTTCACAATACCTGTTACTGAAACCTTTTATTTATATTAGCCTGAGGTCCTGGCCCATGCATACCCGCTTAGCGAGGGGTATACGGATGAGCCAGGCCGCAGGCTACTCTAGTATACATTTTTACTGAATCACCAAGACCTTTTTCTCAAAGTGAGCAATTTATCATTTTGTCACAGTGGTTTCTACAGCCCCCAGCAGACACAGCAGACACAGCCAAGAATAACTTCTTTCAGTATTGTGAATGAGGCATTTAAATCCTCAACCTTCAATGTTATACATACTGTATGATTCTTTAGTTGAATGAAACATGCAGGATTATATGACCTGCCAAGTTTCCTTCAGAACTATTGTGTAAGAGTGGCAAGAAATTTACTTGTCTCACTAGATACGATGTCATAACCTCTTGTGGCTAATATTCGGTTGGTCTACTGACCAGAACAGGGTAGTAATATTACTTTGAGTCTCTTACCAATAGATTGATTTTTAAATTTATGCGAAACAGACTGTAGGCTTTGAATCTATTTTATTAAAATGTGTTGGTTTTTTCTCAAACAGATTTAACTTAGAAGATGCTAAAGTGGGGTAGGGGGGGGGGGGCTGTATTGATGAGCTAATAATCTCATTCTTTACAAAAAAATCAAATCCTCTATAATAGACCCATTAAATAGGATCATAATAGACCCATTAAATAGGATCGTCTCCATAAACTTCAGTTTCATTGTGAAGTACTCTGAGGAAAATCAAATACCATGAAAATGCAAACTAAGTACTTTGTACTTAAAAATGTTTCATAAACATTTATTTCTTTATCATTCCAAATTTGAGGAAGCTGCACAAGGCAATAAAAAAAAATTGATACAAATGTAACCCTTAGATGTTTTGACTAAATGTTGAGTGATTTTTTAGTGTTAGTATTTTTAAAGGTAAAAATGAAGTTTGTCTCAAATTAGTTGTTTTTTTTATGTTAATTATTTAAGACAATTTTGGTGAAGTAGCATATATACATCAACCCTTAGTTAGGGCTTTCCCTAATTCTGGCTTTGGAGGGCTGGCATATGGGAATGAAATCCAAATTTAATTGGTTGATATTTATTCTTAACAATTAAACATGAAATTAGGTGCTTATAAGCAATTGTGATGAAAGAACAAATTGATATTAACTCTTGTTAGAACTTTTTCTTAGTGCAGCTTTCGCAATCGGTAACAGTCCATTGGGATTTTGTGTTAAATCATTTTCTAGACTTTCACGGCGACTTTGAAGAGGGAAGACTTCTAAATGTCTGTGGGTTATAATAATAATCAGGCGTCTGCAAACTCTTTCAATTTTGGACAGTCGAAAATTTGTTGTTTGGGAAAGGGTTAATACCTGCCATTCAACCCCTTTTCTCCATTAACACCTCAATTTGAGGCACTTTGAACAGAATTTAAAAAAGTTATTTTGACAAAAGGAGAAATTATAAATTTTGTTTTCAAGGAATTTTATCCTTTTTCTTCCATTGTGTATACGTAGTATACCCAGTGGTTTTTTTTTATGAAATATCCTGCATTATTTGGCCCTATTCCCCAATCCCAAGAGTATGTATATTTCCCAAATATTTGAAAAATTCCCCCCTTCTGAATTGTTATTCAATTTTAATCAATACCTCTTTTTTAGATAATTTGCAGAAAAGCCAAGAAATGTTGAACTTTGAACATGAACAAGAGACTTAGAATAAAGATTTTCTCAATGTTTGGTAATTAAATTATGGTTTGATAACTTGATTTTGTACATTAATGCTAAGCATATAAATTTCCCCTTTTATGTGCAAATTTTCCCCATTGCTGGGACCCGACTCCCTTCCATAAAAACTGGAAAAATAGAACACTGATACCAAAGATATTGTTATTTTGTTTTCTCAATATTTGTTGTGTGCAGACTGATGCTTTTAATTTGAACTAGTCTAAAGTCCAATATGGGTGAAATGAACGTTACAGCATAGCAGGTGATTTAAAATAAAACATTGTTGCATACCATAACGAAACTGCTTGTGATGGCCATTCTCACTTCCAGAAGTTTTTTCTTTTCTTTAAAATGTTCCAAGTTTATAAAAACATTGTCAACTCTGACAAACTCAAATAAATATTGATAACTTGTGTAAAAATTGAAAAGTATCGTCTAGAGCTACTGTAAATATTTATGGGGAGATTATTATTTTTGGGACCGTAGTACATCTCTTATATAATATCTGGAAATCCATAAACGTTTACAAAATGACCCTGCCATGATAAACTGTCTGAAGTTACCCACTCTGTCTATCCATTTCTCAGCTTTAATCATTTTCTCCTTGCCTCCACCGATTTTCTGGAATTAATTCCCGGAAGTATGTGACTTTCCACAAGTCTAAGGGCTAACAGCGAAGCTTTAGTAACAGTGCTGAAAAAAAGATATATCGATAACCTCATATAAGGGTTCAATGCAAGACTATAGTAATAAAGTGCTCTAGGTTTATGAAGGACTTAACAAAGTCTTCCATTACAAGTAAAAACTTGCTGTGAATGTACAGCAAACAGGAAAGGGCTGCACCAAAAAAAGGCAGCAGCTGGTTTGTTAGTAGAGACCATTGATCAGAAAATGTTTAAGAAATCAAAACAATGAAGATGAATGTGAAAAACTACATTTATTTATTAAAACTTGAACACATATTTGAAGGTATTGTGTTTCTCTAAATAGAAACTAGAGCTATCACTGAAGGTGATCCTCACCTCACCAAAAAGCCTTGATTGACACAGTGTTATAATAGTTGATGTAAGTTTTGAATGACATGACTGACACCAAAACCAATCTAAGTAAGTTTAACCCCTATAGGTCATTATTTCCCCTTCACAATTACATATATAAGGGGCCAAAAGTCCCGAAAATTAGCATAAATCAAGGGGTCAAGGGAAAACCCTGATAAGGTGCTTTATGTTTGTGAAGGACTTTCTAATGTTTACCATTTGAACCATCAATGCATGTTTGCGCCAATCCACACAATAAGATGGTTTCCATCATACAGTGTGTTCAATAAAGGCTAAAGTAAGTGTGTTAAGTTTTCAGTAAATGTTAGTGTCAGTTTTGAGACTCATGTTTATGTATGAGAGACTTGTAAGGAGTGGAAATAGAACAAAAGTCACTGTGATTCAGCTAAAAAACATTTAATCCACACCATCTTTTTTTATTTCTTTTCTCTAAATCCACTATTAAAGGAACTCATTAGAATTGCCTTGATGATGAACGGGTTCTCTATAGAGACTTTGGCAATATGAACAAGACTCTCAAACTTTCTTCAGGAGCCTCACTGAGTTTCTCTGGTACTGTATTCAATCTTGCAGCACAAACATCCAACCCAATTCAATCATTGGTAACAATTTATGTGAAATGTCATCGTAACCTGATTTAATGCTGTTGAATAATTCAAGCTATTCCCTCATGTTGGACTTTTGTACATTGTTTAAATTGAAAGCAACAGCAGACTATGAATAAAGGGTTTGATGCAATACAAAGTGTTGCAATGAACCCCGGAACCAAGTATAAAATGCAAAATTAATTAGATATTGCATGGATAAGAAACCTGTCGTTCATCATAAGCTATTTCTTCTGCTAGAATGTTTTTTTGAGTATTAACCTGCAGATGGACAAAAACATATGTGAAGTACATTTATGGTAACCTTTTGCATGTGCACATATATAAGTAATTAGAGTAGAGTAATGAACTAAATCAACAACAACAATGCAGCAAAAGGTTCCAGGTTTACTTTGATACTGGCAGCCGATAGTGCCCTTACTAGATTAGAGCTCATGGCATATCAACATTTCCTAACCCTTTACCAAATGCTAAATTTTCAACAATCTCTCCTTTTCCCACCATGTTTACAAAGTTGTCTGCAACAAACTGGTTAAATATCGTTATTGTTTTGTAATGTTTTATCCCTTTCCCAAACAACAAATTTTCGACTGTCCTAAATTAAAAGAGTTTACAGACGACCTTTCAAAATATGAGAAATTGCAAAATAATATTCTTATAAGGCAGAAAACATTGTGGAAAAAGGAAAAATTGCTCGTTACAAGCAATTTCTTCTTTTCCAACAATGTTTCATAAAGTCGTCTGCAACAAAGTGGCCAAATGTCGTTATTGTTTGGGAAAGTGTTAATCTTGAATATCAGTTGGCAAACAAGGGAAGGAAAGTGCTATTGGGCCACTGTGTGTAAGAATTAGTGACCAAATGCACTATTTTCTTGGTCCGCTTTTAAACAGCGTGATAGTACTTTATACATTTTTTTTTTTAATATGGGTTTTACATCACATCAACATTATTTCAGTTATGTAGCGATGCCCGACTCTTAATGATGGAGGAAGACCCCATCATAGAACCATCTGCATTCCGTAAGTCAGTCGTGAGACTGCCTCTCATGAAAATCCATATCCTTTTCAGGATTTGAACCCTCGCGGAGAGGGGCCATGTGATTTCAAGTTCTGTACTCTAACCACTAGGCCACGGAGGCCCCACTTTATACATACATTTTCACTACTTATCCAACTTTCACACATTAATCAATAATCTCAAATGATTCGTTGTTCAAATCTAATAAGAAAAGCAAATTGCAAACAATGTGTGATAAGATTACTGTGTCAAATACCTGAATTTTAATCGTTTCATGCAATCTTTTACAAATTTTGGAGAAAAAGTTGTCGGTTTGTGAACACATGTATTGTGCTGATAAAACACAGAGATTATTACTTAATTTGATCAGCTGAAAGCTTCAAAGAACATAAAGGCTTATATAAAGCTATGAGATTTTATAGCACACAATTTGTTTTATGATTTTAAGTAGAAAATATTGTGTCTTTAATTTTCTCAATTTGCCAAACTTGCGTGACTTACTAACTCTTTTGCTTGCTGCCTATTTGCACACTCATTACGTATTTACTCATTTTAATGTATTTGCATTAGATAATTTAAGGAACCATTGTAACCAGGGTTGTCACGTTATATAACAGGGGCCCATAGAAGGCTCCTTCCCGATTGGAAATTTCTTTAACCCTTAGAATGCTGGGTGATTTTCTAATAATAGAATTTTGCATCGTCTGCTTTCCAAAACCTTCAATATCTGCTTAATTTTGACGAGTAAAGATACTATGAGTAGTAAACAGGTTAGATCATTGGCCAGTCACCGATTTACTTGGTGGCTGTCCTGAATCTAACCTGCTTGCATTATCATTAAGTCGGTTCCAGCACTATAAGGGTTAAAATCATGCAGTATACCAAAACATTGAAAGTCACATCAACTCTTTTGTTTCCCATTTCAGCAATTTCATTGATGCAATTTCCCAAAATCAACAGGCTTAAGCCTCTTCCTAAGTTAAGGAAAAAAGACCATGATTACACACAATTTCTCCTTTACTAGCTATGGTTTCTGCTCAACCTTAACAAGAAACCTTCCATTCCTGATGAGGATAAATGCCTCCTTTCAATATTGGACCCATTGCAATTCCCTTTTGGGCAATGGTTTAAAATATTGTGAAAGATTACATTTTTCGGTGACTTATTTATGAGTGCAATTTAGTAAAGTGATATTTGTAAACCCTTTACAATACAATATTCTCAGGGATTTTCTTGAACTGCTCAGGGTTTGACAATAATAGTTCCCAGGATTGCTGTGGGTCCCAAACCTAACCTGTGGACCAAATACCTGTGAATCACAAACCGGTGGATCCATGTTTAACATGTGGATCCCTAACCTGTGAATCACAAACCGGTGGCTCCATGTTTAACATGTGGATCCCTAACCTGTGAATCACAAACCGGTGGATCCATGTTTAACAAGTGGATCCATAACCTGTTGATCATTTTGAGGAGTTTTATTGCTTAATTCTTTTAATTCTGAAGCCAAAAGGCAGTGTGACTTTGAATTTTTGGGAAAACTGCATGATTTAAAAAAAAAAATTGGGAAGTTTCCTTTTAAAGGCCCCTGCTATATAAGGCTAAAAGGCCCTGAACAAGACAATGAAAATCAGAGAGTAGCCTATACACGACATTTCCATTATCAACATTTGAAGTGAACGAGGACATTCTCACTCATTTTCTCTCTTTATTCGGCATTTTCATTTACAACCTTTTTGGAGTTGAAATAAAAAAAAATTATCTTGTGCCAGCAACTTTATAGAAATTCCTGAAATTTTCTTGTTTGAACATTTCTACATAGACAGCTCTTCATGAACTGATTGTGGCAATTATTATATTATGAGTAACTTCTGCTTTTGTCACAGTTGTTTATACCAAAATTGCAAAGATTTCTTTTTATACTTAAATAGTTTAATCTGCTGTTGCTGTCCATTTGGCCAATGCAATGATCTCAATATGGGGGAAAGGCACAAACTTGATAAACAGTCAAAAAGGGAATTGAATGCTACTCTAGTGGATGAATATTGAACTGGTTTTCGGCGCTGACATTTTTAAATTTCATATGAATGACATGAGCTACCTCAAGGGTGAAATTGAAATTGAACATCTGCATGAGAAAGTCAAGCTTTGAACATTACCGAAAATAGATGAAATATGCCTTCAGTTCATTCCGCCTTTTCTTATGAAAAATTGTAGGAGATTTTATAGAAGAAAAAAGAAAAAGTATTTTGTCTTTTAGTTATAAATACCACTGAAGAAAAATACTCAATACCAATGTAAAAGTCTCTATTAGAACTATTTAATATGGGGTTAACTGAACCGATTCATTAAAAAAGAAGACAAGAGTAAATACTTCATGTATGTGAAAAAACTTACTATTGCCTTGAAACTAGTTCTATGTATTGAATTTAAAGATTATTTTGTAAAGTGACTAAAATTGCATTTCCTCCATTCTATAATTCATCTTGCAGTCCACCTATTTTCTTATGTTACATTTTTTGAGAGAAAAAGCAGAATGATGGTTCAAGGCAAGACTATAGTAAACCCTTAACAGATGAAATCCTTGACTATAATCTTGCATTGAACCCTATAAATGGAAATCTTGTAGTCTCAGAGATGCTCTTTTCTTTGTGGTAATAGGTAGAAATCATTCTGACTGAGGAAGCTTGCGTTACCGAGCGCCAAATTTTCGGCTGTCCCAAATTCGAAATAGTTTGCAGAAGAAATTTCATAACGTGATAAAAATGAAAAATGATCTTCTGATAGGGCAGAACACATTGTAGGAAATCGAGAAAATGCTTGTTAAGAGTAACGTCTCCTTTTCCCACAATCTTTTCCAAAGTAGTCGGCAACAAAGTGGTCAAATGTCTTTATTGTTTGGTAATGGGTAAAGTTTTAAGACTTATTTTATTTTTGTCAAAGTTTATGCAGTTTCTGGAGTGGTATTGTTTATGGTACTTCAAAGGTGCTTGTTCACAGATTTTAGAAAAGTTGGATATAAAGAATATAGTTTTTCAAAAACTGTATAGTGGCTGTACTTTTTTATGGGATTTCTGGAGAAAAGCCATTGCCATAATATTATACTCTCTCTATGTAAGATTAGTTTGTAAATTAATATTTATAGACTGTATACCATGAAGAAATATGCATTCAGATCCAAAAGTATTGCAACGGTTTTGAAATCCATTACATTCTGTCTGCTTTTTTTCATTAAATAAACAGTTGAACTTCTCTGTCTCGAAATTGAAGGGACCTCTCGAAAACGTTTGACACAAAGAGTCCTCGACACATAGATCATTTGGGGTATGAGGATTAGGTACGAAGATAACAGAGAACGAAAAAATACGGAAGTATGACATGCCGTATATGATTCAGTAGCTACAATGGTTAATCGAATCGTAACGTTTTTTTTTTATTTCATTCGTCTTTTTCAACACTGTGGAAAAGTTATTGAGAGGAATTCCAAAATCAGCTGCAATCTTAGTCTTCAACATATTTTTCTTCTCAACAGCAATGATGGCTTCGTATTTTCGTTCTATAGTATAGTTAGAGAATTTTCTTTTAACTGCTTCAAAACTCTTGTGAGTTAAGCTAGGTATCCCCCAGTTGGTTACAATGTCACCAGACAAATCCAAATTCTTCAGAAAGTGGTTGTGTAATTGGTAGTCATTTTATTTCTAACTGCCCTTTTATTGTAAATGATAACAATGGTTGGTTCATTTGTCACATGTAGCTTGCCACAAAAATTACCCGCGAAAATTGATAATTGCAAAGCTTTTATGCATTATATAACAGCAGCCTTTAAAAGGCACCTTCCCAATTGGAAATTTCTTTAAAATCATGCAGTTTCCCCAAAAAATTCAAAGTCATACCAGCTTTTTGGCTTCCCAAATCACCCATTATAGCGATAAAATTTCCCAAATTCAATGGGCTTGGGCCTCTTCCGAATTCAAGGGAATTCAAGGGAAAAAACCCTGAATTGACCAAACAAATTAACAGATCATAAAAGGTGTGAAAACAATATGACAGCTTCCAATCCATTCATAATGTTATCAGCCATCTGACTTTGAATACCCTAATTAAACCCTTTGACACATAGGGTGTGAAAATACAGGTATAGTGAAAATGGAGATCGGTAAAAATGGTTTGACGCAAAGAATTATTCGACAATGGGAATTTCGTCACAGAGAAGCTGCTTTGTATGGTAATAAAGAACAAATGCTTCGGGACCGTGTAATTTCTTCGACGCAGAGAAGAGTTCGACAGCAGGAAGTTTGACACGAAGAAGTTTTACTGTATTGTACCCCAATATAAAGTTGTACTGTTTCATCAGCATTTTGATTGGACTTGCAAATTGGCTCATGTGTGAAGAAGCACCTTTAACACAAGTTGCAAATGACTGCATAATTATTGGAACAAGTTTAGGGCTAATTTTACGAGAATATGAAAAGGAAGAATAAATAACTCTCAAAATTACTGACTGTCTTGTTATATTGTTCCAATTACTTTAAGAGAGATATCCCATAATAAAGATTATGGAATTACCACAACGCATATTTTCTTCTGGCATGCCAAATCATGGCTTCATGATGCACAAGGCTAATAATGGTGTTATCTTGAGCATCATATTGATACATATTTGGCTGTATCTTAACCCTTATAGTGCTGGAACCAACTTCAATCATGCTATAAAAACAAACAGGTTAGATCCCGGCAACCCAGTCAAAGTCAATTGGCGGCTGGCCTGTGACCTAACCTGTTTGATAGTCTGAGTATCTTTCCTCAATAAAATAAAGCAGATAGCTAAGGTTTTGTAAAGCCATTTCTTTCCCTTGTGAAAGATTCAAGAATTTATTTATAAACATTCATGACCATTCTTGAACACCAAACTTTATTATGAAATTCATGAACAAGTTCATGAACATTAAGACAATGTTGAAAGTTCATGAATACATTCATGAACCTGTTCTTAATGTTCATATACACAATCTTGAATTTCAAGGACAAGTTAAGAACAGCTTTGTGTTCATGAATAGCCATTTAACGTTCATAAATGTCCATGAAACTCATGAACAAGTTCATGAACATTAAGTCCATGTTGAAAGTTCATCAATACATTCATGAACCTGTTCTTAATGTTCATATACACATACTTGAATTTCAAGAACAAGTTAAGAACAGCTTTGTTCATGAATAGCCATTTAATGTTCATAAATGTCCATGAAGTTCATGAACAAGGTCTTGTTTCTTATTCCCTCCTTTGTCTCAATTGTATTTTTAATCAAGTAAGACAAGTCTGTCAAATTTAGTCAATTATAAGAAAGGAATGAGTTTTAGTCTGCTACAAATTTGTAACAGCTGTCTATTGCATCATCATTGTTCAGAACCATCTCAAAGGTTGCCAGGATCTTCATAACTTTGTTTTGCTATCACAGGTCGCTTGTTGACAAACACATTTCTAAGAAAATATTTAGAATGTGTCATTAAGCTGCAGTATGGCATCAATCCAAACAAGTAATTATTAGTTATGGCTTCAACAACAATACAATGTAACACACCCTTCGTGTTATCCTTCCCCATAATTATGAAATATTGCATAACTGAAAGCATCTTTTAACCCGTTACCAAGCAAAATGAACATTTGACCAGTTTGTTGCAGATGACTCTGGAAAACAATGTGGGAAAAGGAGAAATTGCTCTTAACGAATTGCTCTTCCTGCCCTATCAGAAGATTATTATTCTATTTCATTGCATTTTGAAATGTTGTCTGCAAACTCTTTCAATTTGTGACAGTTGAAAATTAGGCATTTGGTAAAGTGTTAAACAACAATAGAATGTAACACACCCTTGGTGTTATCCTTCCCCGTAATCACGAAATATGTAGAATAGCAGTACCATTGAATAATTGAAAGGATTTGGTGATGGTTGTTTAAGGGGTCCATGTAAAAGTGTGTTTTTGGGATAAATTTTAAAGAATTTCTTGTCATCCTTTATTTTTGGAGCTCGCTTTCAATGTCTCGTAAATACATTCCAGAGAAAATCCAAATAGAGGGATGTTTTAGCATAGAATTCGAAATATTGCCTGCAAATAACCTTTGAAGTTAAATGTTATGAAATCGAAATAGAATATGGCTATGACATTTTTAGAATGAAATTGTATATTCAAACCATTGATTGGCATTGCTATATTTGTGTTTCCCTGCATAGCTTTATAGTTAATATAAATTCATCTTACAGGGTTTTCATTAAGATTTAAAGTTGCAGATCCAGGTTTAGATCAAACTGATTCAGCCAGACAACCCTCTTTTATCAGACTTTATGACTGGGCATGAATTAACCAATTCACAAGGGATTTTAACTGATGGTTTGCATTGGTAATTGTTTCTTAAAGAAAATCCTGTCTGAGGTGCAAAAGTAATTTTGTGACAAAATACGATAGAAACTTTTGCAACAAGGGGAGAAATAGCTATTGATGATAAAATACTTCTTTGATTTAACCCCTTTTGCTTTATATGCATGTGTAAAAGTTGATGCAGTCTGGACATAACTATAGAATGTTTTAATTGCAAAATCATTCATTGACAAGGCTTATAGCAGATGTTGAATTTAACAAGAACAGTACTGTTTTGTTCTTAAATTGAATTGGGCCTGGCCTTCTAATTTCGAAAGTTGCAGCAATAAGATTGCTGAATTGGGAAACAAAAAAGATGATGTGACTTTGAAATTTTGGGAAAACTGAAGTTTTAAAGAAATTTCCAATTGGGTAGGTGCCTTTAAAGGGCCCCGGTTATATAATGCTAACAAGTCCTGCATTGTCATTACCTTTAATTATCAGCTATTAATCTGTTATTTGTTGTAACTTTACCCGAAACCAGGAAGAGATAAAGGGTGAATGCCAGGAAAAAGGTGTAACATATCAGACCTGGAATCTGTGGAATGGAGTGAAGCATTGTCTATATTTTGATAGCCACTCAAGATTACATGTAGCCTTACTCTAAATTGCATTCCACTGTTAACCATCATGGCACAGAGGTTATGTCCACTGTCCTCTTGTGCTATAGCTAGGTTGTAGGCTTGAGACACTTTGTCATTCTGTGAGGATTCAAATCCCACTAACAACACTTGTATTTTTATGAGAGGCAGTCTCCTGTCTAACTTACAGAGTGCCAATAGTTCGACCTGGCTTGACTATCCCTTATGAGCAGTTGAGTATGGGGTTCTTCCTCCATCGTTCAGAGTCTGGTATCGCAACACAACTGAAGTAATGTTGAAACAATGTCAATTAGACCCATCATATAAATAAAGTACTTAGTCCCGGTCTTGCTGCTAAGGTATAGCACTTGTGACACTGTAGTCCCTTGTTTAATCCACACAAGTAACCTATAGGATATATCATTGAAGTGTCCCTCTGCTGAGCCCTTGCCTTGTACTGGTGAAACCCATGAAATGTGTCAAATAACTTATATACTGTTGACATGATGTTAAACCTCATATAAACAAAGAAAGTGCTGAGTCATTACACATGTTTTGAAAAACACAATGGTAGTAATAGTTTCCATGCAAGACACTCTTTGCAATGTAGATTATGCAGGCTTGTGGCTTGAGAGGCAATTTTATGTAAGGAAAGCTGAGTGCTGGTTTGAGTGAATCTCCTATGAAGGATTCTGAATATGTATACTATAAAACCCAAATTAATTTAGTTCTACTATAACCTACATACTATAAATTCTGAATTTTGACAATAAGAGAATTTTCTCATTTTACTTGCACTTTGAAACACTCTGAGATTGCGGGAAATACGGGCTACTTTTTTGTCATAATGTGCAAAAATCATTGCCAGCAACAATGAGACCAAATTCCTCTGTGAATTGGGATAAAATGAAAGGCAGTGTAGTCCCATGTCTAGTAAGATCATGTTGAGAACTGAGAGCTATAAAACGATAGTATCTGGTAGGAAATCGTTGGAAGAGCTGCAAAATCAGACGGCTAAATAAATATTGATTTGGCAATAATTATTTTGGAATAATTTCATATCCACTCAGCAATCGAATCTATCATATTAAATCTCCGGAAAAAACAACAACTCTGGTCTTCTGGGGGAGTCAAAATGTCTCATGGTTTTTTAGATTTCTGAGAGGAATATTTCCACTGCTTTTTATTTCCATTCGAGAAATATTAATGGTTGGCTATATAGATAGTTATTTGCAGTCAATAAAAAGTGGAGCGCTTTAATAGTGCAAATAAATTTCTTTTTTTCCAAACAAACCATCTGAATGTATGGAGGGTTCAATGCAAGATTAAAGTAAGTCCTTCACAAATGCAATCACTTACTATAAAAATTGCATTGAACCCTCTGCATATTGTTGATCTGATTTTTTTTTTTCAGTTTACGCCTTTTTGATAGTATTAAGTTATGTTACAATGAAGGTTGACTGATTAATGCTACCAAAGAACTCTGTATTGAAGTGTGTTTGAGTAGAAATATAGCTTACCAAATTACGGACCATTGCTTCACTTTGTTTCTTTGTAGCAGGTAATAGTTGGAACATTATGACAAAGGGAAAATATCCTAAAAACCAGTGATTTCTTTCAATATCAGAATGTTTTCTAAATACAAGTGAAATGAGTTATCTATCTTTGTATTACATTCCAACCCAAATCATAATGAACATATGTTGCTTTTCCATGCTATCTTAGGTTGTCTGTTGCTATTTTGAAGTATTTTCCATTTGTACTGGTCATGGAATGCCGAATCAGGGAATTAGTTAATATATAGAGCAGGTAAGGCATGCAAAAAATCTCCTACATGACATTCAACCTGTTATAAGCTTTGAAACAACTAATCAATGGCTGTATACCCTGTACACCATATTAACTCACTAAAGTTACCCTGCCTGCTGCGACTATTTTAGAAACAATTACAGGTAAAGGAGGTATTGCTTCATGAGCAAATTCTTACTCTTTTTTTTTTTACAAAGGTTTCTTAAATCTTAAATGGAATAATGTATTTCTTATTTAAAATGTGGTCTACTATTTTCAATTTGGATAAGTCACTAAATTTTCATGAGGGAGTGGCTTAAGATTTTATGATGTTTACACTGCAATGTGTTGGATTGGAGAAATATTTGTTTGCATATTCAATCAAAAAGTTGTTTAGTCACGATATTTATTAAAACTTTCAAGTCATTATTTTTTTCTTATTAGATGGATAAAGGGATTTTCTAAATCATTATGGAAGTAAGTTCTCAAAGAGAATGTTTTGATCACCATGGTAACTTGAAAAGGGATTTGAAATAAATTTCAAAACAAATTTGTTGCCAAAACACTTCAATCATATTAACATTGTTGTGAGCTTTCATGAAAGACTTTCAAATCCATTTTATCGCCTGCATGTGTTTACCCACTCCCTCATATGGCTTCTTATCGACTTCCCCATACTGATAGTAACAATTTGCTGCCATTGCGTAATAAAGTTATAAATCACATTTTCTTCTGAAATCTGCTCTAAACCAATGTGAAAAAAGGACAAATAGCTTTTCTAGAGTCATTAATTCTTATTGTCTTGTTTTTTTAAGTTGCCTCTCAACACCTGCAAAACATTTAAAAACTTATTCATGAACTTCATGAATGTTCATGAACATTAAATGGCTGTACATTAACACAGACTACTTTCATGTAATTCAAGAACAGGTTCATGAACATTAAGTACAGGTTCATGAATAGTGTCATGAACCTGTTCTTTGTGTTCTTGAACATGTTCTAGAATTTCATGAATGTGTTAAGAACAGCTTTGTGTTCATGAATGGCCATTTAACATTCATGAAGTTCATAAATAAGTTCTTGAATCTTTCCCAGGGAAACATTGTTTGGAAAAATGCATTAATATTTTGGAGAAGGTAAGATTAATTAACCACAGTTTCTCTTTCAGGCGGTTTGTTTTTGTTCCAAATTTAAAAAGCAGACAATGAGAGGTATTTCAAATTCCATCAAAATGAGTTTTAGAAATCATTATGTCAAAGAGGAAATTTCTATTAGCAACCTGAATTTGTTGTTTTCACAAAGATCTTTTTTTCTAATGTTTTCAAAAGATTGCTTCAATTGCACTGAAAGTCATTTTCATGTGGGAGAAAAGATAAATCTCAAAAGTGGAAGTTTAATTATAGCTGCATATAATGAGTTTATGGTTTCTGGCAGAAAGTTATGCTTTGAGTTTTTACTTTCTTTTTCCTGTTCAGAAATTGCACTTCTCTGTTGTTGTGCAATGTTGGGATGCTTCATTTAAGTAGCTCAGCTTTTTCCCTTTTTTCAAAGGCATCAGTTGCAGGATGCTTTTGTAAGAAATCAGTGTGATTAAAACAGGAATTCCTTGTTTATTTCTACTTCTGTTTTTCTCACAAAGGATTATACCAAATTTGAGAAAGAAAGTGTTATTTGTCATACAACACATTTGCTGTTTGCTTCAAGTTTGGAGAAAGCTAAAGCTTCAACATGAATGAAGGTTTTCAAAAGTGTGTACCCCATTATTCTCTTGCATGCATACATTACAGAGATGCATGATACCTTCATCATGGTATTGGTGAGATACAATGGCCTCATAGTATCATATACAGAGATGTATGTAACCTTCATCATGGTATTGGTGAGATACAATGGCCTCATAGTATCATGGGAAATATGAGTGGAAAATAGTAGCCTTGGGCAAGGCACTTTTTTGAAGACTTGAACTGTTATATAACCCAGGAACCCTGAATAAGCAAGCAGTTGCAGTAATGTACTTTTATGCCTCAATGTAGACAACATTTTACTGTTCTCTGGCTACAGACATTTAACAAATACATTTTTTTCTAATTACGAAACTTGAGAAAAAGAGAATGGGTCAATGCAAGACTTAAGTAACTGCTTCATATTTGTGAAGGAGATATTATACTGTTCCATTAAATCCACAATCTATGGACTGATAACAGATCTATCTCAATGGATCATTGCAATACTATAGTAAGTGCTTCATGTTTATGAAGCACTTACTATAGTCTTGCATTGAACCCTCGAATTCTGTTGTCACAAATTTATAAAAAGGTGATCTGTACAATTTTGCCTGCAGGATATAGGTGAAAAACTGTAATCAATTCAAAATGTTGTTGAACTCCCTTCTATATATCAATGCATGTTATAATACACACACAACAAGCAACTAGCTTCCCCTGTGAAAGATTCAAAAGCTTGTTCATGAACTTAATGAACATTCATGAAAGACAAATTGTGATTTATGAATGCAAAGCTGTTTGTGAACTTGTTCATAAATTTCAAGAAGATAATCATGAACATCATAAACAGTTTGATGAATCATTTCATGAACATGGTCATGATGGTATGTGTGAATAAATTGACATTTGTCGTTCATGAATGTTCAGGAAGTTCATGAACTAGTTCTTGAATCTTTTGCAGGGGTAAGGAAATAATATTGACTAAGTGAGAAATTGCTTGTGAGTGAGCATTTTTTCCTTCTATAACAATGCCATCTACATATTATCATAGGAAGACCTTTTTGTTTGTTATACTTTGTAATTATCAGCTGCTGTTACTTGCATTATGGACCTCACATATTGCATGATATAATGGGGGAATGGCTGTAGAAGAAAGGACTGAAAAGAAACCCTTTAATTACTATTCAAAGCAAACAGGCTAATAAAATATTACTGTGATTGTTTTAGCAGAACAAAAAAGTTTGAAGGTTCAAAATAGAACTATATTTTGTAAGTCCTTTACATACGTGAGGCACTAATTATAGTCTTGCTTCAAATACTTGAGTTCAGCAGACGTCATTACTGATTTTCAAAGGGATGAAAAAAAAACTATTTTCAAATATGTCGGGAAGAGGTTTAGCATAGACTGTTTCCAGAAATGAAATGTTCTTCAAAGTTGTGTGTACAAATTTCACAATCACAATAAAAATGCATTTTCAGCATCATTAGCAAAGAGATTTGAAAGCCTAGTACTGGCGAGTCCAGGAAAGCCGCAACAAAACTGCAAAATTGTTGACATGGTGTTAAACCCATGATAATTAACAAAAAGAATGATTCAAACAAAATTTATAAAGTTAAAATTTAAAATGATGTTTAGTAATGAAAAGGACAATAAACTGATGTATATATGTATTTTGTTTTTGATCCATTTCTGTTTATACTTCATTTTTTTAAAAGCTTTTGAATAGAATTCCTTTGCAAACATATAAAGAATATTGTTATTGCGTGTTCAATGCAAGGCTATAGTTAACGATTCATGTAAGTTGAGGACTTACTAAAGTGTAGCATCGGGGCCTTCGTGGCCTAGTGGTTAGAGTACAGAACTTGAAATCACATGGCCCCTCTCCGCGTGGGTTCAAATCCTGAGAGGGATATGGATTTTCATGAGAGGCAGTCTCCCGACTGACTTACGGAATGCCGATGGTTCTACCCGCCTTGACCAGCCCTTATGGGCAGTTGAGTTTGGGGTCTTCCTCCATCATTAAGAGTCGGGCATCGCTACATAACTGAAATAATGTTGATGTGATGTAAAACCCATATAAAGAAAAAAAAATAAAAATAGTGTAGCATCAAACCCTTGATTTAACTTTAGTAGAAGTACAAGGCATTCATTTACCATCAATGAAGGAAGGAGATTATTACATATATGTTTTCTCTGACAGGGCTTGACTGCTATTTATGCAGGTTCACTAAGTTTCTAATGAGATTAGGACATACTTGTCCAGATAAGTCATGCTTAACTGTTATTATTACACCTTCTTACAGGTGTCTCAATTTGACAGTTTACTCTTTTCAACATAATCCATGCTTTTATATTATGATCTTTGCTGTATGGGGATAATTGAAACCTTAATCCTTTACCAAACGCCAATTTTTCGACTGTCCCAAATTCAAAGAGTTTGCAATACAACTTTTCAAATGTGATGAAATTGGAAAATATTCATCTGATAGAGAAGAAAACATTGTGGGAAAAGGAGAAATTGCTGGCCACGATGTTTTCCAGAGTTGTCTGCTACACAATGGTCAAATGTCGTTTTTGTTTGGTAATGGGAGAATGTGAATAGATATCAACATCTGCTTTTGTTTCTTGTTGACCATGATCAAGATTTCATGAGAGGGGGAGATAAAATATTTCCTTGTTATAGAATTTCGTTTCTGGTCCAAATTGAAAGCAGTTGCAGATGACAATATTAAAAGTATATGAATACAGCTTTCTTTAGTGTGATGGGTAGATACTTTTGAAACAAAAGTTGAACTACTTATAGCAAGCTATTTCAGATATTTTATTAACCCATTCCCCTTACATAATTTTTTGTCCATGGTCAAATTGAAACAAAAGCCAACATTAATTGCTGCTTTGCTTTTGTTACATTTTTTTTCTTTTATGTTTAACCTCAAGTGTGTCAAATAGATTCATGTTTATGAAGTAAGGGTGAAAGTGACCGACACATTTTTTTTAAAAGCATTAAGACAGAAGGGCTTGTTAATATTTTGGTATTGATTACAAAACAGCTAAAACATTTCCATGAATCATGAGAGTTATGTGTTTTCTGAGCAAATTGTATGTTTCACAGAGCTTTCAAATTGATATCTTTCCTTAATTGGTGCAAATTATATACTATATACAAGGGTAAAAATTTTGACACCAGATTTTTTTTTTCAAGTAGTTTACTGGCAGGGCTTCTGAAAGTCTTTAACCTGTTGACAAGCTAAATGGTCGAAAAGGTCGGAGTTTAAACTTATAGGGACTAGTTTGACATTTTCTTACAGGGCTGATGCTTTTCTTGTCTAGCAGACTAGCAGCTTTATGTCTGTACCAACACATTTTGTATTATGAGTGAGAGTTTAACCGGGTTATAGCCCCAGCTGTACCTATGGTTTTGTGGGAGTGTCTTCTTTAGAGCTCTAGCCTGATACTGATGGACCCAAGGAAGCCGTAACATTACTGTCATTGACACAGTGTTAAACTCCAAATAACCAAAGGACAAATCATCTGGTCAGAGGCTACGTAGGAAACAATTTCTTGACAAAGGATATTCCATTGATGGCACAATGCATACACAAGGATCAAACCCGGATGATTGGTTTAAAATCACTGGCGCTAACCTAAGGGACAAGTTAACCCTTAGAATGCTGGGTAATTTTCTATATTATATATAGGTTTTTGTGTCATCTGCTTCCCAAAACTTTAAATATCTGCTTAATTTTGATGAGGAAATAAACTCAGGGTAGCAAACAGGTTAGATCACAGGCTGGCTGCCAATTTACTTGGCAGGTGGTCTGTAATCTCACCTGTTTGCATAAGCATGCATGAAGTCAGTTCCAGCACTATAAGAGTAAAGAAATTATTTTTCCCACCTTAATTCTTTATTGTTTCTCAAAATGCTATAATTTAGTTAGTCTTTAGAATCTTTAAATATTTGTTTGTCAAGGAGAAAATGTTTTCATGAACAATTTATTTCCACAAATAAATATTCTTTCAACATGGGAAAATCTCAAAAATAAAATTATCAAATTGGTCTACTTGGCTTGTCCAGCCTTTATTGGCAATTAAGTTGGGTCTTCCTCCATCATTTTGAGTCAGCTACACAACATGTAATGAAGAATATAGCCATTGGAAGTAAACTTAGTTAATATTTAAGTATTTGGGGACTGTATACAATGATTTTTTTTTTCCCGTTTTTTTTTGTATGATAATTTCTTTTAGATCAGGGTTTTAAGAGGAGCAATCATGGTGTTTAGTATTTACATTCTTACATCAAATGCCAATATGGTGCAAAGCTCAAGAAAGTTGGATGCGGATAAGTGTGTATTATCAAAATTTCAAAAACATATTAAATTGCAATAAGCAGTTTATTATGAATCACACCAAACAATTAATGTCACTGTTGAATAAAAATTAATTGTATGTATTATTCTTCAGTGGAAATGAATTATGTTTGGTTTCCAGGTTACTCTTTATAGAGCTAGGACGGGTAGCAAATTACTACCCAGGTACCCAAAGGATGTTACCCGAGGGTACTAGAGCACCCGAACTGCTATTTTTTTCTTAGATTCAAATCTGATATGCCCAAGAACCCATCGTATTTTCAAACTTTAGAGATATGATGTCCAGTTGCGGTTATCTAATCTCTTCACGTTGGCCTTGGTAGTGGAACGTTCGATAGAACGTGGGCATTGATGCACATGAATGGGTTTCTTAATGTTAACACAAGATCAGATCATTGTCACTCATTGACAAGTGGATCAGACGTTACTAAATCATCCCCAAACATAATGTGTAAAAATCTGTCACAAGTACTATATTATACTCTTAAATGCTACTCCCCAGGTATCTAATCCAATGTTTCGGAAAATTTCCTTAAAGTGCCAATATCAATATTACATATTGAAAATCAGAGAGGTTACAATTGACAACGTTACCACTTGTGTAAGCACCTATACCTAACAGAAATGCGAGTAATGATTCTAGGCCCTTATGACTTACTGCGATGTTTGGAACAAAAAAAGTTGATAGTTTCGATAGCTGACAAGCAGCCTTTAATTTGGAGAATATAGAATGCGTGTTCCATATTTGTACACATATTGAGGCATTGTTTAATATGAGTACATATTCACACATTTCATGTAGATTTATAACCCAGGTAAAAGTACTGGTGGGTAACGGGTAGTGATTTGCTACCCGGCCCTTACCCGGGTACTCAGGTACCTGTCCCAGCCCTATTACTCTTGCACAAAAACTATCATAATATTAACTGCAATTAATAATGTAAAAAAATGTAACTTGTCATTTAACTCTTTACCACCTGCAGATGACTTTTTTACTTGAAGCAGACAAATTTAGAAAAGCTTTATAAACATGTGAAAAACCTTTCAGTTCTGCTGTTGCGATATGTGAAAAGATTGAAAAAGCATTATTCAATGAATGATTATGTATTTAGCTTAAAATGTGTTGAAACAGTTTTGAAATCCATCACCAACAGCCTGTTCTTACATATACATATTGACTCAATCTGAATCAATTATTTGGTTCAGTAGATTTTTGCTTTCCATAAAGTGCAAAACAAGAACTGAATTGTTTCAGCGACATTTGTTTTTTACTTGCAATTTGTCTCATGTATGAACCACAGGGAGAAAAATCATAATAGACCTTTATTAACACTATATATACACAAGGGAAACAACTTCAAAGAGAAACCAGTTCTGACGTTCCGCGCTTATTAGTCCGTAATTTTTTATACGAGCGCTAGTCTGTCAATTCTCTGTATGTCCCGCATAGCCAAATGATTTCTGCGTCCAACAATACCACTCTCAACAAGATCGGTCCAGTCAACTCGGAGAAATCTGCGACGACACGCGACATTTTTTTCGAATTTGGTTTATTCGGAACCGATCGTTGAGAACAGAACCAGCCGATCATTCGGCTCGTAATCACCTCGATGAACGTTATTTCAGCGATGACACTTAACCGCCACATGAAAAACAACTACTGGTAAGAACCAAACTAGAAATTCTAACCTGCACACTATATACAACATGTAATCCACAATTTTCTTTCGATATTCACTGACCTCGCTAACCCGCTTCTTCTCGACTCCATCTTGTTATGCTAATTAAACTGTAACATTCTCTACGATTGGCTGAACGATAAACGATTAACAGGTTGAAGGTCAATTGTGCTGGTTCCCCAGCTTTGTGTTTTTCAGGTGCTGGGCGTTGCGGCGTCGAGTACCAATATTGTAAACACACAGAATCTTGCGCACGATCAGAAATAAGAAGTATCTAATTGAATAAGCCTCACACAAGCACTAAATAAAGTGTTTTGGAATCGATGAAAATGATTGTCACTTGGTAAGATTTAATGGAGGCAATAGAAAAACAAAATAAAGTCTCGGTTTTGATAATTATTCAGTTTCTTTTATTTTTCCTTATTTGTTTTCCTTTTGAAACACTGTCACAGCCTGGACAAAACCATGTCTCTTCCTTCGGCTTACTTGATGTGTCAACACATGCCCTCAAACATGAGAAATGGTATCAGTTTATTCCACCTATAAACTACTTGTGAACTTGAAATCACAAGGCCCATTTCCGCGTGGGTTCAAATCCTGAGAGGGATATGGATTTTCATGAGAGGCAGTCTCCCGACTGACTTACGGAATTCCGATGGTTCTACCCGCCTTGACCAGCCCTTATGGGCAGTTGAGTATGGGGTCTTCCTCCATCATTAAGAGTCGGGCATCGCTACATAACTGAAATAATGTTGATGTGATGTAAAACCCATATGAAAAAAAAAAATACTTACCACCTGCAGATTATAAATTTTATTTTGCAGCAGACGAAAATCTTAATTACTCTCTGAGTACTGTAGTTATAGTAAATATAGGAAGTATAGGAATTTTTTTTTTTTTTTTTTTGAATGCAAAATTGCTTGTATCATGCAATTTTTTCTCTTGCCACATACTCGTATGTACACAAAGCACAACATCAATAACAACACAGTATTAAAATCGCAAAAATTTAACCGCTAAAACTCAATGGGGCGACTAATTGACAGATAAATGACAGAAGTAACGCTTTGTGAACCACGCTTGACAGGCTTTATTTATGTAATAATCTGAAAAACGCGGAACCAAGCTGTGATTTGGCCTTGTAATTTTTAAACCAATGATATCACTTCTTACAAACGGCCGATGGGATCAATCAAGCCTCGTTTTGGAACTGTCAAAATGGAGTTGAGCCGATAATCAGTGAATAATTCAATTAATTGAAAGAAAATTGTGGATTACATATTGTATATAGTGTGCAGGTTAGAATTTTTTGTTTGGATCATTACCAATAGTTGTTTTTCATGTGCCGGTTAAGTGCCATCGCTGAAATAACGTTCATTGAGGTGATTACGAGCCGAATGATCGGCTGGTTCTGTTCTCAACGATCGGTTCCGAATAAACCAAATTCGAAAAAAATGTCGCATGTCGTCGCAGATTTCTCCGAGTTGACTGGACCGATCTTGTTGAGAGTGGTATTGTTGGACGCAGAAATCATTTGACTATGCGGGACATATAGAGAATTGACAGACTAGCGCTCGTATAAAAAATTACGGACTGATAAGCGCGGAACGTCAGAACTGGTTTCTCTTTGAAGTTGTTTCCCTTGTGTATATATAGTGTTAATAAAGGTCTATTATGATTTTTCTCCCTGTGGTATGAACAAGCACCTTTAACTTTTTGTAGTCTGATTAATTACAAAGCTTGTTGTTTGGTAAGGTGTTACCATGGGGTGAAGGCATAGGTGTTATGATAATGTTATCCATTAGAATGAAACGAAAACAGTGTGGCTGGAATTACCGATACATACCCTTAATGATAAACATTGCAAGAGTATGGTGTTCATTCGATCAGCAAATGCGTTGTAACCCTTAGCAAGCTCAACCAATACCCCTTGTTTTATGGGAGTGTCACTTCAGAGCTTAGGCTAATACTGATGGGCGGGGCCTCCGTGGCCTAGTGGTTAGAGTACAGAACTTGAAATCACATGGGCCCCTCTCCGCGTGGGTTCAAATCCTGAGAGGGATATGGATTTTCATGAGAGGCAGTCTCCCGACTGACTTACGGAATGCCGATGGTTCTACTCACCTTGACCAGCCCTTGTGGGTTGTTGAGTATGGGGTCTTCCTCCATCATTAAGAGTCGGGCATCGCTACATAACTGAAATAATGTTGATGTGATATAAAACCCATATAAAAAAAAAAAAAAAGAAATACTGATGGATCCAGGAAAGCGGTAACATAACTGAAGAATTATTGTTAATGCATTAAACACCATTCAAACCTAGAACCTTTAGCCTTTAAACACAGGATGTCTTGAGGAATTTCAAACAACACTTAAGGATTTCACAGTGTTCCTTATCCCCCAACTTAAATAAAGTAAATAACCACCAATTCCTGGATTTGACCCCTACAGATCAGTATTTTCCATCCACAATTTTATATATAAGGGGCAAAAAGTCCCCCAGATTAGCATAAATGAAGGGGTCATTGGAAAATATTGAACTTGCTTTAGTCTTGGTAAAAGAGTAAGTCAAAATTCTCAATAATTGCCAAAAAAGTAAGTAATGAATAACTCATAAAGTAAGTCATTGTTTGTCCAAATAGTTATTCAAAATAGTCATTGATTGCCCCAAGAGATATAATACAAAATAGTCATTGATTACCCAAAGAGTTATTCAAAATAGTCATCGATTACCCAAAGAGTTATTCAAAATAGTCATCGATTACCCAAAGAGTTATTCGAAATAGTCATTGATTACTCAAAGAGTTATTAGAAATAGTCATTGAATACCCAAAGAGTTATTCGAAATAGTCATTGATTACCCAAAGAGTTGTTCATTGATTGCAGTTCGGATTGTTGGTGATAATTTACACCATTGGTACATCATATAGCCTGGTATATCTACACCATCTCTGGCAGCAGTTGTTACAGGCTAATGAGCTGGGCAGGTTAATGACCGCATGGCAGTGGTCAAACGATGGTCAGAGGCTGAATTATGTATAGAGGAGCTGCGTCAAACAAAAAAGAGTCCTTATAGCGGAAATAGCCATGAAGGTCTGGAATATTCTGTGCTAAAGCTTCGGTGGAGACGTTTTTTTCCATTGTAAGGTGTTTTTTTTAACCCTTTACCACATACCAAGTTTTCGACTGTCCCAAATTGGAATAGTTTGCATTTCAAAATTTGTTAATATTGAAAAATAATCTTCTGATAGAGCAGAAAACATTGTGGGAAAAGGAGAAATTGCTTGTCGAGAGCAACTTCTCCTTTTCCCCAATGTTTTCCTAAGTCATCAGCAACAATGTGGTCAAATGTCATAATTGTTTGGTTATGGGTTGATTTCTTGTTTCTTGTGAGCATGGCATTTGTTGCTTTATGCATATATATCTACTTTTCCCAATTTGTTTCGGAACTATCTCTCAAGTTCTTGTCCTTCGGATAAAGGTAAACCAAGAATTACACTAGAGCTTACACAAATCCACTGTAAATGAAGAGCCATTATGGGCCTAGAAATAGTCTTTGTGGATTATACAAGCCAATGACATCGCTGCTATATGGACAGTACAATAAGAGTTCAGTGCAAAACTACAGTAAATGCTTAACACTTGTGATGGACACACTATAGTCTTGAAATGAACAATTGATGCAATGGACAGTACAATAAGAGTTCAATGCAAAACTACAGTAAATGCTTAACATTTGTGAAGGACCTACTATTGTCCTGCATTGAACATAGACTAAAATTTTCTCTAATTCAGACAATGATTGACATTAGTGCAGCAGATAATTCAGGAACCCATTGCTTGTGTAAATTTCAACATTTGCTACAATTTATGTTTATAAATATCATTCTGGTAATAAGAAAGATCTACATATATAATTTCAAAATGAGCATGCAGTGATTGATCAATACAACCTGTTCACCACTCCATAATGAGAACAATTCTGGGTTCCAATTGGTCAATATTAAACTTGGTCAAACAAATATTGACCATTCAGAGCTTGGCATTCTGGAAGTATTGTTTTGGTAGTCTATTACCCTTGGGCTATGTTATTGTTAGATGTAGCTAGAATGTTTAACCCATCACTCCATAATTACTTTATATCATGCATCTGCTGCATAAGTCTTTGAAAATGATTGTGACAAAATGATGAATTGCATTTTGTTTTGATGTGGGTCCTGCGTGGCCCTCTTGTTCAGCTAGGGGGTTTAGATCTCTGGGTACCAGGTTCAAGTCCAACAAATACCTCTGGTATCCTTAGGAGTATCCTTTGGCAAGACATTTCAGAGCCCTAGCCTAGTACTGGTAAATCCAGGAAAACAGTTACATAACTGAAAATTGTTGACACAATGTTAAACCCTATATAGTTTTTTGCATTTAAGTATTATGAAGCCTTTAAAGTTCAGGTCTTGTAAAGATGAGGCGTCTTGTGTGGCCAAGTGATTAAGGTGGTGGAATTAGAACTTGGGGTCCCGGGTTTAAGCCATACTGACACCTCTGGTTTCTTGGGAGTGACATTTGGCAAGTCACTTCACAGCCCTAGTCTAGTACTGGTGAATCCAGGAAACGTGTTACATAACTGAAAAATTGTTGATATGGTGTACACCATACATACAAAATGTGAAGATATTTTAGTTAAGGGGACCAGTTTTGAATGTCCCGGGTAATGTAGTAATATTACCATGGAAAATCAATAGTCCAGTCTTACCCAGCTTGACTGATTGGGTCATTTGATGGTTTATTTAACCCTCCACATAGTACCTGAAAACTTGTATACATGTATTTTGTTGTCTGTTTTATTGTGGTATAAAATCACATCACCAATTTTTAGATTATATGCTGATGCCTGGCCTAACCCTTACTTAACTGCCTATATGGGCTTGCCGAACTCAGTAGAACCACAGCATTTCATTGGTTAGGATAAAAACTGCCAACCCTCTCAAAGGGTTAATAAGCTTCAAATGCCACTGCACCTGAGTGTATCACATCTTTTGCAGAAAACCCTAAAAACTAAATAGACAAACATTTTAAGTTGCCCTTAATGAGCCATTTGTTGTTTTGTCACCATACATTCTTTCCAATACCATAAAGAAGATGAAAGAATCTGATACTGTTTCTTGTCAGCTCCTGTTATCATATGGTAATTTCAATTTCAATCACTCATAAATCTTGTATTGGAGAAAGGGTTAAGGTAGAATACCCTTAATCCACCATTTTGAAACTCATTTTGTCCTCAGATTACTTCAGTTGTTCTCGGTATACATCCGCCTGAATTGGAACTATTTGTATCAAACAGAATAGTTTACCGGGAACGGCCGAAATAATCCAACAAAAGAAATCATTTCAATATGGTGGATTATGGGTATTCTACCTTAAGGTACCCATGTTGCTGAAAAATTAAGTGGTTTTGATAATAATTTACAGAACTGGTTAAGAAATATCAGGAGTCTTAAAAGATACACTGAAAGGGTTAATATACATGTAACCCTTAAACTGCTAAAAATGACATAAAACTCCCAATTCCATTGAAACTCATTTTAACCATGGTTACATTTTTGTCTGCACTAAAACACAGGTGAAGTTGTACCAGACAATTCTGTCTTTACTGTCAGATGAGATGTGGTGAAATGCAATTCCATTGTAAGAAGTGATGTATGTTGTACTGGTCCTGTATAGTTGTATAGCTCTGTGCTTACATTCTCTCACTGACAAGTTGGTATTTACCCTTCCCTGATCGTGGTAAATCAGAGTATGATTACAGGTAAATATGCTTGTATTATTTACTGCTTACATTTTACCTGGGTCAGCTGGGTCGTTCGTAGTGTTATCATGATCCAATTGTAACATAGTTTGTAGACAGTTTTATGTATCCCTAATGGCTTTATCATTATTTTTTAATTCTCATTTGTCCATATTTAAATTATAAAATTGAATTATTTTGATGATATCAATGGGTAGTATATTACACTGACTGCTGTGATTTAATTGAAATACTGTTGAAAGTTGTGTTAAATTTCTGATACATACCACATCAATAGGCAGCTGCTTCTGATATTTCTCTTTATTATTACTTCTACAATGATGGATCCCCTGTGAAAGATTAAAAAATTTATTCAATAAACTTTATGAACATTCATGAATGTTTACTGGCCATTCATGAACACAAAGGTGGTCTTAACTTGCTCATGAATTACAAGAACATCAAAGATATATTCATGAACCTGTTCTTGAATTTCATGAAATTGGGCTGTGTTTATGAACGACCATTAAATGTTCATGAAGTTCATGAATTAATTTTTGAAACTTTGGAAGGGGCTACTACCATCCAAGACTATTGCATATAATACTTATATATATGATAAGGGTCTTTTACCCGCAGTATTTCTTAAAAAAGATTGACAAGTCCTATATTGTGGGTACTCATTAGAATTGTCTTGTCAAAATCGTCTCGTACACACAACATAGAGTTAAGAGAAGTAATAAGGAGGTCTGCAATGGATTACACCTATTAGATAAAAATGTGCCTCATGATAACTACATTTTGTGTGTGATTGGTGTTCTTTGCCAAGACACTGCCAACCCCTGCCTTGTACTGGTGAAATGAAGGAAAACCATGAAGTAACCAAGATACTGTTGATATGGTGCTACAACCCTGATTAGGAAAAAAAGAACAAAAAATAAAGTAACTAAAACCTCCAAAACACCGTTAGCAAATAGGTCCAGAGTATCTATGGTTGGAATTATCTAATCTAGACATTTACTGGATAACTGCTATACAGCTGTACTGTTGCAGACAAAACGATTATGTTGTTTCCTTTTCGATGAGGAACGCTTGATTATTCTGCCAGCTAGAGAGCTGATTTCTTCTCTGATTTTCTTTTGATAGTCCATTGTGTGTTTGTGCTCGCTAGGGAGGGGAATTACAGAATAATCACAGGTTAAAAGGTAATCATTTAGATAAGGTTGCTTTTTTCTGACAGCTTCATTTGATACATTGTGGATTATGAGAAGTGATGCTATTCTATCAAATTTGATGGTATTAGGCTTGGAGTTGAACTTAAATTGTGGTCTTTCTAAAATTTTACTGTAAATATAAAAAAATATTTAAAAAAAAAAACATAGTGATATTTTTTTTTTATTTTTTTTTCTTCATTATTCTTTGGTCATAATTTGAAATAGACTTGTGAGGAGCAAGTTGTTATTTTATGAATGAATTGTTTGTCATTTCGGTTATTGTTTATAATGTATCTACTGACAACTATTACATGTACTTAATTACTTAATAAACAATATTATATTTTTTTTACTGCTTTACTATTTATTCCAATAAATGTCTTTTTACCACATCTGCTGCAGAATACTTTATAAACCATTGTGACTTGTTAGGAACATCGGCAGTAAGTCCTTTATAAAAATAAAACCCCTAATTAAAAAGACTTGCATTGAATATGCAATATGAGGTCTGAGTTTAGGTGGATATTTCCTAATTTCAATGGGGGTATCATACTTTTCTAATTATTTTACAGGTATTTGTTTGATGAGTAACTGTATCTAGTTTAAATCAATAATAAAGAATTCTTGATCTTGTGATATTTAGGTGAAGATCCTGTTTGAATCCCAAACTTGGATTTTGTGTATGGATTTGGATATGATTGATATATAGATCAGGGATGTGAACACTTTCATGAACTTGTTCTTCATGTTCATGAACTTTCTCTTGAATTTCATTTACAAGTTAAAAAACAGCTTCATGTGCATGAAGGACCATTTGTCATTCATGAACGTTCATGAAGCTCATGAACAAGTTATTGAATCCTTCGAAGGGGGGTTACTTTATAACTTTTCATTGAACCCTCGATAAGGTTAGGGATAAAGTCGTTGATAGATATAGAATTCCTAATCTCCACGTGAAGTGTCATGATATCTTTCTCTGTCATTGTAAATTTAGATCCTGTAAATAGGATATTTTTGTGATGATGTAATTTGTATCATTCGTAAAAATTGGGATTTGTGTATGGATTTGGATATAATGGCTTAGTGGTTAGAGTACAGAACTTGAAATCAAATGGCCCCTAGCTTTCTGAATAGGTTCAAATCCCAGTGACGGCATTTCAATTGTCATGAAAGATATTCTCCTGTATGACGTACAGAATGCTGATGGTTCTACCTGGTTTTACCAGCCTTTATGGGTCTTCCTCCATCATTAAGAGTCGGGCATCTCAATATAGCTGAACTAATGTTTATGCTATGTAAAACCAATATTACCAATATGGAAAAGGATTGTGCTTATCACTATCTAAGGCGTTCCTTTTTTAATCGTTAAGGGCTTAACTTGCCGAGAATTTATAACAACAATACTGCATGGGTACTGTTTTAGTAAACAAGTTGAGGAAAATATTTGTGTTAGTCAAAACTTGTAAACATGGACAGTATCTTAAATGAAAACACAATATTGCAATGTGACCCATCATTGGAAGTGTCCTGGAGAGACAGTTTAGCTTAGCCCAACATTGAAATAAGATAGAATATTGTTTTGAACTTGCGCAAATTTTTAGAATGTAATGTTTTGTGAAACACTTCATTTGTGAGAAACCTGGTTAGCTGGTTGTCAAACATGGAAAAAGGGTTTTAGACCCAGCACCGCCAAATTGTTCAGGCCCTGTCAATACTTTTGAAGTTAAGTTTGGGATATCCTTGGATTCGAAGGTGGTAGCCTATGGCTCTGTAGTGTCTTGCCAAAGGACACTCACTTAACACTTTACCGAACGGCAAATTGTCAAATGTCCTAAATTGAAAGAGTTTGCAGACAACATTTCAAAATGTGATGAAATTGAAAAACAATATTCTGATAGAACAGAAAACATTGTGGTTTAAAGGAGAAATTGTGCGTTAAGAGTCATCTGAAACAAACTGGCCAAATGGTATTATTGTTTGGTAATAGGTTAAAACCAGTGGTGCTAGTTGGGCTCAAATCCAAAACCCACTGAGTTAATAGTCCACCGTCATAATCACTGGGCCATGTAGGTCCTTAGGCAAACTTAGTGAAGTAAATAGGGGTCCTGTATGGCCTAGTGATGAAGATGCAGACTTAGTACTCTGGGGTCCCAGGTTCAAGCCCCATCGACACAATTTCCGAGCCCTAATCTAGTACTAGTGGATCCAGGAGAGCCATTAGATAAGTAAAAAATTGTTGATACAGCGTTAAACACCATACAACCAAACAAAGTGAAGTCAATGGGATTTGTATGTCTCTCACCAATGATAAATTAGACTAGACATGCTTTTTCCTCTTATCCCTGCACTTTGTGATAAAGACTCTTTTTTATTTTACATGAGATTGAGGTCAAATTAGATTTTCTATGATGGCTGAGCTTGACTGCTGCTGTACATATGAAAAGTGAGAAACATGGAAAGGTCTGCTGTTTGCATGATACAGTTAACATTATAATTGTGTGTGTTAATATTCAATCGTCAACCTCTGTGGCCTAGTAGTAGGACTTTAAAGGCCTGTCTCTGAGAGAAGCATAAGTATGTCTGTGTTTAAGAAATTGTCGTCATACCAAATGTGACTTTGTTTTTATGAATGAGAAATAGACATGTGTTTTAGATATGATAAAGATTTCACAGGTAGGACCCATGTGCCGTTCACATTTAACCCTTTACAAAATGCCAAATTTTCAACTCTCCAAATTTGAAAGAGTTTGCAGATAACATTTCAAAATGTAATGAAAGAAAATATTCTGATAGGGCGGAAAACATTGAGGGAAAAGGAGAAATTACTTTTCCAACAATGTTCTTTAGAGTCATATGCAATAAACTGGAGGAATGTCATTATTGTTTTTTAATGGGTTAAAAGACAGTTATGCATAATGAATCTTCTCCATTCATCAATATGAGTTCAGGGCTTTTTGCATCATATAACAGCTAGGGTCCCATTAAAAGTACCTTCCCTTTTGAAAGTTTCTTTAAGATCATGCTGATTTCCCGAAAATTCAAAGTCACACCAGCTTTTTAGTAAACCAATTTTAGCAATTTCATCGATACAATTGCCTTAGATTAAAAAGCCTAGGCCTCTTTCCAATTCCTGGAAAAAAGCCTTAAGCCAGGTATTGTTATACAACTGAAATAATGTCAATGCAAATTGTAACCTAGATCTAACTTTATAAAGATTGTACAAATCAGTTGCTTACTGAATTCCTTATATCAATCATCTTCTGCACTTTAACTGTTTTCTGCTGACATTCTCAAACTTGTATGGGTGTCATTAAATGCTTTTGAACAAATGTTACAAAAGAATAAATCACTCATCATGTTAGCATGTTATTTTCTCACTATATAAAAGGGGCCCACAAAAGGCACCTTCCCAATGGGAAATTTCTTTAAAATCATGCACTTTTCCCAGCATTTCAAAGTCACACCAGCTTTTTGGTTTCCCAATTCTGCAATTTTATCATACTGTTTCCCAAAGTCAACATCTTCCAAATTTAAAGCAAAAAAGCTCTGATTTGGTCATGTGCCTCGTTCATGTTGATAGCTTGAATATAAGACAATAATTTTAGAAGTACATATGTAACAATTTGCAGCGTTCAGTAGAAGCCATCAATTGGCAAAAGAAGAAATTGCTTGTTGGAATCCGAATTATTTACTTCTTTTGTCATATTGATTCTTCATCTTCATTCAAATACAGGTAGATTATGATGAGTAACCATATGCAGTGACGGTGTAATAAACTGATCTTTTAACCCTTTCCCAAACAACAAATTTTCGACTGTCCCAAATTGAAATAGTTTGCAGACGACATTTCAAAATGTGATAAAATTGGAAAATAATCTTCAGATAGAGCAGAAAACCTTGTGGGAAAAGGAAAAATTGCTTGTTACGAGCAATTTATCCTTTTCCCACAATGTTTTCTAAAGTTGTCTGAAACAAAGTGGTCAAATGTCTTCATTGTTTGGGAAAGGGTTAATGCACTAATAAATCATGTGTTGAGTTACTCTTGTAACCTGTCTGAATAAGCACATGTGAACTGTAGCATGGTTGCTCCACGTGCTAGCATTTTAATACACCTTTTCTCTGTTTACCCAGAAAACTTTGATAGAAATTTTTTATGGAAACACCTCGGGAAAGGGAATAAATTGTTTGTGAAAAGTAATGTTTTCCTTCCTCTTAGTGAATGTGTTCTTCAGAGTTTGCCTTTGTATGGTTTCTTATCGGATTTTGTTTGGTAAATGTTACATGTTGTGGTAAATGTTACATGTTGTGGTAAATGTTACATGTTGTGGTAAATGTTGTTGTGGTAAATGTTGTTGTGGTAAATGTTACATGTTGTGGTAAATGTTACATGTTGTGGTAAATGTTACATGTTGTGGTAAATGTTACATGTTGTGGTAAATGTTACATGTTGTGGTAAATGTTACATATTGTGTGATGATCAAATCATTACAGGTGCTGAAACTGACTTGCAATAGAAAGGGTTTTCAATAACATGCAAATTGTTTTGATTTAAAGTTGCCAAAAACTGGTATACATGATGATGTTTAGACATTAAACAGTGGTGAATATGATACCTGCTGCTCTCTGGAAAAAGAAGGCCCTTCGAATTTTGTTCGGCCTGACATAAGTTTGAACATGTAGTGAAGAATGGATAGGGCTTCTGAAAGTTTTAGCTCTGCTCTACATACTGATGTTTCATTGTTAAGACTATAGCAGGTCCTTCACAAAAATAAATCTTCCGTATTTAACAGTGCTTGTTCACAGATGCGAGGAAATTTAGCAGTTAAACATTTATTTCTTTAAAACTGCTTATCAGCTGTTCTGTTATATATGATATGTACTGAAGAATAGTCATTGGAAGCAAAACTGGGATTTTAATTAATTGCATCCAAGTATTTTAGGATGTTGTAGTAACTGTGGACTATGGTATAACATATAGCATATGAAATAATATAATGATATAACATATAAAAAAATCCATTTTTTTTTTTTTCAATTTAAAGAATTTATTGTAACAAACAGAGGAATCGAGTCTAAATGGAATAACTAGTCACAGGTAAAAGACAAGCCTATTCTTAACCTTAAATTAAATAAATTTCCTGAGTGGCAAAATTCCCTTTATTTGCCAATAGTTGCAATTTTGTGCAGGGCAAAGTGTTCATGAAAAAACAACATTTTTTGCTTTCTTTGAATGCTAAGGTTTTGTAATATTTCATAACGGTAGAAGTGTTGGAAGAGACATGAAGCTAAAATCTTGCACTGAACCCCGTGTTGGTTGTGTTAGATCATAACACAGGACCAGAAGAATGATATGTCAAAACAAAATCAACATTTACATTTTGACACTTCATTTCATGAGAGGCTAGAGGTTTCATAAATCGTATTTTTTTATCCTGACATTTTTGCTCTTGTCATAATTGATAATTTCCATGGTGAGAACTGAAAATTTCAGCAGATATTTATGTTTGAATTATAATAATAGGATAAAGGACATTTATGGTCATGAATATAACGAGGGTTCAGTGCAGTACTATAGTAAAGTGCCTCATGTTTATGAAGCACTTACTATAGTATTGCATTGAACCATCAATAATATGATAAAGAATTATCACAGTATGAAATGAAGTAGAAATTAATTAAGAAAGAAAATGTGTTTCTTTGCAAACACGATCGTTACTCCTGTTGTAATATTGGATGGAAAACATTTAGACAGAAGGAGAAATTGCCCATTATGATCAGTCTTTTGCAAAATAATGGCATTTCGTTTGAAATGGTGACTGGAAACAAAATAAGAAACTGCACATTGTGAGCAATTATGAGCACACTAACTGCATTTCCTTTGGAATATAGAGAACCATATGATTTGACAAAAGATTGAATTGCTAATTTATAAGTAATCATTAGCATAAGAACTGCATTTCTTATATAATACTGAGAGAAAACCATTGTGAAAAAAGAAGTAATTGCTCATAATGACTAATAATGATTGAAAGAACAGTTTTTTTTGTTTGTAAAAAAATATGGAGATGAAACCAAATTGAAACATAAAAATTACCCATTATGAGCAATCATGAGCAATTTCTCCTTTTATCACATTTGTTTCTAAAGTTTATGGCCTTAAATATATCAACATGATTCACAAAATCTGATGCACTTCAATCTTGTATCAAAAAAGAGGTTGGCCAAAGTATATTTTTCAGTTTTGGCCGTGATAACCTGCGATAAGATTGATTACAGTAACTGATTAAATAGTTTGAACTTTGATTATGAGGGCTGTAATAAGCTAGTTGACCTGTTATGGCAATCTCTACCAGAGTAAATTGGTTCCCGCTACGCTCCCACATTTATCTCTGTGACGGGCTCAGAAAATAGTACCACTTTTCCGGCATGGTCACGTGGCCGAAACTGACTGTGTAGTAGTATACTGCATCTAGCGGCTTGCAAAAAGCGAGCTCCAAACGCAAACTAACGCTCAAATCAATCAAGAAGTTAGGCGAAAGTCTCTTTAGTCGTATCACAATATAAAGATAGATAAGATAGGACAGCAGTTTAAATAGAATAAAGACATTTATTTACACACAAAGTAGTTTACATTTGAAGCGTAACAGCTTATTGAGTAGAATTGATGCGACGCTCCATACGACTCGAAACCCGCCCCCTCGATCAAAACAAAGTGAATGACAGCTAGAAAATACATTCTCCAAGACAAATCAAACCTCCACGTAGTTAAACAAATGAGTCCTCAGTCAGAATGAAACGTTCTCAGGAAAATCCAATGAATCAAGATTCTTGGCGACCTTCTCAACAACAAATAGCACCATTCCTCTTCATTTCGAGTTTAAATCTTCCTTCAGTCAGTTCAGACCTTGACATTACTATTAACTGGACATAGATCATACTGTTAAGCCTCAAAGGACTTATTTGAAAGGACTATCTCAGATGTTGTGGTTTTAACAATTCAAAATAAGAAGTTTTCTTTCAATAAAATGAAAATATAAATTTCTAAAGTCACAGAAGACTAGATTATTGACAGCTTTTCAATACCATTCTTAACTGTTTAGAAAAGTTTATAAAGAACATTTACAGTGTATATTGTTGATAATGCAAACCGTTTAACCCTTTCCCAAACAACATAGTTCCTGTTTCAAATTGAAAGAGTTTGCAGTCGACATTTCAAAATGTAATGAAATTGAAAAATATTCTTCAAAAAGAGCAGAAAACCTTGTGGGAAAAGGAAAAATTGCTTGTTACGAGCAATTCCTCCTTTTCCCACAATGTTTTCTAAAGTCGTCTGCAACAAAGTGGTCAAATGTTGTTATTGTTTGGGAAAGTCCCAAATTCTAAGAGTTTGCAGGCGACATTTCAAATTGTGATGATATTGAAAATAATCTTCTGATAAGGCTTGAAAAGTGGAAATTGCTCAATAAGAGCAACTTTGCCTTTTCCCACAATGTTTCCAGAGTAGTCTGCAACAAAATGGTTAAATGTTTTTAAGTTTAGATGGTTGTTTAGAGAAAAACACCAGTTTAAATGGTTTGTGATATCTGCAAAATAAAGGAATGGGTGAAGCAGATGTCCCGATAATAGGCCTATTCAGCCATTATTGATTCTTTAAATCCTATGTTGAGGGTACTCAATTGAGACATTAGAATGATCAAATGAATTATTAACCAGATCTAACTCATCAAACAGATCTAAGCGTTATTTTATTCAGATCAAACTCAGCTTTTCATTAGCTAGTTTTACTGATAAGAAAGTTCCTATCTTATCTCTTCACCTACACCATATTCTTCAATCATACTTTGATAATGCACATGATGGACACTGTTTCTATTTATTTGGTGATCCTCAGGTTAAATTGTATTTGGTTGAGTAATTTTGCTTTAGTTACTTTTCCATTTTATACAGCAAATAATATTTATGGTTGAAAGGCTGTCAACTTTTATGAACACTGTTCTGACATCATCTTTCTTGAAATATAATGAATGCAAACCATTATGTATCAAATAGACAATGTTTCTAACAAACAACAGTCCAGCTAATTTGTTAATTCAATATTTCATCATCATCATATCATTAAACAGTTATATTCTCATGATGAGAACTTGTCTTTTAAAGATTTTGATTGTTGTATGCTGTAATGATAATAATACATGTATATTTTTGTCTTAAAAGATTATTCATAGAGAACATTTGAATTATAAAAGAAACTCTTACAATCTGTCCTTTAAGTTCCTATTAACAAGCAACTGTTTGAAAACTAAGTAGCAATTATAACCATATCTGGGGATGCTCCCTGCATTCATCATTTGGTCACTTATTGTGAATTTGTTATAAGCATTTATGAAAGAAACTTAAGAAATTCACTGTTGTCATAATTGTTTTGACATTGCTTAGCAGTTATAAAAACTATGATGAATTTTGATGCAAAGCATGAGTATTGTTCATTCAACTATAACTGATATCTGTATGTAAAATTCAAATCATATGAAGAAGTAGAGTGAAAATCTGAAATGAAAACTTAATTGTTAAGCGTTAATTGTTACTCTTCATTTAACAAACATCTCCAGAATATGTACCTTAGACCATCCTATACATTAAAAGAATCATATTACTGGCCACCTTTAACCCTATCAATTATCAATTCTTTCTTTCATTTTTTTTCATAAGATAGGTTAATAATAACTAATTAAACTTGCTCTTTATACAGTTCATCCAAATATTCTGAAATTACATACAATTCATGATTTATTTAGTTATAACAATGCTTCAAAAATGTTTTAATTTCTAATTGAGTCCCTCTTCTTATTACAAATTTATATCATGGTAATCAATGAAATTCTTTTTCTGCATTGAATGAATCAAATATGGAATGTTTTATCAGTCTCCTGTCCCTTATTAAGATTGTTGACATGGTAAAGTATGTGCATTCATTGGTTCAGAAAGAACATTGTGCCAAAATATAAGGACATCTGAATTGATGGACTTAATGCTGTTGTATTATGTTCAAATTACAATTAACAGAAGCATCGACCAATTCTCTCAGATATGAATAGTGAAAATTATCCAAATAGTAAGCAACTAAAGATAACATTCGTTAAGTTGAAAAGAGTAGAAATCAGTTTGATAAAGGGATTTGATTTAACTTGACAATCTGTCAGTCATTTTTTAGTTTTATTGCAATGCTTTTCTCACTATTGTTGGAGGTTTTACCACTTTACTAAAATGCCCCAAAGTGCACTAAATCAAGCAGAAATTTGCCTTAAAAAAACGCGTCCTCACTCCCCCTCATCCTCGCCATCCCCCAGCCCTACCCCCACGAAGATTAACAGCTGTGGCAGTTTTATAGAGGGGAGAACCAAGGATGTACAGCTTTCTTATTTCTTCAGAATCATTAATGGTTTGTCTATTCTTTTGCACAAAGTATGAGCATACATACATCATAAAGTTACTAGTAAATCATGAATCACATACTAAAAAAAACAAGCATAGTTAGAAAAAGGTACTTGCAGTTTATTCATCATGGTTCTTTCCTCTCATCTTTATCTCTATGCTCATGCATTTCCTTTGGCCCCATAAACCATGAACACATCATCCAAATATCCATATTGTTTCAATCACTGGCAGCCATTATATAGTGTTTTCTCTGCAACCCTTTTTTAACCAATTCAGCTCTCATTTCATAGCATGTGAAGCTTATTAGGCGGTTATATGGAAGTACAGTACTTTTGTAAAAGCGACAACTCATTGATATCATACATTCGTGGAAGTTTTCTGAACATCATTTTGAAGAGATCTGCGTCCATTCAGATGATAAGAATGTGCCATCTAAGAAGCTTTTGCCTTTTCAAAAGACAAAGATATCGCGTATTTTGAAGTTAATAATTGCAGGTAGCGAAATCTTTAAAAAATCACAGCTGTAGAGTGAAGACATCGTTCCCAATTTCTACCTCGTGTTTGTTTACATCACTGGTATCCAAGCTGTCCGATAACCAAGACTTATTATACTTCGAGCGGGAGACCAAAGATGTAAACATTCCGCGGATTGATTTTTAATAGCGTAAAAAGGCTTTACAATAGTTCTAGCAAGAATCGGTGAAATACATATTCTATGTCTACTGTATGGATAAAGTAAAAGTATTTTTGCCTTATTCATATATTTTCTTACTTAAATGTATGCATAGAACAGTTTGGATCGCAATATTACAGAGTTTGCCACGATTCGTGGCAAAGATGGCGTGAGCCCGTTGCAGAGGTAGTATCCGGGGGACGATAACTCTGCATGGGAGATTGCTGTTATGGGTTGAACCAAGCTTTCAAACATCACAGGGAGATGCAGATAAGCCTGGTATACTCCCCTAACTAAGTTTTTAAATCATTACCAAACAATAAGGACATTTCTATCAGTGTTTAAGCTTCATCATGTTCATCAGTGCCCCTATTCATGCTACCAGTATTACCACAGGTGGACTACAGAACATTCTTTCCAAGGCACTGATTGCTTTCTTTCAGAAACATGAAAATTAAGCAGGGAGGAAGGAAGACTTGATGTTCATTAACACATTACCAGACAATAACGACATTTGACCAGTTTGTTGCAGATGACTCTGGAAAACATTGTGGGAAAAGAAAATTGCTCTTCACAAGCAAATTCTCGTTTTTCTACAATATTTTCTGCCCTATCAGAAGATTACTTTTCAATTTCTTCACATTTTGAAATGGCGTCTGCAAATGATAATCTTCTGATAGGGCAGAAAATATTGTGGAAGAAGGAAAATTTGCTTGTTAAGAACAAAATTTCCTTTGCCAACAATGTTTTCTAAAATCATCTGCAACTACCTGGTCAAATGTCTTTATTGTTTAGCAATGGGTTAATCAACATTTTTGACAATAGGAGGAATTACCTGTGCAAGCCATTCTTCATTTTGTCACAATTATTCCTTCCTAAAACCTCAAAGACTAGTTTTCCTTACTCTAACTAAAAGTTTGCTAGCTGTTGTTTTCAATTCGGACCTTAAAACCCCACATATGGGTGAATAGTATAATTACATGTATTATCTATGGAAAAGGGAATAATGTATCATGCAAGATATGTCACGTTATTCAACAATGAGATTATGAGAAGACTTCTTCACAAATTAAAACCGTCACGTTGCAAACTCTGCCATTGTGTGATGTTAAAGAATCGGTTTTGTAATACAGGTAATGTTTTAGTGTCACTGATATCATTTTGTAGGTATCTTAGTGCAATCTTTATCTTCAATAGCAGTGAGGGGAAAAATAGTGTGAAATTTACTTGTATATGTTTTCTGATTAGAGCTTTCTTTTTCTTCAATGTCAAGTCCTTGTGTTAGCTTTGACTTAATCATGAACAGTAAGTCAACGTTGACTCTTGGTAACAATAAAAATTACACAGTTTTTTAACATTCTCAAAAAGGTAAGGGTAATCTGTTGAGTTTCTATAGAGATCCTTTGCGGTTTTAGTTTTGAATATCAAGGTCAAATTTTATGGGTGTTTGTGTTAGCATATTTATTAGTCATGAAATTGCATCTAAGAGAGTTAACATAAGTTGGGATTGTAAAATCGAATGGTGAATGTTGACTGGTTTTAAGTTTAGTTTAGGGGCCTCCGTGGCCTAGTGGTTAGATTACAGAAGTTGAAATCACATGGCCCCTCTCCGTGTGGGTTCAAATCCTGAGAGGGATATGGATTTTCATGAGAGGCAGTCTCCCGACTGACTTACGGAATGCCTATGGTTCTACCCGCCTTGACCAGCCCCTATGGGTAGTTGAGTATGGGGTCTTCCTCCATTATTAAGAGTCGGGCATCGCTAAATAACTGAAATAATGTTGATGTGATGTAAAACCCATATAAAAAAAAAAAAAAAAGTTTAGTTTGGATATAATTATACATTTGGTGAAAGGTGGTATCTATTTATGATCTATTATATAACAACTTATATTGATTGCCTTATAATGCAGCTGACAGCATTAGTTTTGCACTTTTACATGAATATGTTGTTTTTTAGTCACTCTGATAAACGGTGAAAATGTCTGCCATATCATCATAACTTAGCCAAACGCCAAATTTTCGACTGTCCCACATTGAAAGAGTTTGCAGACGACATTTCAAAATGTGAGGAAATTGAAAAATAATCTTCTGATAGGGCAGAAAACTTTGTGGGAAAAGGAGTAATTGCTCGTTACGAGTCTGCAACAAAATGCTTTAATGTAGTTATTGTTTGATAATGGGTTAATCCCTTTTTTATGTGGGGAAATGTTGTGTATCTTTTAGTGTATAATAAAGAATTTAAAAAGTCAGCAAATTATTGTCTCAGTTGACCATCATATGCTTATCCTTGTTGCACATTGGTTGCTAGTCAAAGCTATTACTATTATTCACGATCAAGATCAAAACAATTGGACAAGAAGATTGCTTTTTATTTTCAGATGGAGCAATTTAATTTCGAAATTTCAAAGGATCAAAATAGTGTAGCTAGGACTTTTCGAATTCTGCTCCTCGATTTAAAGCACAAAATCACCATTCAAAGTCAATTGATACGACAGGATATGTAAAATAAGCTTATATACCACCAAGTACATTAATTGCCAAAATAAAGCCCTGATAGGTTTTTCACATTTCAGTTTGCATGCGCTCAGAAAATTTATCAGTAGCAAAAAATTGTCACCAAGCGTCAATTAAACAATTCTTACAAAGGTGATATGTAGAATACAGACATGATAATTAAGAGCATGGATAGCTTTAAGAAGGATTAAGTTCATAATTTTGAGTAAAACAATTTGTAAATTCACAATAACAGTGGAAATATTGGTCTTCAAACGTTGCGACAAAAATTTTGTCACACCATCCACCATTGAATGAATCCTCCGAAAGTTTGACATGATGGGAGACATTGGCGGATAGCCCTTGTTGCACATTGCTTGCTATCTAATGTTGTTACTGTTATTCAAGATCTTGATATAGCATATCTCATTAATACCAATCGGGTGGCAAAATCAATTTTCTATTTTGCCCAGCTTGTCCAAAAGCTTTAACATACAAGTGAATTTAGACAGACAATTTTACCATATAATCATTATGAGGACTAGTGCAGAAATTTGTTGGCATTTAACAAAGAAGTAAATAAAAATCAGATTTCACCAACCCTACCAACGACAAAGTATTGATCTTATAACCTTTACAGTGCTGGAATCGACTCCCTGCTTTAGCAAACACGCAAGACCTGTGATAAAACCTATTTGCTACTCTGACTATCTTGCCACACAAAAATTAAGCAGATATTTAAAGTTTTGGAAAGCAGACGACACAAAAATCTATTTTTAGAAAATTACTCAGTAATCCAAGGGATAGCTTAATGGATAAGACTTTAACATGCTGCCCATTGGGGACCTCTGTTTAATGCTCTCAAATTTGACAAGCCTGTGAATTATTTACATTTGGTAATGGTGTAACAATTACTGGTTGGAGCAGAACATGATAACCGTTGCAGATGTGTAATTGACGTTGTGTGCTCTTATATTTCAGATAAAAGGATTTCACTGCGGAGGTATATATACAAGTTTAATACGGGAGGTATGTGAAATTTGCATAATCTAATTCTCAACCGCTTTTCTTATGCCTGTTTTATGGTATTAAAACTTATTGTATTAATTGTCTTAGGACTGTTCATTGCTAGTTTTGTTGTCTGTCAGTCCAATGGATTTTCCCAATTTAATTAGGAATTATAGCTAAAATGGTTGAATAGGGAAAACAGGAAAGTTGGCATGGTTTTGAATTTTTTTTGAAAATTGCATGGCTTTCATCTTTAATTTTAGAAGATGACTTATATAGGACTTTGTTGATTGATATTTAAGCCTGGTTAAGGGGCCTTAAATTGTAAGAGTGATCTTGATATCACATGGCCCATCCCTGTGTGGATTCAAATCCCAATGACAGTATTTGAATTCATTAGAGGCAATCACCCAACTGACTAAAATACGGAATGCCTATGGTTTTCTACCAGGCACGCCCAACTGACTAAAATACGGAATGCCTATGGTTTTCTACCAGGCACGCCCAACTGACTAAAATAAGGAATGCCTATGGTTTTCTACCAGGCTCGCCCAACTGACTAAAATACTGAATGCCTATGGTTTTCTACCAGGCTCGCCCAACAGACTAAAATACGGAATGCTTATGGTTTTCTACCAGGCTCGCCCAACTGACTAAAATACGGAATGCCTATGGTTTTCTACCAGGCACGCCCAACTGACTAAAATACTGAATGCCTATGGTTTTCTACCAGGCTCACCCAACTGACTAAAATACGGAATGCCTATGGTTTTCTACCAGGCTCATTTCAGTGTCTTCCTTCATGATTATGAGTTGTGAATCGCTACATAGCTGAAGTAATGGTGACGCAATATAAAACTCTTTATAACAAAAATTAAATAGAATTGAAAAGCCTTGCAGTCTGTCCGCATTCTCTGTACATTTGTGGTAGACGACAATAAGTCTATCAATACTCTGTTGTGAAGGATATGCCTGTAGATAGTGAGATAACTTTGCCGATTTTTCTGTCCATAGGTTCTGCACAGAAACATTTTATGTGCGCATCTGTATGGCCCATTATTCCATTGAGATTGATCTCATTATTCTCTCTTCAGTTAATGCATGAATCACCAATGGATAAACCCTTTCTTTTATAGTATACTAGAGTTATATCATAGATTTGACTAATGGATAAACCCTTTCTTTTATAATATACTAGAGTTATATCATAGATTTGACTGCAGCTGTTGTAGCAAAAGCATTTTAGAAAGAAACAAAAAAAATTTTTTTTTTCTGCAATATTTCTTTGAAATATCTCAAAAGAAACGCTGAATCTAATGATGTATTAGCATAGTCTCCTTGGAAGGGTTTTACTTTACATCCTGAGCTAAATATTTGCGCAGGATCGAAACAACATTCCCTCTTATTTCACTATTGAAGTAAGCAATATTGCAAAGTCACACATCATTGGAATCAACTCTTTGAGACACTTCAAAATTTTAATGGCATGTCACATTGCAATACCGTAGTTTTATTTAAGATACTATTCATGTTTATCAATGTTGCCTTTGCTAATATTTTCCTTAAGCTATTTGATATGTTTGGTTGGTGTAACCTAACCTAAGTAGGCTGTAACAAGGGGAGAGAGTACAAATTGTGGTCCAAATTTTATCAAATTTATACACCCTCCAACATGTGACAAGCACACTCTACTTTGCCTTACCCAAATAATCCAAAATTATAGTTTTTTTGAGACAGGGTAAGATTTATTGTAAGAAAAGAAGTCACTCACTTATTATGAGTCATTTCTGCTTGTGAGACAGATGCTTTTGCAATGGTCTGAGACAGGTGTGTGAAATGACTTAATAGCTTAATTGTCTTCCCTCTCTGCCTGGGTTCAAATCCAGATGATGGGATTCTGAATTTTTATGAGAGGTACAGTAAAACCTGTCTTAAGCAGCCAACAAAAATGCCATCAGATCTGATTTTTGAGGCTGTTGACAGCTTAATACAGAAGGCAAAACATGAAGAAAGCTCCTGCAGGAGCTTTCTTCATGTTTTGCCTGCTGTATTGAGCTTCAATGCTGCTATGCAGTCATATGTATTCTATGTTTAAGAGTGGCTGCTGTAGACAAGTTTGACTTCTGGCTTGACCACCTCTTAAGTTGAGTATCATGGGATCTTCCTCCATCATAATGAGTCTGTATCACAACAAAACTGATGTAATGTTGACGCAATGTAAAATCCAATACAAATTATTGAACCTCTCTTTATGAAGTACAGGGGGCTAAGAATGGAGTCATAGAGACCCGTTCAGAAAATGGAGATTTCAATAATGTTATCCCTCAGTGAGTATCGGATGGTCATCCATTTGTCTGGTGTGGTGAATGATATGCGTGAACGTTCACGCTCCTCGAGACAGATAAATGAAATTAGAGGGGGTCGGAACGTGTCCATATTATCCATAACATTAGCTTGGAGTTTTATTGAGGGGAAAATTCAGATTACTGGTGTCCCCCAGATAGACGTAAAACCTGGTTTAAATTTATGGCGGAAGACATCAGACTTTACTCCCCCTTTAGTGTTGGGTCAAACTGACTTTTTCTTTATCTTAACCCTCATAAGGAGAAATTTCTCCTTTGTCCCACCATGTTTCAAGAGTCGTCTGCAACAAACTGGTCAAATGTCCTTACTATTTGGTAATTGGTTATATTGATGGTAGAAGACATCAGACTTTACTCCCCCATTTAAGTGCTGGGTCAAACTGACTTTTTCTTTGTTAAACCCTTTACCAAACGCCAAATTTTCGACTGTCCCAAATTGAAAGAAGTTGCAGACGACATTTCAAAATGTAATTAAATTGATAAACAACCCTTTGAAAGGGCAGAAAACATTGTTGGAAAATGAGTAATTGCTCGTTAAGAGCAATTTCTCCTTTTCCCTCTATGTTTTCAAGAGTCGTTTGTGGTTAAATGTTGTTATTGTTTGGTAGTTGGTTAAAACCTTAGAATGTTGGCTAATAATTTAGAAATAGATTTTTGGGTTGTCTGCTTTCCAAAACATTAGATATCTGCTTAATTTTGATAAGGAAAGATACTCAGAGTATCACACAGGTTAGATCACCGGCAAGCCGCAAATTCACTTAGCGGCTGGCCTTGATCTGACCTGTTTGCATAAGCATGTAGTCCGTTCCAGCACTATGAGGGTTAATATGTTACCACCTAATGCCACATTGTTGCATCTTGCAGCAGACGATTGTAAAAATATTTTGGCAAAAGGAGTAATTGGATTTTCAATCTATTCACATGGTAATACAATAGCAGAATTGAAAGGTTTTCCATGTGTTTACAAAGCTTTTCTGAAGTGGTCTTCTTCGTTTACAAAAATGTTGTCTGCAGGTGATAAAGAGTCAAGCAGATTAAATAGAATGTATGATTTGTACTAAAAATCTAAATTTGTCACCCTTTATTGTGGCCTTTAATGTTGTCACCTTAAATATGGTCGCCTTAAATTTGGTCACCTTGAAATAGGTCACCTTAGACATTTTCACCTTGAATTAGGTCAACTTAAGGTAGGTCACATTAGATATGGTCACCTTGAATTAGGTCACCCTAAGTTAGGTGACCTTTATAAGGTCAGTATAATGGCATGAAGCATTGTTACTGACACAGATGTTTACTGATATCGTCATTATTCATCTTCCTTTCCCTTGTACAAGCTAAAAGAGGAGCTTTATTACCTCAGTCAGTAGCATGTCTGACTTGTAATACAAGGCTGGTGAGTTTGAGACCTGAGATCCTGCCAACGACCTCAAAGCAGGTTTGATAAAGATGTCCATTTGCCAGTTTTAACCCAATTTCACTTATACGAGATCAGAGACCAATGTTTAAGTATGAAATCCTTTATGACAGAAGATAGAATTTTCTTGTCACCAGGATATTTTTTTCAGTGTGAAGAATTTATAAATTGGTTGTTGTTTGCAATTCTGCAAAAATTGCATTGAGGGTTCTATGCAAGTCTATGTGTGTAGCACGAAATTATAGAAAAGCATTGAAGCGTCAATATGTTGCAAACTTGTTAGATAAAGGAAAGCGTTAAAAAAGAAGGAATGGTAACTAGATCTTCTTTTGTCCCTGAATGCCTGGCTAGGATGGAAAAGGAATTAATTTGGTATTGTCTTGGAAAAAAATCTGACAAAAAAACCATTATTCCGGAGACGCTTTATTTATAGATAGCGGACATTTTAGCCATTTCCATCTTACACATAGGCTTATTGAAACTGGGCCAAAGGGGGCCTGGGATGGAAAGTGATGATAAAATACAACAAAAAATGTCCATTTGATATTGCTGCTAAAGGTGTAATTACTCAGGGTTTGAGCCCCACCATTACCACTCTGGTTTCGTGAGAGTTGCCTCTGGCAAGTAACTTCAGATTCCTAGCCTCAAAATGGTGGATCCATAACTGAGAAAATGTTGACACAGCATTAAACACCATTCAATCAGTCTTTTTCTGCATGTCAAGAAAATGTCATATCATTAACTGTTTGCTGCCCAATTTTTTTGTGTACATTTGATTAGAGGCATGAATTATTACCCTATTGAGAAATTTCTCATCACTCAGAGAAATGTTTCCCCTCATTCAAGTTTTTGAATTGTTTAACCCTTTACCGAACGCCAAATTTTTGACTGTGCCAAATTGAAATAGTTTGCAGAAGTCATTTCAAATGTGATGAAATTGAAATACAGTGAACCCTCGTTTATCCGAACACGTCCGTTCCCAACAAAATGTCCCGTTTACCGAATAATCCGGACTAATGAAGCAGAGCATGTTCTTATTCACATTAAGACATAAACGGTCTGTATGAGCGGTGTATAGTTATAACCCTTTAGCAAACGCCAAATTGTCGACCATCCCAAATTGAAAGAGTTTGCAGAAGACATCAAAACGTGATGAAATTCAAAGATAATCTTCTGATATGGCAGAAAACATTGTGGGAAAAGGAGAAATTGCTCGTCACGAGCAATTTCTCCTTTACCCACAATGTTTTCAAAAGTCGTCTGCAATAAACTGGTCCAATAATTCCGTTCCCTTACAATTTTGTTCGGATTGCGAGACATCCGGATAATCGGGGTCCGGATAAACGAGGGTTCACTGTATAATCTTCTGATAGGACAGAAAACATTGTGGGTAAGGAGAAATTGCTTGTTAAGAGCAATTTCTCCTTTTCCCACAGTGTTTTCCAGAGTCGTTTGCAACAGCTGGTCAAATTTTGTTACTTTTTGGTAATGGGTTAAGAAAGTGACTACTTTCAAATGTTATTGATTGAGAAAATTTCATGATGCAGGGCTTCGGGATCCTTGCATACATATTCCTACAAAATATGGATTAGCCTTCAAAAACTTTTCACACATTTCACAATTTCTTCTCTTTCATTTTTAAAATTTCTGTTTCTATAGAAACTTGAACAAAGAAACAAATTGATCCCTAAAGGCTAAATATTGAGATTTTTCCTATTCTATGCGTGCTGCACTAAAGCTAATTCCTTATTCTGCATTTTAAGATTAATTTGAAAAATTCATTAAAAATGAACCAAAAAGTTATTCTGAGGCTTTGTAGTATTTTGAAATGTTTTGTAGAATATCTTTTGTTTAGTGCCCTTTCTTATCCTCCCATGTTAAAAGACTACAATTAATTTCATTGGAGAATTGTACGATTTAACCCCTCACCAAACGCCAAATGATAACAGTCATGCTCAGATATTGTTTTGATCCTTCTTTAACCCTTTCCCAAACGCCAAATGATAACAGTCATGCTCAGATATTGTTTTGATCCTTCTTTAACCCTTTCCCAAACGCCAAATGATAACAGTCATGCTCAGATATTGTTTTGATCCTTCTTTAACCCTTTCCCAAACGACAAATGATAACAGTCATGCTCAGATATTGTTTTGATCCTTCTTTAACCCTTTCCCAAACGACAAATTTTCGACTGTCCAAAATTGAAAGTGTTTGCAGATGATATTTCAAAATTTTATGAAATTGGAAATTAATCTTCTGATAGGGAAGAAAACAATTTGCGGGAAAAGGAGAAATTGCTTGTTAAGAGTAATTTCTCCTTTTCCCACAATTGTTTTCCAAAGTCATCTGCATCAAAATGGTCAAAGGTTGTTATTGTTTGGGAAAGGGTTAAGGAAGAACACCAATAATTCACTATTTTGAAACTAATTCTTTCCTCACATTACTTTGGTAGTTCTCGATATAAATCGGATGTATTCACTGAATAGGTCCGCCACCGAATGATGTACACCAAGAAAAACTGAGTTTTCCGATGTATAAATGAATTTGAAATGGCGGATCATGGGTATTCTACCTTAAGAAAGAAACTAATGCTCTAATGACTATTATGTCAATAAGTTGTCTGCTGCAGCTGTATTTGATCCTGGACTTGTGGGCTGATTGGATGACCAATTATTCATTGCTAAAATTTAAATGCATTTTCAGCAGTTTAAAAAAAGTGCATCGAAGTCTTCTCATTTCCAAAATTTTAGCGTCTGCTAAGATATCTTATTTTGATCTGCTACCGATCTTTGCATTTTCAGCAGTTTAAAAAACAAGATCCATCATAAATAGTCTTCTCAGTTCCTAATATAGATTTTTTGTCTTCTTAGACTTCTGTTTTTGCTACAATTATTTCTTTTTATAGGCCTCATTGCATCATTTAATCCTGCACACCTGAGAAGTCAACATTTTACTTTATGCTAACCATTCATAGTCTTAAAAAGAAACTGCCTAAAATGAAACGGCAGTTTTTGGAAGGAATGAAATATAGCAAGAACTGTAATATTTTGCACTTGTGAAAGGAACAATACGAGGTTTCAGTACAAGACTATAGCAGGACTTAGTCTTTTCAGAGGTGCAGGGTACCGTTTTACTAAACAGTTTACGCTTTAGATTTGCGTAAGTCTAAAACAACAATTCCCCTTTTATCCATATTGGGCAAAGCAATATTGCAAAGCAACACATTATTGGAATCGTCTCTCCGAGACGCTTCCAATGACGTGTCACATTACAATATTGTTCTTTCATTGAAGATACTATCCATGGTTATCATTTATGACTTACACAAATATTTTCCATAAATTGTTTAGTAAAACGGGCCCCAGGACTTAGTTCAAGCTTATATTAACCCTTATAATGCTTGAACCAACTTCTTCCTGATGTAAACAGGTTGGATACAAGCCAACCACCAAGTCAAATGGCGGCAGGTTTCAAGGGGGTGTCTTTTGGTGAGTCATTTCAGAGCCGTAGTCTAGTACTGGTGGATCCAGGAAGCTGTAACATAACTGAAAAATTGTTGACATGGCTTTTAAACCATACAAACAAAGGTCCAAACTAATGAAAATGGCTATGATCAATTGATAGATATGTGGTTCCATGCTGGAGAGGCCAGGAATATGTTGGAAACCAAACATCCCATGTTCGATCCTCATCTGCAGCATTTATATTATGTAGATAGAAGTTTTACAAGGCACTTTTTCCAAGAAAGCAAGGGGGATCTGCATGGCCTTGTGGTTGGGTTGGCAACCAACTTACTTGGGGGCCCTATTCAAGCAAATCAGGCACCACTGGTTTAGTGGAAGTGTCCTTTGGCAAGACACATCAGAAATTTAACCTAGTAATGGTTAAACATAGGTAAGATGTTGAAATGGCATTAAACCCCAATAAAACAAAATGCCAAAAGACAAAATTGAAAGCAAAACTTGAACAAAACAAATATATGTAATTTTAAAAAAATATTCTCTTTTTGGAATTTGTACAAGATGAATTTCTCCTAAGAACAATTTAAGCTGGTGTCACAATGGTGAGTTTGTACAAGATGAATTTCTCCTTAGAACAATTAAAGCTGGTGTCACAATGGTGAGTTTGTACAAGATGAATTTCTCCTAAGAACAATTTAAGCTGGTGTCACAATGGTTCTTCACCCTTAGAATGCTGGGTATACATAAAAGATAATTTTCTATAATATATTTTTTTTGTGTCATCACAGCTTCCCAAAACCTTGAATACCTGCTTTATTTTGTTGAGAAAAGATATTCAGAGAAGCAAACAGGTTAGATCACAGGCCTGGCGCCAATTTATTTGTGACTGGCCTGAATCTAACCTGTTTGCTTATGCATGAAGTCTATTCCAACACTATAAGGGTTCAATTCCTATGTTACAGATAAGGTACGATGAGGTATTATATAGTATGGGGATAAGGGCATTCATCCTGTACAGATAGTCTACAGCTATATATCCCTTTCCCAAACAATAATGACATTTGACCACTTTTTTGCAGGCGACTTTAGAAAACATTGTGGGAAAAGGAGAAATTGCTCGTAACGAGCAATGCAATTTTTCCTTTTCCCACAATATTTTCTGCCCTATCAGAAGGATTAATTCTCCAATTTCATCACATTTTGAAATGGCGTCTGCAAACTCTTTCAATTTGGGACAGTCGAAAATTTGGTGCTTGAAAAGGGATATATTCCTATAAATGCTTCACCAAAATGTAAAGTGAATGGAAAATTTGATAGGAAAGAGATTTAAAGAGGATAACGTTAGATCATTTTCAAAGCTATCATTTCTATCGGAGAAAATCAATTGTATCCTCGGCTAGCTAGCATGTTTCAATTCAATTGACATTCAGGCCAGTGAAAAACAGAAAATTTGATATTCATTTGTGCATACAAATCTTCATGTTGCTTCATTAACTTATCATTACCAAACTCACGACATCTGTTCAGATGACTTTGCTTGCCACTTTGTGATGAAATGAATTTCTTGAATACAAATGCTTCTGATACAAAGTATTTCAAATTCCATCCCTGATAAACTATCTATTCTTCATTTTCTAACTGGCTTTGTGGTACTAAATTTTCAAATATAAATCATGACTCACATTTCTGAGCCCAAACAATTCAGCACAACCTCTGTGTTTTAACAGGAGGCTTTAAAAGACCATCTTTTTTCTAGCTTCATAGTTTGTGTGTGTCACATGACTTTTTTTCAAACAGGTGGCCCTGTTCTTGTTTTTTCCCTATTTTCCTGATTTTTCGGTAATTTTTTGGTATTTTTCATGAGAGCTATTGAATTGTTGGCCAAACGATATGTGGAAATAGGATATTGAAAACTTTGATTATAAAGCTTTTTTATAATTATGAGGACAAGATCATACATTTTTGGATGATATACTGGTCTAAACTATTGCTTAACCCATTACCAAACAGTAACCACATTTAACCATTTTGTTGCAGACAACTCTGGAGAACATTATTGGAAATGGAGAAATTGCTCATAATGAGCAATTTCTCCTTTTCCCACAATGTTTTCTACTCTATCAGAGTATCAATTTTCAATTTCATCACATTTTGAAATGTCGTCTGCAAACTCTTTCAATTTGGGACAGTTGAAAATCTAGTGTTTTGTAAAGGGTTGAACCTAATCAAGATAAAAACACCAGTGGTGAATACCATCCCTTGCAAAGGATTGACCTGTGTTCATGATTACCTGAATGAACCAAAAAAGATTATTCTTCGACATGTTGTGAATGTTAAAAACATTGTTTGTGAATGTCAAGAATGTGTTCATGAGCATTGATGACATGTATATCTGTTCAGACAGTTCATGAACACAGTTTGTGGATCCTTATTCACAAGGTTATAGGTCACATGTCAGTCAGGGAAAATTGTCAATCATTCTCCCAAAGAGTGACATTTCTACTCATACATCTTTGTAAGGTCTGATGGCTAAACTATTTCTTATCATTTCTCAACTATTTCTTCAGACATATTAATTAAACCTTTACTAAACAATCTCGGAATTCCAGAGGTCGGCTTGATGCAAAGAATGTACATGTACTGATTATGGGAAAAGGAATTCCTCTTAACCCTTTACCAAACGCCAAATTTTTTACTGTCCCAAATTGAAAGAGTTTGCAGACGACATTTCAAAATATGATAAAATTGAAAAACTTATTATCTTCTGACAGGGCAGAAAACATTGTGGGAAAAAGAGAAATTGTTCATGAAGAGCAATTTCCCCTTTTCCCAAAATGTTTTCCAGAGTCGTCTAAAACACACTAGTCAAATATCGTTATTGTATTGAAAGGGTTAAGGGCTTATTTGCCTTTTCCAGAAATGATGTCTACATTTCCTTGGAAACCTTTTGCTGCTCCATTTTGTTTTTACAATTGCTAATTCTTTCAATTTTGGAAGGACAAAAAGACGTTTGGTTAAGATTATAAAGGGGTTGTGATAAATGAAAAATTATCCTTACATACCAGTCAGTCAGTTGTTTTTCAGAAGGTTCTATGAAACAGTAAATTTGCTAATTTTCAGAACTAGATTGTTTTTTATTTTAAAGGTATCAAAAGGGTTTTAAGATAACATCTGCCCTAAGTACTTGAAAACCTGTCTTTTGTTTAGAATAGAATATCAACAACAAAAAGTTGAAATTGCAGGTTAACTCATAAACTATATTAAAGATAAAAAGATCAATTCTATTTAGAATGTCTACCCCTTCAGTCGTCAGTCTTAGATATACTGGGTTTGATTACCAAATTTGACTCATTAATTGTTTAAATGTTCTTAGATTGAACTCAAGATATTGTTAACATATATGCCTTTGAATAGAGAAACCAGTTGAGATAAAAAGTCTAATGGTGACGAAATTCAATCCTTTCTATAGATGACCCATTTCTGTCTACATGATATTATTTTCTACAATGCTGTTGATAACTCTTTTTTGGTTACAACTGTTTTAGCCATATATCATAGAGAAAATGATATATCTCATATGATATGCTAATCATCTGTTGTAGGTTCCAATTTAGACCTATCCTATAAAATTCCAAATGTGTGAACAATTTACCTAACAATAACAACATTTAACCACTTTGTTGCAGACAACTCTGAAAAACATTGTGGGAGAAGAAGAAATTGCTCATAAAGAGACATTTCTCCTTTTCTTACAATGTTTTCTGCCCTATCAGAGGATTATATTCTAATTTCATCACATTTTGAAATGTCGTCTGCAAACTCTTTCAAATAAGAAGGGTCGAAAATTGGCTTGTGGTGAAGGGTTATGGAAATTCGTTCACATTGTTGAGAACACATGAATATGAAGGAATAGGGTTATGGTAAATAATCAAAGATTGAAAGTTTAGATAAGAATGTTTTTAATTTGAATGATAGAGGTTGTAACCTAATAATGGCCTTTTAATTAATTCCTTTGAAGTAAGTTTTATAATATAATTGCTCACCCGTTAATGCTTATAGAAATAACCTGAGAACATTTATGTACATGCAGCACAATTATTGAATAAAAGGAAAAACAATCTTTAAAAATGAAAATCTAGAACTTTTGGGAAGTAGAGGGACAATAATTACTATACTGTGATACTGTGTAGGAACTATGCAAATTATGACCCAGTGGTGAAAGTGGCAGACTTCCAACTTTGGGGTCTTGGGTTCAAGCCCAACAGACACCTCTGGTTTCCTGGGAGTGATTTCAGAGCCTTACCGTAGTACTGGTGGATCTATATAGTTTGGTGATAAACTGGTTTTAACTATTACCCTTTACCAAACACCTGATTTTCGACTGTCCCAAATTGAAAAGTTTTGCAGACGACATTTCAAAATGTGATGAAATTGAAAGATAATCCTCTGATAGGGAAGAACACTTTGTGGGAAAAGAGGAATTAATTGGTAAGAGCAATTTCTCATTTTCCCACAATGTTTTCCAGAGTGGTCTGCAACAAGCTGGTCAATAAGCATTATTTTTTAGTAATGGGAATTATCGATTTCGAATACAATTTAAGGATTTTCAAGACCCGCTTGACCAATATTCTTTCAAATGTTTAATGAAGTCGGTGGAGAATGATATATTTGTCTCTCAGCGATTATGTTGTAAAGCACTCACTGGCTTGATAAAATATTGTGTTGTATTGGTAAGGAAATACCTGGATTTTGGATTGAAGTGATTGAATTATTACTGTGTACAGTATTTGCAAGGAAACTAGAAACACAGATTTTTTTTAAGGCCATATCAAGCCTCAAAAGATTTTTCAATCATCGCAAGCTTAGCAACTTGAAAATGAAATGGGAAAAATTATTTCTCATTATATACCTTATCACTAGACACCATTTTTGGAAAAACGGTAAAAATGTGCATGTGAGCTATTTTCTTTCTCCTGTAGTGATTCTAAAAGTGATCTGCAATATATGTGTTAAATATATGGATTTGGTTGTTACATTGTTAGCAGGGCCTTCCCAAGGCCTTTTAAGCGATGTGGTATGATCAGGCGCCTGAATTTCAAAATCAGCACTACCCAAGTGCCTGAATTGATCCCACTGTGCCTAAAATTTTACCACAGCGCTTTAAAATTATCCACAGCCAGTCAACTTGCTTGTAAAATTATTTTTCCCGTTAGATTTGGTTAAAAAACATTGTTTATATGTCTTCTAATACCAAAAATATTCCTTAATTTTCAACATTAAGGATGGGTACATAGAAAAAAATCAACATGTCCTTTGTCACACCCCTTCACCCCCATCAAACACCCAAGTGCTTGAAAAAAAATCAACATGTTCTTTGTCACACCCCTTCACCCCCATCAAACACCCAAGTGCTTGAAAAAAAATCAACATGTCCTTTGTCACACCCCTTCACCCCCATCGAACACCCAAGTGCTTGAAAAAAAATCCTTGGGAAGACCCTGGTTAGCATTGGTGGCATACCTGGATTAGGATACAATGAACTGCATTAATAAGCAGCATGTGAGATATTGCGTAGTTGCCACTTTATGGTCGCCTGATTAGATTACGTCAACAATGGAATACCAGATTTCTCTCGGTTCATGCAAGACAATAATAAGTCCTTTGATTTTGTGAAAGATTGACTATATCTAGTAGTCTTGTACTAAACCCTTAATTTACCCACAGGTACCAGCAACAACAAAATAATAAATTGTGTATTGTATGATGCAATACAATACACAATTTTTCATTTTTTGATACTTTTACCAATGTTACGCTGTTGATGATTTTAAACTTTAATCATGCCTATAGATAATTCCTTAACCTAGTTCTAAAATCAATTTCATGTGTGACAAAAGGTGGTTTCAACCAAATACATCAATATGAAATATTATTTTTGATTCTACGTAATAGTCATATGATGTTGTTTACAATTTAGTGACGTAATATTTCTAATAATATGGATTCAACGTCACAGTCCTCTTGATATATAAAAAGGGTGTGTGTATCACAGTATTGACATATTGCATTTCAGTCCATAGATAGCCATAGACAGTTGAGGTACAACCTATCGTTAAACAATAAATCCTATTATGATAGCACTTCAGAAAGTGTTAGTGGTGGATTAATTGCTTCAAGACTAGTTATATATTTATTGGATTTATCTGAATACAGTTCTTTTATTAAAAAGGATATATTGTTTACTTTTGTTTACAGGTAGGAACTTTTGTTTTGTTTTGTTTTCCCTATACAATTATTTTTTGTGCTTAAATTGTACCTTATACACTTGAACAGCATGATAGAAAATGGATATGTCTGTACATCGAAAGCTCACGATGTATGGTCATTCTCTCTTTTGGTGTTTGTGTCTGAACGTCCGTCTTTTCTTTCTATTTTAATATAAAAACCTAATTAAGAAATAAGATGTTAGAAGGGCCCTTTGGCGCAGTGGTCAGAGTACAGATCTTAAAATCACATGGCCCAACTCTGTGTTGGTTCAAATCCCAGTGACCACATTTGGATTTTCGTATCAAGTAGTTTCCTGACAGACTTACGGAATGCCATTGGTTCTACCCGGCTTGGGCAGTTGAGTATGGTCTCTTCCTCCATCTTTAAGAGCCGAGCAATGCAACATAACTGAAATAATGTTAACATAATGTAAAACCAATATAGATAAGATTTTAGAACTTGGGATCAGACCCCATCTAAACTTAAGCTATGAATAAGAAACTAGTACAAAATCACACTTAAACGTGTCCTGCAGGAGAAATTTATACTTGTCTGCCTAAACAAATGCTCATATTTAGACTTTTTTCCTTTGTTACAGTGGTTTCTTCCAAGAATGAAGGGGCTTCATTTCCCACTTGCAAAATAGGATAGGGGTTATATATACCGTACATACAAATTGGGGAGGGGTTTTACTCTGCTGTGTTATATTTAAGGAAGGTTTTTTTTTTTAAGAAAATGTTTGCTATATAAACCATTATTGCCATAACTATACACCATAACTAAATTCCTGGTCAAGCATTAAAGTTGCTGGGGCCCGTTTTACTAAACAGTTTACGCTTAAGAAATGCGTAAGTCTTAAACAACAAGTCCTTTTATTTCAATATTTGGCAAAGCAATATTGCAAAGTAACACATCATTGGAATCGTCTCTCCGAGACGCTTCCAATGACGTGTCACATTGCAATATTGTACTTTCATTGAAGATATTATCCATGTTAATCAATTATGACTTAGGCAAACATTTTCCGTTAGTTGTTTAGTAAAACGAGCTCCTGGTTCACAGATGCAAGGAACTTTGGAAGCTAGAAAATATTATTTTTTTTTAATCTGTACAATTGTTATACAAATGTTATTATGATATGCACTGAAGAATTGTCAATGGGCTCAAAATTAGAACGTTTTTAATTCTTAAAAGTGTGTATATGTTGAATTGATATGTATTTCAATCCAAAAGCGTTACATTACTTTTGAGATCTACTACATGTATACTGTACATAGTACTACATACCTAGATAAATTGATGCTTTGTAAATTAATTATGCTTTCATTAGCTAATCTTAATTGTATATCAAACAATGATACAAAAACTGTATTGTTATAACACCATTTTATTTTGACTTTCAAGTTTTCTCTTCTGTGAACTCAGCATTGTAAAAAACTTATATACTGCTTTGTAGGCTGTTTAAAACAATGTCTGCCTAATCGCAACAGTTTTGAAATCTATCTGGAGTGTGGAGATACTTAGTGGCTTACTGCAGTGGGATATTGGTATGTTTAAACATTTGTTTTAAAACAAACAGTCATGCATAGATATTGTTTTGATCCTTCTTTTACCCTTTCCCAAACGACAAATTTTTGACTCTCCCAAATTGAAAGAGATTGCAGACGACATTTCAAAATGTGTTGAAATTGGGAAATAATCTTCTGATAGTGCAGAAAACCTTTCGGGAAAAGGAAAAATTACTCGTTACGAGCAATTTCTCCTTTTCCCTCAAGGTTTTCTACAGTTGTCTGCAACAAAGTGGTCAAATGTTGTTATTGATTGGGAAAGGGTTAAAGTCTGTGCATATTTGTGGCTAATGTCGTAGGCAAGTGTGAAGATAATAGTATGAATCAGGTCATAACTTCATTATTAGCTAATCTCTGAAACTAGATATATTTGATTTGGAACGGTTCCATTATTAGATAAAGGGGACTGAGTGAATCAGTTACCCAAAATGATGTTGGTTTTTTTAATTATTCAAATTAAATGGATTAATTATCCCACAGATGGTTGTCTGTTAGATATAAGTTACAAATGTTCATAAGATAATTCAAATAATCCTCACCATTACATATACATGAGTATTTTTAATTTCTTTATTAACAGATGATGAAAAACTATTATGTGTTTCATAAAACATTGTGAAACAAGGGTTTAAGCCTTATAGTGCTGGAACAGACATCATGCTTCTCCAAACAGGTTAGATCCTGGAAACGGGTTAGATCCTGGTCAGCCGCCTAGCAAATTTGCGGCTGGCCTGTGATATTACCTGTTTGCTACTCTGAGTATCTTGCCTCATCAAAATTGAGCAGATATCTAAGGGTAAGGAATGCAGAAGACACAAACATTTTTGTTATAAAATTGCCAAGCATTCTAAGGGCCAATATGTCTTGCAATGAACAATCACTTTCCTTTCTTTGTCATATCAGTTTCCCAAACCTTTGACAGCAGATGTTCTAAAACATATATAAACTAACTGGATGACATAATTATGTTTTAACCAGGTTAACCCTTTCTCAAACAATAACGACATTCGACGACTTTGTTGCAGACGACTTTAGAAAACATTGCTGGAAAAGGAGAAATTGCTAGTAACGAGCAATTTCCCACAAGGTTTTCTGCTCTATCTGAAGAATATTTTTCAATTTCATCACATTTTGAAAGGTCGTCTGCAAACTCTTTCAATTTGGGACAGTCGAAAATTTGTTGTTTGGCAAAGGGTTAAAACAAATACATGCTAGAATGTATTGTGATTGACCAGTCACCAAAGCACATGAAAAATAGTATTCATAATGATTTAATCCATAACCAAACAATAAGAACATTTGACCAGTTTGTTGCAGACAACTCTTGAAAACATTGTGGGAAGAGGAAAAATCTTTGTGACAAGCAATTTCTCCTTTTCCAACAATGTTTTCTAGCCTATCAGAAGATAATTTTCCAATTTCATCACACTGCTAAATGTCATCTTCAAACTCTTTCATTTTGGGACTGTCAAAAGTTTGGCGTTTAGTAAAAGGTAATACAAAGAAAGGTGCTAACTTTTGACCAACCAATTTTTGAACATAGCTCTTAATAACTGCTATGATATGGAGGGTGTAATGGAACACATTTACGGCAAGTGTCTCACCAAAATAAAGGACTTAACCCTTTCCCAAACAACAAATGTTCGACTGTCCCAAATTGAAACAGTTTGAAGACGACATTTCAAAATGCGATGAAATTGGAAAATATTCTTCTGATAGGGCAGAAAATATCGTTACAAGCAATTTCTCCTTTTCCCACAATGTTTTCTAAAGTCGTCAGCAGCAAAGTAGTCAAATGTCGTTTTTGTTGGGGAATGGGTTTAAGTAGTTTTGCATTTGATTTTCAAAATGTAGAATAATCTCTGACAAGAATTCAGGGGCAAAATTTTTTGTTTACTGATCGAGTGTTGTTCTATTTTACGCAGATAAACCTTTTTCCCTAATCTAATGACTTGATTAAATTCTAAGTGATTGTAGAGGATATTATAACATAATGGAAAATTATGTTTTCTGTGATGTTAGGAAGAAATGATGTCAAAATGTCTACGAAATAGTGCCTATAATGAGATTATGTTCCCTTTTTATCCTGTTTTGTTTGCAGGGTTTTTCTTTAACCCCTTGACTAACGCTAATTTTGGGGGGACTTTTGACCCCTTATATATGATTATGGAATGGAATGGAATTGTGAATGGAAAATTGTTGTATTTAGGGATGATATCCACAAATATGGGGTCATTTACTATAGAAGTTGGGGGTCAAAGGAAATCCTGGTAAGATTTGATGAAAAAAGGTTCCAATAACTTGTCATCAAAGTGACAAAAGGTATCATTTAAAACAACTTAGTAAACCCTATATTGTGGGTACTCAGAAGACATGTTCGTGGTCAAGATGATTCTAATGGGTTTACTCTAAAAAGTCCAGGTAGCAGTAAACTTTGTATTAGATCTAGAGCTAGTCTCATGGCAGAAGAACAGAATGACAAGGGTTCTACCTGTCTTGACCAGCCTTAATTTGCAGTTAACCCTTTATCAAATGCCAAATCTTGGACTGTCCCAAATTGAAGAGATTGCATACAATGTTTCAAAATGTGATGAACTTGGAAAATAATCTCTAATAGGGTAGAAAACATTGTGGGAAAAGGAGAAATTGCTCGTAATGTTACGAGCAATTTCTTCCTTTCCCACAATGTTTTCCAGAGTCGTCTCCACCAAACTGGTCAAATTTCGACATTGTTTGGTAAAGGGTCAATTAAGACGACTACCTCCATACAGGTTTCGCTGTGTATCACAATATAACTGAACAATTGCTGATGCAATATAATAATCTTATCAAACAATTACAATTGGACATACCAGGAATTCTTTAAGATATAACGTGGAAAACAATCTGATACATTTGTTAAGCAATGTCTGTAATGTTATCCAATATGAGGTAAAAGATTAAATATGGATTAAAACACCTAGGCCAGGTTTTCTTCCTGTGTATTGTGTAACAAAATCCCAGATTAACTTTATATTTACACTCAGACATGAGCGTTTACAGCCACTTAGGTATCCAGGCTTAAATAATTCTTTTTTCATGAAAATATAATTTTCTTAGCCTATACTGTTGGTACTTGTTATGATTCTTGTAAGTATCAACAAACTAGGGTTTAGAGAATCAATTCCCCATGGGTAGTAAAGGTAGGGTTAGTCTCCATCTACCCATAATGAACCCAAGATATAGCAGTATACTTGAAAATTGTTGAAATGATGTAAAACCTTTTCAAATAAACTCCAAAATTAGAAGTTTGGTAAAATTTCAACACTTGGCTTCATCATTATAAACTCTCTTTAAAACATCTGCTAAATAATTCTTAATATTCAATTATAAAAAAGGTCACAACAGTTTCACCCCCAAATCATAAGAATGTTTTTTTTTATACCAGTTTTTAAGTTCGGTGTGCTGATGCTTTGAATTTGGCATAGTTCCAATTTTTCACTTGGAGTGATAATTGGTTTAAAGCTACTTTTTGACTTCAGGCAATATTTAATTCATTTAAAGCATTACTAAACATTGTATTGCATTATACAATATGCAGCCAAATGTATAAGTAATATATAAGAAACCATTGTGACAAAAGGAGCATAAAGAGCAATTTCTACTTTTGTCACAATGGTTTCTTATTTATATCACAAAGACATTTTTTTATTGGATGTTTTATCATAGATGTTGGCTATCCCGTTGAATTTGGTTCAGGCACAAAATCCCCTTTGTAAGGAACTGGGCATATAAGCTTAGCCCTTGACTTTAGGCCATATTGAATTCATTTAAAACTGTTTTTGACTGAAGTGAAATATTTATGTTTGTGACTATTTGGAAATTAACACCTTTAAACATGCTAAGTGGATTTTTTGTCATAAAAGTAATGAAGTGAAAACAGTTTGTTCAGAGGATCGAATATTGAACTTTCACTCGTAATTCCCTAATTGCCCATTACCGTTTGACAAATTTTGAATGCTCCTGATATTCAACCATCTCCATACAAACATTAAGATGTTGGTGTTTTTAAAATGTGATTTTCTGATTTGGTAGAAGTTTATGTGGGAAAAAAGAAGGAATTGCTTGTGACAAACTTTCTGTTTTTACTTAAATGATTTTAGAACATGACAGCTGCAGAATTTTAGTGTATGAGTAGATTAATTTATATTTATCTGAGTTACTGCCATTTTCCATGGTACATAGCTATATCACAGTGGTTGTTCACCTATCTATGGTACATAGCTATATCACAGTGGTTGTTCACCTATCTATGGTACATAGCTATATCACAGTGGTTGTTCACCTATCCATGGTACATAGCTATATCACAGTGGTTGTTCACCTATCTATGGTACATAGCTATATCACAGTGGTTGTTCACCTATCCATGGTACATAGCTATATCACATTGGTTGTTCACCTATCCATGGTACATAGCTATATCACAGTGGTTGTTCACCTATCCATGGTACATAGCTATATCACATTGGTTGTTCACCTATCCATGGTACATAGCTATATCACAGTGGTTGTTCACCTATCCATGGTACATAGCTATATCACAGTGGTTGTTCACCTATCCATGGTACATAGCTATATCACATTGGTTGTTCACCTATCCATGGTACATAGCTATATCACAGTGGTTGCTCACCTATCTATGTTCTTGACATTTCTGCAAGAGTACCGAGTACTGTAAAGTTTATTTAAAAGCCACAGGCTGACTTTTCACATGAACACAGATGTTGTGTTAACAAAAATGAAAATATCATCATGTATCTTTTTCTTTAAAGGTGCTTGTTAACAGATAATTAACATGTATATTGATTCAAAAGTATGACATCGCTTTTAAGATCTGCCACAAATAAACTGTACATACTTAGATAAATCGACTTTTCCTGAAGTGTTTATGCTTTCAAAAGCTACTTTTAACTAAATATCAAACAACAATACAATAATTGTATTGTTTCAGTAACATTTTATTTTGACCTATTTACATGTACTATTATTTTGAGGGTTCACTTTAAGAGCAAGTTTTTCACGTTTGTGAAGGACTTGCTTTAGTCTCGCAGTGAACCCTTTTTTCATTTTGTTCAGATGATTAGATGTTTCATTTTGTTATTCCGAAACTTTGCAGAAATTAAAATAATTAAATATTAATTTCGAATTTATTTTCAGTAGCAAGAGCATGATCACCTACGTTCTCCTGGCTGTGGTTGCCATGGTAACCGTTGCCAATGACACTATATCCAACAGGATGTACATGCACACAGCCCTGAATATATGGTGTCTAAAGTGTCCCCCTGGAACCCACTGGATCGCCCACTGTACGGAACTTGACCATAAGGCGAAATGTCGCCCATGTGACCCTGGGACATTCCAGACTGCGGACACACTGGCGGAGAGTTGTGAGCCGTGTCGAGAATTGTGTAAAACGGATAGAGAGGACTTGGTGTTTAACTGCTCAGCGAGGACGAACAATGTGTGTGTTTGCAAGCCCGGTTACCACCGACTGCCAAGCCCGAATAATCTGTGTATTAAACACTCGCTTTGTCCTGCTGGTACGGGTGTCATAGAAATAGGTAGGTCTTACTGGTTCCTGTATACATACATTATATAAATTATATATTTAACCCTTAGAATGCTGGGTAATTTTCTAAAGATAGATTTTTGTGTCATCTATTTTCCAATACCTAAGCTATCTGCTTAGTTTTGATGAGGAAAAATACTCAGAGTAGCAATCAGGTTGGATCACAGGCCAATCGCAAATTTTCTTGTCGGCTAGCCTGGATTAAACCTGTTTGCATGAAGTCGGTTCTGGCACTATAAGGTTAATGTGTCTGTTTCAGAGATTTTTTGAACAGTTTGTTTAAAGGGACAATAGCACAGGTTATGTGTTGCGATTTAAAAACAATCATGATTGCTAAATGAATACCATTTCTAATTTTCAAGTTTTGAACCCAACATCTGCCAGTATCTGTGTTTTGATAGAGAAAATAGTATAATCATATTCTCTTGTTACCTGACTCCAGTGTTGACCCATGTCATAGACTGAGGCTTTTAACCATTTTGATGATGTCACAGGAAATAATACATCATTGTTTTCAAATTCAACTTTTTTATCAGTTTACTTTGTGTGGTAGACAAACATCCGATATCTTTACAAGATGATAATAATCAGTGTATCAATAATCCGTTTTTATGTAACTTTCAATTTAGGTTGTGATTTTATCAACAGAAGGCATTTTATTTGAAAAAGTTCAATATCTCATTCTGGTAAAAAGCATCTATAAAAAGGGGAAAAATGTATTGTTCATTTAACAATTATGGTCAAGTGGGAAAACAGAAAGGGTCTCCAAAAGAAATTGGCCAGGACTGGTGAAAAATACCAGGATCATTACTGACTGGCACTATGGTTGTAAAGCTGTTAAAAACTTGCTATTTGTTCCCTATGCTATATAAGCTCGTTTAAACACCTCAGTACTTTGGTGAAGATAACGCCAATAGGAATAGGAATACAGATGTCCTGGGACTTTCTGCTGGGATAGCATTCTTTCTCAAAATGTCAATGCAGTATAATTAATATGCCTCTCAACATCACTGACAAATTCCTTTTAAATGGGAAAGCAGTTTTTGGTCTGGAAAGTTTTTTATCCATTTTGGTTAATGGAGCATGGATTCATCGACGAAGCCTAAGGAGAATTTATTGAAGATTTTCAAAAATAAAATAAGACACATGTCCATCCAAAAGGCTTTGATTTCCTCAACAGTTCTTACAGGTCAAACTTTGGTGTTGTTTGGTGGAAAGTAAATATAACACCCAGATCTATGAAACTTAGGTACGCCCACGGTAGCGATCGGTCACTAACCTACTGTTGTCGTGACAACAAGCCAAGGTGATAAAAATATTATTCCAACTCGACAAAACCCTGTAATGATGCCAATGGATTTTGCGAGTTGACGGCCATTTTATGGGATAACTAGCTGTATTGGGTAACCTCATCAATACCGTATTAGGTAAAAATTGGCTATGTGTCAGTTACAGAGGGGTGAAATGTCAATGACAGGTCTTTCTATTTTATCCATTTTACCATTCTCTCTTACAGACAGCTTTGAACTACTCGGACTGCCCACTACATATCAAATTTAACCATCACAGTGCTGGAACCAACTTCATGCTTATGCAAACAGGTTAGATCAAGGCCAGCCGCCAAATAAATTGGCGGTTGGCCTGTGATCTTACCGGTTTTTTACTCTGAGAATCTTTCCTCAACAACATGAAGCAGTTATTTATGGTTTTGGAAAGCAGGCGATACAAAAACCTATTTTTAGATTAGAAAATTACCCGGCATTCTAAGGGATATTGTTTAGTTTAGTTTTATATCGATTTTAAAACAAGTTCTAACAACTTAGATTCATCACTTTTGATTCTTCTTCTTGGATACATAACTAGAACTTACACCGAATGTGGTTTTATGCAAGGCAGCAAGGTGGAACAGCTACACACAAGATCTGTACTCACAGGATTCGAATCCATGACACTCATGTCCTTAGGCTGACGCTCCAACCCTCCCACTGACCTCAAATACATGTATATAATAAGTGGCTTTATAAATCACATGCTATGGGGCGTTCGTGGCCTAGTGGTTAGAGTACAGAACTTGAAATCACATGGCCCCTCTCCGCGTGGGTTCAAATCCTGAGAGGGATATGAATTTCCATGAGAGGCAGTCTCCCGACTGACTTACGGAATGCTGATGGTTCTTCCCGCCTTAACCTGCCCTTATGGGCTGTTGAGTATGGGGTCTTCCTCCATCATTAATAGTCGGGCATCGCTAGATAACTGAAATAATGTTGATGTGATGTAAAACCCATAAAAAAAACATTGCTAGATCTTTTGCCTTATTTCTGTATACACTTTTCATCAGGTACGGCAGTCTCCAACACAAAATGTCAAGTTTGTGAAGAAGGTTACTTTTCACCCAACATGTCACTTACCCAGATCTGTCAGCCATGTTCAACATGTCCAGAGGGATATACGCATAAAGGTCCATGTCCTAAAAATGCTGATACAATGTGTGTTCCAGAAAAAAATGAAGGTAGGTTTAGTCTGTGTTTTATCCATATATCCTTTTTTTTCTTTTCTTCCAGTGTCCATTTATGGGAATTGATTAATGCTTAAAAAAGATACTGTATAAATCTGTTTATAAAATTGGTCATGAATTATGAATTTCAATTCTGATTAACAGATGTGCTCACTGCTACGTTATTAATGAAATGCTGACAGAAACATCAATCAAATACATATCCAAAATATGAACCATCTGCATGAACACTATGCCATATTTACAACATACAAACTTGAAGCTTCATCGTATGAATGTATTAAGTGTGTCACTTTTGTGACAATATATGAACCATCTGCATGAACACTAGGCCATATTTACAACATACGAACTTGAAGCTTCATCATATGAATGTATTAAGTGTGTCACTTTTGTGACAATATATGAACCATCTGCATGAACACTAGGCCATATTTACAACATACAAACTTGAAGCTTCATTGTATGAATATATTAAGTGTGTCACTTTTGTGACAATATATGAACCATCTGCATGAACACTAGGCCATATTTACAACATACAAACTTGAAGCTTCATTGTATGAATGTATTAAGTGTGTCACTTTTGTGACAATATACGAACCATCTGCATGAACACTAGGTCATATTTACAACATACAAACTTGAAGCTTCATTGTATGAATGTATTAAGTGTGTCACTTTTGTGACAATATATGAACCATCTGCATGAACACTAGGCCATATTTACAACATACAAACTTGAAGCTTCATTGTATGAATGTATTAAGTGCGTCACTTTTGTGACAATATATGAACCATCTGCATGAACACTAGGCCATATTTACAACATACGAACTTGAAGCTTCATTGTATGAATGTATTAAGTGTGTCACTTTTGTGACAATATATGAACCATCTGCATGAACACTAGGCCATATTTACAACATACGAACTTGAAGCTTCATCATATGAATGTATTAAGTGTGTCACTTTTGTGACAATATATGAACCATCTGCATGAACACTAGGCCATATTTACAACATACAAACTTGAAGCTTCATTGTATGAATGTATTAAGTGTGTCACTTTTGTGACAATATATGAACCATCTGCATGAACACTAGGCCATATTTACAACATACAAACTTGAAGCTTCATCGTATGAATGTATTAAGTGTGTCACTTTTGTGACAATATATGAACCATCTGCATGAACACTAGGCCATATTTACAACATACAAACTTGAAGCTTCATTGTATGAATGTATTAAGTGTGTCACTTTTGTGACAATATATGAACCATCTGCATGAACACTAGGCCATATTTACAACATACGAACTTGAAGCTTCATTGTATGAATGTATTAAGTGTGCCACTTTTGTGACAATATATGAACCATCTGCATGAACACTAGGCCATATTTACAACATACGAACTTGAAGCTTCATCGTATGAATGTATTAAGTGTGTCACTTTTGTGACAATATATGAACCATCTGCATGAACACTAGGCCATATTTACAACATACAAACTTGAAGCTTCATCGTATGAATGTATTAAGTGTGTCACTTTTGTGACAATATATGAACCATCTGCATGAACACTAGGCCATAATTACAACATACGAGCTTGAAGCTTCATTGTATGAATGTATTAAGTGTGTCACTTTTGTGACAATATATGAACCATCTGCATGAACACTAGGCCATATTTACAACATACAAACTTGAAGCTTCATCGTATGAATGTATTAAGTGTGTCACTTTTGTGAAGAAGCCTTACAACTGAACCCTCAACATGCACTTCAGTGTAACAATTCATTCTTGGTTGTGAAAGGAAAATACAGTATAGCAAATTGGACTTCAATAAACATTCTACAGTCTGTTCTTGTATATCATGGTTATAAAGTGGAAAACAATCTTTGGTACAAAGGATTCAAATACTTGTTCATGAACATTCATGGGTGTTCATTAGCAACAATTGGATGTTCAGGAACACAGAGAGTGATAATGAAATTCAAAAACCTGCCCTTGATTTTGATGTTTTTGAAATCCATAAGTCCGGTAGTTCAAGATCAAAGCCGTGTTTAAGAACAACCATTCATCATTCATGAACAATCATAAACATGTTCTTCAATCCTGTGGAGGGGCTTGGAGGAAAAGTTGAAAGTGGTTTAACAAACAATTTCACCTTTTACAACAAAGTATCATAAAACATACAAAAAACGTCATTGTACCATTATGCCAATCTGAACACATCGGGTTTATCCAATGAAAACACCTCTGAAATAATAGGGATGACGCCATATTGTTTCCCACAGAATGACGTCTCTTCACCTTCATTTTCAAAAATAGATCTTAATTGTGAAATCTAAAAAGTTGTTTAATTTGATTATGGAAACAACTATATATGTCACAACTTATATTTTCGCCATTTGGTATGAGTTGCCGATAAAAAAATTATTTAAAAGGATGTCCAACACTTCCATACACATTGAACTACTTAATGTGCCTGCTAAGAAAAGGTATTATATATGCCAGGGCCGATTTACCCGAAAAATTCTCACCCTACACTTATATCGAATGTGTATTTCTCAGCTCACGGAAATACCTGAGTTGTTCCGATTGCCATTATGCATCAATGTTTCCCTCCATGCAGAGAGCCAGAAAACTGGTTCTTGGCTACATTGTTCAAGTTACTGCCTGCTTTCCCAAAGACTTACAGGGTCTTCCCCAGGCCTGTTAGGCCCTGTGGGGCCCCACCACCTGAATATCAAAATTGGCACTCCAAACAGCCCCTTTATTGATTCCACTGCCCATAAAATTTGTCCACAGTCCTTTAAATTTGTCATTCAGTCAGTCTGCTTGCTTCTGATATTTTTTATACATCTGATTTGGTTTTACAAAAGTATTTTTTGCCTTTTAATTGAAAAATATACCTAGAAATTTACCACTTTGGGATGCCACTTTGGGATGCATATCCCAAAAGAAATAGGGGTCCTAGGTTCCAGCCTCATCGACACTTCAAATTTAGTGGGAGTAACCTTAGGCAAGTCACTTCAGAGCCCTAGCTGAGTGTTGGTGGATTAAGGAAAGCTGTTACATAACTCAAAGATTGTTGATACTGCATTAAACACCATACATTATACTTCTGGTCAGAGTGGTCTCTTTGTATGATTGGCACTTTAACCCTTTACCAAACAACAAATTTTCGAATGTCCTAAATTGAAAGAGTTTACAGATGACATCAAAATGTGATAAAATTTGAGAGTTATCTTCTGATAGAGTCAAAACCATTATCGGAAAAGGAGAAATTGCTCGTTGCGAGCAATATATCCTTTTCCCACCGTGTTTTTCAGAGTCGTCTGCGACAAAGTGGTAAACTATATACATGTATTAAACTCAAGAGCGAATCACATCTTCCATCTTTTCATATTCAATATGAAAATTGTAATTGTGTTTCGAAGATGGGAATGCACTAATGACGAAATCTGTCATTAAACCTTTTAAAAACCTAATTTATAGAGATGAAAAGTGGTTTTATTGAAGAGGGTAATTTAAAGTCTTCCTTTTGTTTATTTTCAGATGATCAACAAAGGATCGTTATTGGGTGTGCAGTTGGAGGATCTTTTGTAGTTCTACTCGTTGTGTTCTTTGTTGTTATTGGTATTTGTGCACGAAGAGGTCGTGGGCCCTTAGTTTTCCAAAGGATATGTGGGCAAAGGTGAGGGTTTGTTTAAACGTTTGTTTGATTTTTTATTAAATTTTTGTTCTGTTGAGTTTTACATGGCATCAACATTTATTTAGTTATGTAACAATGTCCAGCACGTCATATAGAAGGGAAAACCCTTAACCCTTTAGCAAACAATAACTACATTTGACCACTTTGTTGCATACGACTGAAGAAGACATTGTGGGCAAAGGACAAATTGCTCGTAACAAGCAATTTTTCCTTTTCTCACAATATTTTCTGCCCTATAAGAAGATTATTTTTCAGTTCCATCACATTTTGAAATGTCGTCTGCAAACTCTTTCAATTTGGGACAGTTGAAAATTTGCTGTTTGGTAAAGGGTTAATGAAAACTGACCAAGCAGAATAGAACCATCAGCTTAGTCAGGCAGGAGACTCTCTCTTATAACTAAAACTTTAAACTTACTCATTTTTACCACTTATACTATTAACATAAGTTGAGCTTATATTCCTTGTGACAGTCCTTACATTAAATGGTTTGAAATTGGCTGATAGTATGTGTTAATTTTAAAGAAATATCTCTTTTTAAACCATGCTTGTTTTTTCACCTTTTGGGTAACACTATGAAGCCTGTATGATGATTGGGTTCGGGGTTGTAATGGTGGCTACAGTAGTGCATTGGTAGAGCATCAGCCTCTTGTACCAAGGGTTCCGGGTTCTAACCCCAGTGGATTATAGACTAAGCGTACCATTTTTGGTCTTAGCGTACCACATATAAGATATATAGTGGGGTATGCTAAGGTGGTATGTTGGATAATTGGTGCTTTTAACGCATAAGTTTAAATATATTTTCATTCAAGTATAATACTGTCAAGATGTTTTATTCGTGTTTTGAGTTATTTGTAAGATTGATCTAGTTATAAAAGAAAAAAAAAAACATGATAATTTCATATTATATTTTAGTTTTATATCAATGTAAGAAGTATATACATGTAGAATAACAGCGACACGTACACAAGAAACATTTACTGATAATGTATAAACTACTGGTTGCCTACAGGTGAATCAGTTGGTAATCAGGTTGTTTGATGAATGTTTGACCAGTTCTATATGTAATTACCCAATGTTTGCATTACGGCATTCAATGTTGATTGATCAATGGAGATATTAACACGTTTGGCAATCAAATGCGCATCATTGATTTTGCAGTTTGATTATGTACGTAACGCCTGCACTTTAACATGTAGTAATATATATTTGATAATAAACTTCCATATAAAATCATGTCGAACACTTAACATAAAACATTGTAACAAATAAATAATGTGTCTGTATATATTTATGTATGGTATGTTAGGTTCTGTTACAGTGGTACGCTGAGTCCATCACCCACCCCAGTTAGGCGAGGTGAAAACTGCCGAGACTAAACCACTAATTGGCACGAGTACTGGTGTAGTATCCAGGAAGCAGTCATCAAAGTGAATTTAAGAGGCTTCATGCTTCTGTCACAATCCATGTAAAATAAATAAGTTTTAACTTAATGAGAATCCATTTAACAGGATTTGAAATATTAGATATGAAATAGTAATTTCTTCAACGTGAAAGTTGCGAATTGACTCTTATTATTGTAATCAAAGATCCTGTTTTTGTAAGAAAGCTTCTCTATAACTTCTTTAAATGCTAGTTTTGGGTACAAATTAAAATTATTTCGTAAGGATAATCCTAATCAGTAGACATTGTTGTATTGTTTGAAAAATACAGTATGTAATTTATTATAGTCCACCCCTTTGTCAAGATCAACTGTTAACCCTTTACCAAACAATAGCGACATTTGACCAGTTTGTTGCAGAAGACTCTGGAAAACATCGTGTGGAAAGGAGGAATTGCTCTTAACAAGCAATTCCTCCATTTCACACAATGTTTTCTGCCCGATCTGAAGATTATTTTTCAATTTCATCACATTTTGAAATTTTATCTGTAAATTCTTTCAATTTGGGACAGTAAACAATTTGGTAATGGGTTGATACATTGTTACATCTATCTTTTGACAGAGACAGCATTGACTCGGAAAGAATTCCAGAAATAACTCCACTTTCTGAAATTGAAAAGTCTCCAAGTAACCACAGTAAGTATCATGATATTTGAAGGTTCTGGAATGGTTCAGTTGACCTTCATCATCCTTAAGACATCCTTATTTAATGGAAATCAAAGGTTCAGTGGGTGTGTTCCTTGAACGTCGACTCGATTTTTTATCACACATATCCCAATGTTAAACCACATTTAACTAGGCGAAGTCCTCACTGTACCGAGCTCGCAGAAAGCAGACCCCACAACTTCCTTAGTCACAAGCTGACATCACCATCGATGGAAAATGGGCTGAAACAGCCACAGGAGAAAACGTGGTTCTTTTCGACGATACACACCAGTACTAATGAATGATAGGGTTTTCCACAATCTATAACTTCACAGAGTTGGCCAATTCAGAGACGTTCTTCTGTGACGGTACCTTCTTTACATGTCATACACAGTTTTACCAGATTTACAGCATCCATGTCCAGATAGATGATGTCATGACGCCAGTGATTTACGCCTTCCTTCCTGGTAAGAGTCAAACTGTATACACACGATTCTTCGATGTTCTAGTGGGAAAGATGTACGAGTTTGGGCTGAGATTTACACCCACCAGTACCGCCCTCGACTTCGAAACAGCTGCCCAGAACGCCATTAAAGAAGCGTTTCCTGGAATAATTACGAAAGGGTGTTTCTTCCACTTCACTCAGAGCACATGGAGAAAGGCACAGGCTACCGGCCTACAGATTCCTTACAAAGACAACAACGACGTCCGTTCACTTGTTAGACGCCCAGCCACCCTGTCTCTAATACCACTGGATGCCATTTAAGATCACTGTTTCCAGATTTTAGAGATGACGCCGACATCATAGACTTAACCCAGCATTTCACTGACTATGTAACGGAGCAGTGGGTTGAAGGTGAACAAACGATGTGGAACCACTTCGGAACCAAGGGCCCTCGAATTAACAACAGTTTGGAAGGGTGGCACGGCAAGTTGAAGAAAAAGGCACAACACACTCACCCAAACATATACGCGATGACCAAATCTTTAAAGATATATAGAATGCGAACTAAATAAATAGAATCCAGAGGGCGGCAGGTGGAAGTACAAGACCACCCACAAAGAAGAACATGAACATTAATCGCCGCCTGAGTACACTGAAGAATAGATACCAAGAAGGAGTAATAGACCTAATGACATATGCAGACCTGGCATCGCAGCTTGTCCACTTAGGTTAAATAGTGTATGGTAACTTCAAATATGTGTGTATCTCATATTTTCAGACTTTATTTATTTAATTTTACCGTTGATATAATACAATGAAAATGATGTGAATAAATGTATAAGTTAAAACCATTATATTTTTATGTGTTCTCCATTTTGCAACATTATAAAGTGTAACCCTTTATCAGTAGTAAGAAAATCGATAGTCGATGTTCCCTTGAAGGCCCTCCTAATCCCTAAAATCCCCCAAGTGTGATGACGTTCGAGTCGAAGTTCAGGGTACAAACCGTTCAGTGCAATACTATCATAAGTATTTCACATTACAATAGTCCTTCACTTAAAATACTAATTGAAAGTTGTTGTAGTATGATTGAAAATGAAATTCAATACTTCCTTGCTGGTATGAAAGATCAGTTTCAGTAAGCATTAAGCTTATGATATGACTGTAAACTGGAGTGTAGTGATGTTTTAATGAAAATCTATATTGCTTCAAATAGCTATAACGTACAAAGAAAAAAAAATGTATTGTGTCAATGGCATTTTATTTCAGCTTTCTTATACATGTATGTGGACAAGCAAATTTAATTGACCTTAATGAACTTGTTAGATTTACTCTTGATTCCAATTTTTCTCAACCCTTTAATTGACCAGTCGACAAAACCCCACCCCAATATTTGTCAGAGTTGTTTCTAAAAATAGAGCCATTGAAAACAATATTTGCGCGCACATGGGCATTTGTATGTAGGAGTTTTGCACACCAGTTCATTGATGAAAATGTTATGAATATTCAAATTGAGGGGTATAAGCGACTTGTCAATTTAACAGAAATCATCATGACATAAGACTTCTATGTAAATACATTTTAGACAGTTCATAATGTATATTGAGGGTTTAGTGCAATTCACTTTTAAAGAGGATTACTTACTGGAACTAAGGCCTTTCATTAACTTTTAAAGTGCTAGAATTGACTTCCAGGCCAGCCACCAAGTAAATTGTCGGCTGGCCTGTGATCTAACCTGTTTGCTACTCTGAGTATCTTTCCTCATGAAAATTAAGCAGATATTTAAGATTTCGGAAAGCAGATGCCTCAAAAATGATTTTTGTAGAATATTACCAAGCATTCTTAGGGTTAAATGCTTGATACAGAGTAAAGGGAATTATTGAAATTAAACAGATATTATAGGTTTTGGAAAGCAGATGACACAAAAATCTATTTTTTGAGATAATTGCCCAACATTTTAAGGGTTAAATGCTTGATACAGAGTAAAGGGAATTATTGAAATTAAACAGATATTATAGGTTTTGGAAAGCAGACGACACAACAATCTATTTTTTGAGAAAATTGCCCAAGATTTTAAGGGTCAAATGCTTGATACAGAGCAAAGAGATTTATTGAAATTGTTTTCATTGCAGATGGTATGACGAATGGGGATGTTGTCGATAAGCCTCAAAATCATGTTCCTAATGAAGGTATGCACCCAGCTTAATTGCTCTTTTTAGTTTATTGAAAAATTCTGTCCAGTAATACTACAAAATATTTTAAAACTACAATATGATATTAACTATATCAACAGTATCCTTAGAAGTTAATTATTAAAATCCTAAGAAATTAATTATTGATAGTGTCATTAGAAACATATTGAAATTTGTGATTTAATTTGTCAACAAATCAGCATGCTTGATTTAATCCCAGCTAATTACGCAATATGACTTACATGTTTCTTAGAAAAAATGATTATTTTTAACCACATTAGGTCCAACATGTTATGTGTGAAATGGAACAATTACATTCCGTAAATGAATTAGAGTACAATATTTAACATTTTGTCTTTTTTATTTAGTGGGGGAGGGGCTGTTGTATTTTTCTTCTTTGGTTGGGGAGATACAAAGTTTGCTTTCCTCGCTAAGAGAAAGTATTTGAATGTTAGAACAAATAATGGTCACCGTTCAAATTGAATAGCAAAACAACTAGACGTAGTTATTGTCATCTCAAGCAGGCATCTGTTTTCATATCATTAAGAAAAGAAATAAAAAGTGGGATATTAAAAGCATACTTGCGCTCAGAAAAACTGCAAAACTGGGTAATATGAGTTATAAATTATGATAGAATATGTTGAAACATAATGAAAAAACACAGGATTATGACAATATGATATCTTAGAGATATGGTCACTCCCTCTAGTGGAAAATACAAACTTCATTCAGCAGACAACATGCAACTGTGTGTTCCTAGAACAAGAACAAAACTAGCAGATAGATCATTTTCAGTTGTTGGGCCAAAATGGTGGAACTCTCTCCCAAAAAACATTAAATGCATTTCAGATGAAAACCGATTCAGAAAAAGACTGAAAACACATCTTTTCGGACTTTTTTATCAGTGCTAAATCAGTGATTGGAAATTAGATGACATTATTTATTTTAAGACGATTGATTGTGAAGCGCAACAGAATATAAATAATATAAATTTTTGCGCTATATGAATGCTCCTTTGATTGATTGATAACATACAGTCGAGCCTCGTTTATCCAAACACTTTCATTCCCGGGAGTTATGTTCATATTAACGAATAATCCGGATTAAAAAATCAGCGAGTTTCCAGTGAAATGTTTACCTATACACCGTTTTTCATAATAATTACTATGAAGTAAAAAAAACGTAATACAGTTGTAGTTGAAAATGATTGCCAGACATTGTCATCTGATCGCTGTCAATGCAGCGAGTTAACACCTGTTACAAACTCGACTTTTCGCATGCGACGATAATTACAATAAGGTTAGACCAGTTAACTGACTAGATGACTGATTTACAAATAATCAACACCTTTTATTACACTACACTTGGACATTTTATGATCAAGCACACATGCGAAGTTGCCAAAGGTGTGAACGTTGTATAGTTATCGTTGTGGTATTAATAACTCTTTTTTTTTTCTGTTATCAGATCTGCCCGGGACTGTTCCAGATAGCGTGTTGATTAGCCTTAGTCATGACCTTATATGCCCAGAGTGGCCCTTCTTCTTTAGGATTCTAATAGGTAATGCTTATAACCATGAATAACTTAAACTTTAACCCAAAACAATTACCAAACATTAACGACATCTAACTACATGTACTTTGTTGGAGACGACTCGGGAAAACATTGTGGGAAAAGGAACAATTGCTCGTACCAAGCAATTATTCCTTCTCCCACAAAGTTTTCTCCACTATCAGAAGATTATTTTCACATTTCATCACATTTTGAAATTTCGCCTGCAAACTCTTTCAATTTGGGACTGTAGATATTTGGCATTTGGTAAAGGGTTCTCAATGTATACTTTTCTATCCCATACATCATCAGAGGTAGTCTCCTGACTGAATTATAGAATGCCGATGGTTCTTCTTGGCCTGACCAGCCCATGTGGATAGTTAAGTTTGGTGTCTTCCTCCATAAATAAGAGGCAGGCATTGCAACATAGTCAAAATTATGCTGACCAGTTGTGAAAACTAATATAAGTGAACTAATTTCCACTTATTTTCCATCCGTTTTTCATTTCAATGCTATAGTAAGTGCTTTACAGACATGAAGCACTTACTATCAGGGATCAGGAAATCTCTGGTCCGAGAATCAGCCGATAACCCTTCATAGTCCTCAGAATGTGATATTGGAGGTATTGTGTAGTGAGTCATATCCGGCTATTATTTGGACTTATTTTTTTCATCAAATCTCAACTTGTGATTGGTCCAGTAGAATCTAAATCGGTCCAAAACAGACAAAACCAGCATTTTCCTGATCCATGCTAACTATAGTATTGTAATAAATGAATTTGTAAAAGATATTTTGGGCTTCCTTGTGGTTAGAGTACAGAACTTGAAATATCATGGCCCCTCTCCACATGGGTTCAAATCCCAGCAAAGGCATTTTGATTTTCATGAGAGCTAGGTAGTCTCCCAACTGGCTTAAAGAAATCCGATGGCTTGACCAGCCTATATTGGACAGTCACGCAAGGTCTTCCTCCACAACGCAGACCTGTGTATGGTAACATAAGTGAAATAACTAGGAGGAGATGTTAACCAAATAAACTCGGGATGGGAACAATTAGTGAAAATACCATTGGAATATTCAGTAGCCTCCATGGCCTAGTGGTTAGAGTACAGAACTTGAAATCACATGACCCCTCTCCGTGTGGGTTCAAATCCTGAGAGGGATATGGATTTTCATGAGAGGCAGTCTCCCGACTGACTTAGGGAATGCCGATGGTTCTACCCGCCTTGACCAGCCCTTGTGGGCAGTTGAGTATGGGGTCTTCCTCCATCATTGAGAGTCGGGCATCGCTACATAACTGAAATAATGTTGATGTGATGTAAAACCCATAAAAAAAAAAAAAAAAAAAAAAGAATATTCAGTAGCTACTATTGAATTCAATTTGAATATTTGGTTGTATCACTAGTTTTTACATCCGAATGTCTCGCATGTCCGAATAAAGGTACACTTATCCTTTGCCATCTTCCAACTTGATTTACATATACACGTACAGAAATTTGAAATCCTTATTTCATGATTTCAGGACAATCTGCTCAGAAACATATAGATGAATCCATCATAGACCACAAGGGCGTTAGAGAACAGATCTATAAACTATTGATAAAGTGGAAACGCATGGAGAAGCACAAGGCCACCATTGAAGTCATAGTAGCAGCGCTTAGAGACTCTGACCATGCTGATCTAGTATCAAAGTACTCAGACAGAAAAAGTACTGATGTGTGATTTATTTGTTATGTGTTACAAAAGTGATTTAAATTGATGAAAAGTGCATAATTTTAAGTTGTGAATTTCTGTTAATTTGCTTAATACCAGAGGTATTCATTCAGTATTTACTGTCTTTAATGCATTGATGAGTTGATTAATGGCTTACCTTAAACCTTATGCTGCTGGAATTGACTTCATGCTTATGGAAGAAGGTTGGATCCAGGCCAGCCACCAAGTAAATTTTGGCTGGCCTGTGTTCTAACCTGTTTGCTACTCTGAGTTTCTTTCCTCAACATTATGTAAAAAGTTTAGGAAAGCAGACAACACAAAAATCTTTTTGAAGGAAATAACCAATCATTCTAAGGATTAATTGACATACCTGCATCAATAAACCACATGTACCATTTGGTAATTTATCTAAAGTACTTTCTCAAAATTATAAATAACAGTTTAAAGGTAGTTGCCAGCTTAAATTAGACAGAAGACAAAACATGGCGTGAAAAATACATCTCCCTCATAAGGTTTAGTAAAATGCGCTGTGTTGAATTGATAAAAATGTCTTTGGGATAAATTAACAATTAAAGGGTAAAGAAAAAGAATTATATGAGCTTTAATATTGATGCAAATGCATTTTTTAATCTAGTTGTACATCTACGGCATTACTTCTTGGTTGTTCATATTTTTATCAAGAAATCTTTTTTCATATCACTCATTTAATTTATTACCTTATAGTCAATTTGCAATGACCATGTACAAGAGATTCATGTTTGTTAGTTGATGAAAACACTGTTGAGTAGTGTGCCTTTGAACAAAAGTAGTCTAGAAATGCTTTACCTAAAATACCATAGAAATAAATGTGATAAAAGGATAGAATGCTTTTAATAAATAGCAAATGTCCGGGATTCATACAAAAAACAGAATCAAAAGTGATTTATCTAAGTTGTAAGAAGTTGTTTACCAGCCCAAAATCTTATTTGTCATAGGTGTTTTTACAATAAGGCCTTATGAAACCAATGCACATAATTATGTGATAATTTTTGGCCCAAAATATCTCGTATAAAATATCTAAAAACTTGTTACTTTCATTCATTTTAATCATTTTTCTACAGAAAAACCCATTGATGTAAAATAAATAAGTTCAAATTAAAGTAAGCTAAGACCAAACTTTCAAGAATGGTTATCTGTTGGTTTACTAGCAGAATGATGATGGTTCTACTGGTCGTGACCGACCTGAATACGCAGTTCAGTGATGGTTCTACTGGTCGTGACCGACCTGAATACGCAGTTCAGTGATAGGTCTTCCTATATCCATGAAGAAGTATTTGGACCTACATTCTTCGAATTTCTTAAATGCATGCATAACAAAGAAGGCATAAGTGTTTCCTTGATCATATGTTGTTAATTGCATAAAAGCTTCAATGGAAGACTGTTAAACTTCATTTTCTTATGTGAAGGATTTGTTGTGGTCTTGGGTGGACTGTGGACCATTTATCTATTGATTTGCATGTAAAATTTTACTCTTTCATTACAAATGTTGTTGACATGCTATATGTTTTATTTCTTTAAAATACTCATTAGCAGTGTGAGATTTTGATGAAGTCAAGCCCCCTTTTAAAGATTCAATTGGGTTCTCTATGGCTCATTGGTTAAGGTGGAGGACTTAGAACTTGTGGGTTACGGGTTTGATTCCCACCAACACCTCAGGTATCCTGGGAGTGACCTTTGGCAAGTTACTTGAAAGCCCTCGCCTAGTATTGGTAGATCAAGGAAAGCTGCAACATAATTGAGAAATTATTGATAGGGCATTAAACATCATTAAAGAATAGAAAAAACAAATCTATTGTTTCTACAAAACAAATGGACAAATGGAACTCTTCTTCCTTTTAATAGTCACATGCTTTGGATTTATATTCAGCTCTCTTTCAAAATTGGAGCTGTCACAAAGTCTGATATGGACAGAGATTATCAATAGATAGATACATCATGTTTGTTTGTTTTCTTTTCAATCATCACCGTCTACCTTAACCCTTTACCAAATGACAAATGTATGACAGTCTTTAATTAAAAGAGTTTGCAGACATTTCAAAATGTGATGAAATTGAAAAATTTTCTTCTGATAGGGCAGAAAACCTTGTGGGAAAAGGAGGAATTACTTGTTAAGAGCAATTTCTACTTTTTCCCACAATGTTTTCCAGAGTTGTCTGCAAGAAACATGTCAAATGTTGTTACTGCTTGGTAATGGGTTAACAAAATGAGTTTAATTTGTTTACATGTAATGTACAAGTAGTTAATGTATTAGTTATATATCATGATGGAAGGTTAACCATCAAGCTTAAAGCATTATGCCGACATTTTTGGGGGAAATGTGCTCAGTTTTATTTTGTATTGTTGATCATTTGCATAAATTATTTTGTATTGTTGATCATTTGCATAAATAAATCGTGAAAACAAAATAGTACAATTTATCGTTTTTTTTTTCATAATTTTAATTACAAAACCAAATGAGTATTGTGAACAGTCCAGCTTATCTTTACAGAGTGCCTTCTCTTCATATTTCAACCTCATAAAATTGTAACTTTGATCTTGTTGCAGATTTAAATTACCAGATTCTAAACAGTCAACTTATATTTTGTCATTACACTACTGAACAACTTCACACAAGGGGATTATCTAATTCAAATGTATTAACAAGGATGTTAAACTCCAATTGAATCAACATTGATAACACTTGGGTCAAACTACACTTGCTGTAGATGTTTGGTGTATGGAATTGTTAACAATGTTTCTTCTACGTCGAATGGACACAACTTGGACACGACAAATATAGCATCTGATGTTGACTGACATCATCTTTTTCAACAGGTTTAATTTGGCCAAAAAAGACAACAAAATGGTCCTGATTGAAAAGCACATACTTGTAGTAGAAGATACATGGTTGCATAATTTAATTCATATAATCAAGACCATATTGTTGGCATTGTACATTGAATACCAGCGTAAAAGTTATATTTATATTTCATAAGGAAAAACAATTATTTAATTGGTATAAATCATTTCACAGTGTCGGTTCTATTACACCACAACAAGTTTCAACATTATATGTTCAACATACATTTAGTAATGATATTATATATCAAAAAACATTCCTCAAGACCATATTGTTTACATCGAACAATGTTTGTTTTTGCTATATGTGTGTACCAATGTAAATGTTGTGGTTTTGTGTCATGAAAAATGGAAAAAGAAATTTCACTAGTACGTATAATTTAACAGTTTTAGTTTATTGAACCAAATCACATTTCAACATAGATTTCAACATTGTATTAGATAAGCAATGATGTTATAGATTACATTAACACATTTGATGATGTTTGTAGGTACCACAAACTTAATTTTGATAATACATGTGTATGTCCACAAGTTAATTGATACCAAAACTTAATGAAATAAGATGTTTTCTAACATCTTGATACCCTTGCAACAACTAACACTTGGGAACGCTGGAAACAAAAAGGTGGATTCGCTTGTTGTTGGGGGCAATTACTCGTTCGGTCATTATGAACCCCATGTTTATCATAGAATAACACAGTTTTCCAATGGTATATTGGTCATACCTATGATAGTTTTTTCAATATTATTGTTCGTAAATACTTCCAGGGTATGAGAAGTGCTGTCACAGCACATGTTTACAGATGTGTCCTATCGATACACATGTTTGGAAATAACAAGTGTTTCTATTTAGTATTATAACTCCTCTAATACCACTACCATGGTCGCCAGACTTGTAATTTGATATTTTGCTTCTGTTCAACATTTTTGGTCGTGCCTCCTTTCTCACGAACGTCTTTGTTTGTTGACATATGTCCCTTTTGGTTTTTATTGGTAGCCATTTGTTTAGTGATGTTTGTATTTGATAAAGACAAGTCTTCGGCACCAACGTTCTGTGATTGCACATGGAAAGGATATGTTTGTTGGTGTTGATGTGTCTGTTGCTGGTGGTACATCTGTTGATAATGTTGTTGTTGTTGATGGAAAATCATTTGCTGATGTATCACATATTCGCGCTGCATGTTCACCCAATCGTTCACCGAGTAACCTTGCACCATTTCAACATTACTCTGCGGCTCACTAACCTCTTTATTGGTGTTCGGTGCAGCCATTTGATAGGGAACGGTTTCTGAACCGGATCCAGCATCCGATTGGCTAATATCACTTATTGCATCACTTCCTCTCATGACGTCACTTCCTTTGAGTGTGTCACTTCCACGGGCGCTGCCCGATTCGAATTTCTGTAAACACTGTTCTAGTTTTGCGAGACTGGGACTGAATGCCATCTGAGATTCTTCCACAACCGATCCCTCGGGCTTATCAGCTTTCCAGTGCGTGGGTGTTTCGTCTAAAACGGACTCGAGACGTTGTTTCAGACCCGGAACTATATCTCCAAAGCCTCCGATCTCCTCAAAACTCTCGAGTATACCATTCATACACGATCGGTATCCTTCTTCATACGCCTGATCTTCGTGTGTGTCTATATTGATAACCGTATCTGAAATGTAGGTAAACATATCATTAAAATGTTTCCATCCGAGCAGGAATACAAAGCCTGATGCTACCCCATAATCCTTTTATTTTAAAACTTTATTCTTATGGTAATCTTGTAGTTTGCCTTTTGTATTTGGTCAACGTTTGGTTCCATCAGAAACAATTATTGGAAATGTCGTTGTATTGGTCCTTTTTCGAATTACTCGGTAAGAAATGTCTAATAGATCAAACTTGGGTATTAAATAAATGAAAACCCGATATAATAATAGTGATTCCGATCTCTCGAATTGAGTAGACTACTTTTCCAGGTGGGGGAATCACGTGACCAGCTATTCCGATCTCATGTACGAACAAGATGGCCGGGACCATCCAGGCATTTTTGCTTTTTTCACCTTATTCTAATGATATTCACACTGTTAGGTCTGCATGAGTCGATCATCAACTTGCCGGTTCTGGTGGTATATGATAGCCCATGCTTTATAACGACTTTACTTCTAATCCTCGGCAGATAAATTACAGTCGACGGGTGCGCATGTCCAGAAAAGTCGGTCTTCTACTGCGATTTATTTAACTGATGGTTATGATACTGCTTGAATAATATTGTACTAGTCTAGGACAAATACTCCTTGCTACTTACTGTTATTTGTTTCGGATTGATTGTTCAGCAAATATCCCAACGCCGTCTCCAAAACCTCTGCCTTTTCTAACTTTATTTTCTGTCCCTGTACGAAGAAAGAGAAAATCTTGATCTCACCATGTGAAAATAATTTTGCAAAGTTAAGCATGACATGCTATATGTAACATTAAATAAGTACAACGTGATTTCAAAATAAGATTCATTTTGAATTATTTGATTCAGTGTTTGGTGCAAAATAGAAGAATTTGCACCTTTTTTTTTATTTTATCTTTTATATATTTTCTCGGATTTTGATCCATTCAGACTGATCTGCATTTTACTTTTCCCCGGTTGGCGAGAAAAGGTGACCATCGCTCTTTCGTCAGATGAATATTTGTTTCAATCGAATGATGTCGTTCCTGAGATAAGGGTTGAACCTATATGGTGCTAATTAATGCTATGTTTGCAGTAAAAACCCATTCGCACTGCGTATAATTCCTAAAAGAAAAGTGCGGGAAATCTACACACTTTGCGTCATTGAGCATGTGGTGGGTAAGTGGAAGTCACCTGGACACACCACATGTCAGGACTTCGTTGATAATTTGGTTTTTGTTTTGGAATTAGACCAGGAACGGCGCCCCAAGAATAATATTTTGACCAATGCAATATTTGAAGCTTTGCACTTAACATTACTGATGCTTTCAAATACATTGTTTATAGAGTATCTATCTTTCTTGACATTTGTAAGTATACCGCAAGTCCTTTCACGTAGGCCTACTATCTTGTCTCCTTCAAGTACATCCGTAACAAACAACAGTATTATATCAAAAGAAGAAGCAGAGACATAACATGTTATTTTTGTCTCTGGACGAAGCAGAGACATATGGTTATAGTTTTAGTATATTACTGACAGAGGTCCCATATGGTTCCTCTTCGTCAGTGCCGTACCAGCATCTCTCAGTTTCAGATATTAACATATCATTTATGTGTCTTGAAGAAGCTAGCAATTTCTCCCTTTGACACAATGGCTTCATCAATAACGATAAAGAAAATGCTCTAAGCTTTGTCACTTATCAATAACCAACTGGCGATGTTTTTCAAAATTTGACAAAAGGAACTTAATACCAAAGACCTTAACAACATAACTTATATCACATGTACTCTATGCACTATATCGAGGGTTCAATGCAAGACTATATATACGAAGCACTTACTATAGTCTTGCACTGAAACCTCGATATATACTTTTCTCTTACTTAGTATATAGTGCATATATTGGGATGTTATCGAAGATTGTTTCAGGCTCCTGTGGTTTATACAAAACGCAACTTGTTATTCCTAGCAGAGACATAGATATTATGTTATCTATGTCTCTGTTCCTAGACATCCGAAAATCTAAGCACAATACATGACGTATTCCTTTTAATAAGTGTATGCTCAATAGTAAAACAGGTTGAACAGAATTAAACGCATGCTAGCGCTCACAAAAAATGAAAAACTGGTTAAAATGATTCACTCATTTAAAAGCATCGCGTGAACGTGTTACCGTCTCAGTCCCTCTGTAAAGTATTAAAGTAAATATGGGCGCAAGTATGGCTTTAACATCAAGAATATTGATTCTCTTTATTTTAAGTCATACGAATATTGAAAACACCAAACAGACCTAATATGTAAGGTATTTTCTCGTTGTAAACTTCAAGTGAAGAACAGCCGTTAATCGAAAAAAATCCACAAACCTTGTTCGTTCCAGTACACGTTAATTCCTGTATCTCCACCAAGTATGAATTGATCCGTGCACGTCTCTGTCTCTCGGCTATATGTTTCCGTGTCTAAAACATACCAAAGATTTCCGGTTATTGTTGGGAAATTAACACATACACAAATCAATCAAAATTTTAAAAGGCACGCCTTCGGACATGAAATAGCCAGGGGTCATTCGTCACATGTCGGTTTTTTTTTCTATTGACCTTTACCCTTCATTCTGATATTGATTTTATTTTAGTTTTGATGAAGTGTCTGAATGGGGCGAATTATATAAAAAAAGATAATAAGAATGGAATTAATAATATATGAAACAGTTTCCTATTTTTTCTTATCGTAATCAGAAATTTGAGAAACAGATGAAGGTTTGTTTCATTGCATGATTAACACCATGTTATTAATTGTAGACCACTCGCAAAACCTTTGGTGAAATAACGCAATGATGTTTTCATCAAAGGTATGTATATCAAAGACGATTTGAATACCGCCGTTTATGACAAAGGGGAATGCCTTTCCAAAAGCAAATTTTAATAAAAGTGATCGACGAAAAAGTCACAACAATGCCTATGATTATTTTAACGTTTGTTTTCTTTTCTAAAACATATTATAGTTTACAGCTGTGAAAGCTCTGTGGTGTAAAGGGTAGGAAGACGGTTTCGACAGCATCAGGATTTTATCAATTTTTACTTGTCAATAGGAAGTGTAGTAAACTAGGACAAGATTGATGACGAATATCATTTCTCATTTAGATGTCCGGTATCAGCCATATCAATTACCAGCGATTGTCCGTGCATGTCCGATGTGCAGCATGTGCGCGTTAAACTGTTTCATCTTGTTTGCTAGGTTTATACAACACACACACGTGGACATATTTTGAAACCATAGTTGTAACAGAGACATAGATGTTATCTATATCTCTGGTTATAAGAGGAAAACCTAATCGAAACGAAAACCCGAAAAAACATGCTTACTTATGGTTTTGAAGCAAGTATTCGTTAGATATATTCAGACAAAATGAGTCTATGTATACGGATCAAATGTTCCATTACTCTATAATACCCCCATCTCTACCAAATCGGGTGTAGCTGACTTAAGAGAATTCACTGTATCGAAAAGAATAGTTGTTTGAAGAAGTATTTTCTATTTTCGTCACAATGATGTCTACCTTATACTTTAATGATTGTCGTTTGGCGATGCTTTCAGTTTGAATGAGTCACATTTCCACAATGGGGAATGCGTTAAGATAATTTCAATTTGATTGATGACGCGTACCATTTTCAATTTGAATGTCCGATGAATTGATGCGATTCGATACAGAAACTCAAGTTGAACGTTTAAGCACAGCAAGGCTATAGTTAGCTGTCAATGATGAAAGGCATGTGTATTCATCATCTGCCTACCGTTTGAACCGTTCTGAAGATTACATCGGACAATTATTTTTGAAGAAGGAATAGATATTTGGGATAGATCGTTTATTTCTTGAGTAACCAGTCTTTAAAATAATTTAAAGGGATACATTCGTGTAAAGCCGATTTTATTTTTGCTAGACCTTGAAACTGTGTATTTATGAATACCGCCTCTCTAACACAATATGTCTTTCGTTTGCAATGTGTTGTTTTGTAACTTTTAGAAAGGCGGTAATAACAATCATCTTGTGGTTGTTGTTGATGTTGTTTTTTTTATCAAGTTAAAAGATTTTCGTTATGAATTAAATAAAAGGTGTTTGTTTAACGTCTACTGGAGACTTATTTTCACAGTTGTTGTTGTTGGATGTGTTAATGGAGTATTCATTACAGACAGATTAGTGGCCATTGTACTAGTTGTGTCTGCGTCTGTCGTCACAATAAGTTAGAACCAGACGTAATCCTAATTGGAATGTTAACACAAGTCTAATTTTAAAGAACTGCTGCAGCGGATATCCAGAATGTTGAAGAATGTTTATGATGACTTACTATAATGTTCCAAGCCGTAACTAGTATAATGAAATACAATGTATCTACGTCTGGAACATTCGGACTAGTTACGAGCATGCGTTTTATTCTCTTCATAGCACTACTGAAGTTTATCTTATCGAAATTCTTATCGGAATACTTTAAAGAATTAAGAATAGACAGAAAAAAAGATTTAATCATCAAATATCAAAATGTAATCCTCTTTGTAGATTGATGTTGAGTGAAACACATAGATAATAAACTAGGAATTGTTGGCCACGTGCAATACCCCAAATTAACCATTTCCCAAACAACACATTTCTACTGTCCCAAATTGAAAGAGTTTGCAGACGACTTTTCAAAATGTGATGAAATTGAAAAATAATCTTCTGATAGGACAGTAAACATTGTGGGAAAAGGAAAAATTGCTCTTTACGAGCAGTTTCTCCTTATCCCACAATGTTTTCCAGAGTCGTCTGCAACAAAGTGGTCAAATGTCGGTATTGAATGGGAAAGAGTTAATCTAAAAAGTTCTAACCATTTCATTCACATGTCAACTCCATCATGACAAGAAACAATACACGCTTATGTTTGTATAAAGTAGTCGTGCCCATATAACCAGCAAATGCAAAAGCATGGTTAATGACGAGGTCTTTGTAAATAATCATATACTGTCAAAATCAGACACTGCTCATGCCGAGTAAGTTATGCTTCTGTCATATTCGTTCTTTCGGTCGTTGTTTATGTAAAGATTACTGTTAATGTAGAATACCCATAATCCGCCATTTTGAAACATATTCTTTTGTCGGATTACTTCGGTCGTTCTCGGCAACATCGGTCGGTGCCGAAACTCCTCGCTTTACAACGAATAGTTCCGACCAAGACCAATATATACCAATTCAAAATGGCGGATTTTTGATATTCTACCTTAAACCAATAAGTGGTAAATATGTTTATTAGATCTGTGGGTCAAAACAGTGTCTTACCAATGTCTTAAGTTCCGCCTGTAGAGTTTCTTCATCCATCTTACATACACGGCACCCGACACACTAGTTCAAGTATAGATCTGATCGCGAATCTTCCTCTATAACAAGCAATTAACTCACAATATTTCACAAAATGACAATCTTACAAAACAGCAGTGGCCTTGTCTACGAAGCTGTGTTCTCTATACATAATATGATGTTCAAATTTGGCTTATAATTACTAACGACAATTTCTCGATGGTCACATACATGCAGTCCGTTTTAAGCACGTGCTTGGCGTTTTAAGTATAAATGACGAAGACAGTCTTCAAACGGTCTGGTTTTGTCCGTTAATAGTAATCGAAACTTGAACGTTTATCAAAATATATTTTCTTAAACTTAATAACTACGTTCCGAGACTACGTGCGTTATATTTGATAAAAAGCAACGTTAGTTTAAAGTCAACGTCTTAGAATTACGTATGTGTGAAGAAAATTTGATGAAAGAGATAAGGTATTAAAGCAGTTCGTCACTAGACACCACGTGTATGTACAAGTCACTGTTTTCAGTTATTGTGGGTTTTCCCCTATAGATTGGATATCCAGATGACGTCTGGCACTATATTGGTTTGTTTATTTATGATCGCATACCTAACACGTCACCGTTAATTTATGTATAATACGTAATTGTGTGTATCTTATCGGAGAGCAATCAAGACGTTTTTACTGGTCAGGCATTGTCCGTAATCTCTAGGAAATGCCCCGCTGGTCAGATCTCCAATCGACACGAAATTACAGGAAGCAATTTAAAACCCTTTGCCTTAAATTAGATGGTAGTACTAAAGGTTTGATCCCGTTTGGTCTACTTTTGATTTAAAGTGTCTATTCTCTTTTCTCCATCTCCAAATTTGCCCCAATTTCCACTTTTATGTCTTCTCTGGCGCTTTCATTGATGTTTATTTAACATTTTAATTAATTTGTCAAATGGAATACTCTGCTAAAAAATAGATTCTATGACGTGCAAGTTTAAATCCTCTCATGTCACATTCAATGTGATCCAATATCAAAATTCTTGTATCTTGATTGTTCGTTTTGTGAGTTAAACCCAAACGTGCAATAAACGTGTTTAAACAAAAGTCTGATATAAACATGTATCCTGGGTCTTTAAAAATCCTAAGAATGAATTCAATTTCACATATCGGTAACATATTTGCTACAGGAATAAACTTAACATCCTATAAACCTTTGAAAATTCTTTCTCAAACACATTCGATTATCTGAACCAATTTATCCATCCCTTTTCACAAAAATTAAAATGTAACATTCCCAAATCAAAAGCAGTTTCAGACACCATTTATCCAATATAAAAATGTACTGGTGCTTGTTTTGTAATATTGAAAAAGAACTATTTTGATAATAGGGAATTTTGTTAGTAATCCCTTTGTCACATTGATTTTGTCTAGTTTTATTATCATTCTCTTCTGTTTGAGGATTTGAGCAACTTGGAAGTAAAGAAATGATCTTTGGTTAAGTGACAATAATTGTTAATATCAAATGTTTAATGTTTATTATTCCAAGAGCTCAAATCTTGAGCAAGTTCCTTTGATGCAAGTTTTTGGTTCGACTTCCCTTCAGTAGCAAGGTCCACTTTAAGACCTTTAAAACTCATTCATGAAGAAGTGGACATGTAGCCAGGAGAGTGATTGATCTAATGGTAAGTATTTGTTTCACAATCCATGTAAAGGAGGCGATTTTAAAATTAAGGCTTATTACCCCCATGATAATCAGACATTTTCCACTTTTTCTATACATAAAATAACTTTATGAGCTATACAATATAAAGTAGTGAACAAGCAACGAACATATTGCCATGTATCATTTTATAGTATAAGTTGTTGTGATTATCCCCCTTGTTTTCATGACTCGTCTCCCTTGAAAACTAATAAAATTGATTTTCTCCTGTCTTCTATTGTAAAGTTTCGATTTCTTTTTTTCATATCCTTATCAGAAACATGTAATGTATCTTTCTACCCAGAGTATTTTCTCAAAATCAAACAGGGTTATCATCATAACAGAAAGACTGAATTTCCCAAAGGCTTTGCCAATGGCAAGTTTTGCATTGATTATTTCCCCTAATTGAGGTTAAAATGGAAACCTTTTAATTTGTGAAGATCTATAATGTGACAGTTTCACATAGTTGCTACCATTCACTGTTGAGATATCTAGCATTCTTATCAGGGGTCATTATCTTTAACAAATTTCATGCAACAAAAGCAGCATTTACAGTTATACTAGCGTTGAAGTTTAACCCTTTACCTAACGCCAAATTCTCAACTGTTATCAATGATGGAAAAGGAGAAATTGCTTGTCAAGAGTAATTTCTCCTTTTTCCACAATGTTTTCCAGGGTAGTCTGAAACAAAGTGGTTGAATGTCGTTATTGTTAGGTAATTGGTTAAACATGAGGTTAGGTATCTTTACCACAAAGGAATAACAGCATAAAATGACAATTATATCTATAATTGAAAGCTTCAAACTATTTTGTACGGGTGTAGGACAATACCCCACTAGGACGATTCCCCACTAGGACAATAACCCACAGGACAATTCCCCACTAGGACGATTCCCCACTGGGACAATTACCCACTATTTGATATAAAACATATGTTCAAATAAATGATGTTTTTTTTTATTTATAACGTAGATTTTGCATTATTTACGTTATCTGTAATAATTAACAATGAAAATAAGAGCGGAAAATGGGATATAATATTAGAAAGCATAGGGATGATAAAACAATTTTAAAAGAAATAAGCAATGAAGAATTAAGATGTGAAAATCCAACAAAGACTGAAAAACATGTACATTATTGATATATATAATATCAATTAAAGACCTTGTTAGTAAGGTGTAGCTAAAGGGTGATTAAAGGTGTGGAGCAAAGCAATCGTTAATTCAACCCAAATCCGAAATTAATAAGCTTACCAAAATATAAAGTTATCAATTAACTGTTTTCAATTGCCTAAATCAATAAATGGGTTGATTATTATTGATAGGATATTTGAATTGCAATTCATTATTTTCTACATTTACATTATGGACAAATAATACGCTTAAATCCATGATCACTGATTTTTTATTGGTTTTAATCTATTGCCTCAATAGTAAAGATTCGTGAATATATCAAAAGATATATTGCATTGTTATTATTTTTTAAAAGTGGGGAATTGTCATCATTCTTATTACAAAAAGATTTGTGAAAGGACCAATCTTTTGACCTTTTTTCAACCATGTGTTATTTGTTTGGCTATTGTAATATAAATATATTTTCATGTGTAAATTGAAGATAATGGTTTGAAAATAATTTCAATACTTCTTTAATTCAGATTCTTGAAAAAAAAAGTTTTATGACCATTTCATTTTACCAGTGGGGAATTGTCCTATTTGACACAAATGTGGGGTATTGTCCGGTGGGTAATTGTCCAGTGGGTTATTGTCCTAGTGGGGAATTGTCTGTACCCCATTTTGTACACTGCAGATGAAATCACCAATTATGCTAGAATAACTAAGAAGAACTCGTCTAACAAGTGCCAATATGGGACACAAAGTCTAGATGGACAGTTTCTTTGCCATTCTTAAAAGTTACCTGATGACATTGGGTAAAAGAGTACATAAGACAATACTTTTAAAATATTTATATATATTTATTACTACTTTATAATTACATCAATATTACTAACCGGTGTAAAACAAAAGATCGTTTTAAAATTGAAATCATGCACATACAGAAACAAGAAACATGTACTTATGGCAGATCTTTGGCCAACCACACAAAAAACAATAGTACATCAAATTTCTCTGGGAATATTTTATTTGTTGTATGCTTGAGTTGAATGCTACAATCAACAGTGTCGTCATTCCAGCAATGCGATACAGCAATACATTTCTCAAAGTACACATGATGTTTTATACTTCCTTGACTGTCTCAATCAAGCGTCACTCACAAATAAACAATGTAAAATTTTCTCAAGATCAAAAAGAACTAATTTCCAGGGTAGCATAAAAAGAAGTGTGAATAAAGTGTTGGTAACTAAAGAGGGTTTTGCAAGTTTCCTGAGATATTACTGTATAGTGAAAAAAACAAAAACATGTTTGTATAATTAAAGTAGGGACATGAACAACTGAAAGAACAGATAAAAGGTGAAATTTGAATAAAATAAACAAAAATGAGCACATATGGGTGAATAATAATGTACATACATGTACTTTAAAATGGATGAAACAAATCAAATGCTGAAGTATATCAAAGATGAAATAAGAATAAATGAGTGGTGTTTTAAGGCGCATCATCAGCTAAGGTCATTTAGCGCGCATTATGATGATGTGGATAAACGTAGATTGAATTATCTAAAGGTTAAAATGTATTTGGTTAAAAAAAGATGAAATAAGAAAAAAACATCCTAGCAAGAGTAATCATGTGTATTAGTATCTCAAACCAGATACAGATGTCATCGTATTGAGTGGTGACTTCATTGATACCATACTAATTAATAAGGTAAAATGAATTGAGCCATAGTTTGAACACAAATTTTGGCAGTGTTTTATATAAAAAAATCCTCGATAAAATGATGATTAAAATGACAAAAATGCTAAAATTGAAATGTAACATCTAAAATCAATTTTCTTTTGAATTTTGTAAAATTTCTTTTTTGTGGAGATCAAACTTTCTAAACATCTCTTCTTGACCACAATCTGTGTTTATCACCTGAAGTAGATAAAAAAAAAAAGTCAGTCATGAAAACATTAACCCATTACCAAACAATAACGACATTTGAACAGTTTCTTGCAGACGACTCTGGAAAGCATTGTGGGAAAAGGAGAAATTGCTTGTAACAAACAATTTCTCCTTTTCCCACAATGTTTTCTGCCCTATCAGAAGATTATTTTTCAATTTCATCACAATTTGAAATGTCATCTGCAAACTCTTTCAATTAAGGACAGTCGAAAGTTTGGCGTTTGGTGAAGGGTTAATAAAGGGAAATGATGAGTGCATTGTTGAAAAAATGTCATGAATAAATTAAGAAAACAATATTGTGAAAGAATGAATAAAACAAAATGAGAATGAATAGATAAAACAGTAGAATTAACAAAGTGATCAAATAATTTCAATAATAAATTGTTATAATATGTGAAAGAGCTAGTGAAACAAAACCAAGAGTGAATTGGTGAAACAATTCTGTGAAATAATTGATAGAACAAAGTTTAGAATGGTCTGATATAACGAAATTGTGAAGAAATTGTTGTAGACAAAGTCAAGAATAAACAATATAACAATACTGGGATATGAGTGATTAGAGTCAAAACAAATTCATTAAAGAAACTCATAAAGTGACTAACTCATAGATTTGTGCTCAAGGAGTACTGAACATTAAAAATTTGAAAAATACATTCAATGTCACAAAACCAAACACCATTTTCAATTTCTTTCCATCTTCCAAGTAGCTTATCCCCTGTGATTTAATTAAATAAAATGAAGTAAGTCTTGGCGCCTGTCAGCGCTACTATGGGAAAGCGGCGCTATAAATAAATGCAGGAATATTTTCTCGGCTTAACATTTCTGAAGACCCATGTGACAATGATATCTAAAAATACAATTTCTAATTCTTAGTTTTTTTGGTTTTTAACAAAAATAACAACCACAAAAACATTTTTAAAACGGTTTGCAATATCTGAAATATAGTTTTTTACCCCTGCACAGTATTGAACAGGGTTGGAAACTTGTCACTTATCTAGTCTTACGTTACTTTAGATATCTATATTGTCATTTATAGAGGACAATTAATTCTAAAAAGTTAAAATCGCAATCTGTGAGAAAGTTATTTTAATAGCCTCTTTATAAGATTGTTAAATCAGATTTTTTAACCAGTTCCGATTTCATATACTCACCTTTACGATTAACCTTTTCACTGCCAATTTTCTTGTAAAACAAAGTTCTCAATACCAATTAAATTCCTGGAAATCACTGTTTAAAGTGCCATAAAATCAGTATTTTACAGTTTTAAGTTGACACTTTAAGCATAGATTGTGCATAAACTGTTTTGTATAATGCATACTTAAATATGTGCAGTCTGATTAGATGACCTCCACCTTGACAATATGTTGCAAAACACGGCAACAAACAATGGGGAACCTAACTACATGTTTCAGTCGCCAAGTGGCTACATAGGCTCTCCATAGAAAGATGCTGTTGGTGATATTGGCAGTGTAAGCGTTAAACAAGTATTGACAATTAAGTGTTTACTTACTAGGACGGGGCAAGGTGTCTTAAACTTGGTTTCCTTCACCAACCAATCTTCATATAAATTATGGAGGGATTCTAAATAATCCTGCAAAAAGAAAAAATACAAATAATTACCATTTCATTTTGAGCCTTTTAACTACTCATCAAACATTGGTGATATTAAAACAGTTGAAAGCGAAACAAATGTGTTTTACCATTGTTTCAATATTTTATTTTCAGATGAAAGTAACTCAGATACATTGAAACATATTATTTTTTCTCATTACTTTATTTGTACTCATTTTAGCAGTAGACTTTAAAATATACTTCTTTTGTCACAATGATTTCTATCAAGTTACATCTAAGAAAAAAGAACAGAAATACCCCTTGCTGTGCCTTTAATCCTTAAAGTGCTAGAAACAACTTCATGCTTATGCAAACAGTTTAGATCCATTCCAGCCGCCAAGTAAACAGGAGGGGATAGTAGATTCTGTTCAATTTTTTTTTTCATATGTATCCTAAAATAGTGAATTTTAAGGTATACTTTTGGAATCAAAAGACAAGGGTCATCTTTAAAACCATACAAAATGTATTAAAACAATGACAAATTTGAAGCGCTGTTGGCAAACGTCTTACACAATGGGATCAATTCAGGTGCAAGGTTTGTGCTAATTTTGAAATTCAGACGCTGGTTTCCCACATCCCTTAGATGACCTGGGGAAGAGCCTGCTACTAATATGCACCAGACACCCATCCCTATCAGATCAAAGGTTTTATGTTGTATTTTAGAAATCCTGACCATTACTTACAATGGGGACGCTTTGTTCTTCATGTCTGTTTCGCTTTTTAATTCGACTTTGACAAGTCTCTGGCTTGGCTTGTAAATAAACTGGAAATACAAATGAATATTTGCAGTCATTCACTTTTACCTATCACTATATTCTATATATTCTATATTATATACTTCATATATTTCGTTTCAATCAACAGAATCAGATGCTGTATGAAAACATTGAGAGAAAAGGAGATATTGCTGATAACCAACATTTCTTCCTTTAGACACCATAGTTTATTGCCAATATTGCAATAAAAATGAATATTCATTATTGCAATCTGCAGATTCTTTTGATTCTGAAATGTCTTAAAGTGCAATATGCAGAAATGCATAATTATGTCTTACAGTATAAATGCATGCCTGGCTCAAAACTGAAGGAGAAAGCATAACTGCCCAAACAGACTTGTCAAGACATGTAGATTCATCAGCATTCCATAAATCAGAGAAAACTTCCTCTCATGAAAATCCAAATCTACTCAATTGCGTTAACTACTTAACCATAAAAATTAAGCAATGGAAAGTACACCCAACATAGTAGAATCAAAGGGCTGAAGGACTAAGGTGCGTTTAAAGCAAGATGATTGAGGATACATTTGAAAATGTATTAGGGCAACTTCTCGAGGAAACAGCTGCTCATTTTACCACCGTTACTGTAATTATTATTTCTGTGAACAGAGACTGAACGATGATAGTCTATTTTTCGAACATCTGGACATTTTACAATTTCTCATGGGGCAACAGTTATGGTAGACATTTCACAATTGTGTTACAATAAGAACAGATAGTCTGTTCCTTCTTCCCTTAACCGTCATAAGAACAGTTTTAACAGAAACCTAGAATCTAGATGAGCACATTAAGTCCAAAGCTAATATAAGCTTTAGGTGGTCGTTTTACTGCAAGAGCCATTCAAAACAATGTTCATTTGTTTGTTAGTTTAACCTATTCATTTTTCGAGTTCTTACAATGTGTCCAGAGGCCAACATTCTACCCCTAGACCACTGTCCTCCATTTGTTTTTAGACAAAACTACTAGTGTAAATTATACTTTTAGGGCATTTTGCAACTGGTCATTTCAAATAGATGTTGCTAATAGCAACATAAGCAGTTTTTCCTTTTTCCATCAATAATAACCAATAATATCTGTGAACCGTAGGATAAATATGGATATTAAATCTTTCGCTGCTGATTTTCTCATAGAACATACTTCTCAGTGCCACGTAATTTTCCTAAGTACATTGTGTAAACGAAAAACCATCTGGAAACTTGTAAGTTTGAACTTTGAAATTATTGTCTCATTTATTCATCAGTAGAATCTGAAAGTATACACATATTACACTCAGTGCTTTGCTCATCCAGATTGATCTTATCTAAACTTATCTTATCTTATAAGTTATCACATGGTACAGAATTGCAGGAAAGTGAAAATGGAATTTTCCCAAGTGCTCGCTGAAGGGCGAGAGTAGCAGCGAAAGAGTTAATTACAACAATAAATAAAAGCATCCAATATATTTACCAATTAGATCTATACTCATATCTTCATTCTCCTGTATCCAGTTGTACCATTCAGACAAGATTGCGTAATCTACCTCTGGCATTAAACCACTGAAACATAAATGTTAAAGGTGGAGATCACTACAGTGTAACCTATTGTTTTCTATCTAAACTTCTGAAACATCTGTGTAAAAAGTGGCTGTCAGCCCTAATATGGGAAAGTCGATTTATATATAAATTTAGAAGTTCCCCGTCTAGCACATTGCTCATGTCCTTTCAACTTGTTATCCAGTTTTCAAATGCTATCTCCTGTCAGACAAAATAAAAGAGAAAAGTATGATTTATTCAAAATCTATCACTGTCATTTATTAACTTTTAATACTTCTTTGTCAAAAAAAAATTGCAAGTGTTTTTCAAGCTTTCACTTTGAAATACTGTTTCTACAGTGAAAATATAACTAAAATTAAACTATCTATGTACACACCCTTTATAAAGATTCTCCACAAAGCAGTATCTGGCACTGTACAATGATCTTTCTATCATCTTGATATCTCCTGTCTGTGTAAAAATGTGGAATAAAAATGTATGTGATATAATATATTTAACCATTTACCAAACATCAATTATTCTAAAGAGTTTGCAATCAATATTTCAAAATGTAATGAAATTGAAAAATTATCTTCTGATAGGGCAGAAAACATTTTGGGAAAAGGAGAAATTGCTTGTTAAGAGAAATTTCTCCTGTTTCCCACAATGTTTTCCAGAGTCTTCAGCAACAAACTGGTCCAATGTCGTTATTGTTTGGTAATGGGTTAATCTTCCATATACATTTATACTTTTTATAAAGTCTAATCTCTTTAACCCTTATAGTGCTGGAACAGACTTCATACTTATGCAAACATGTTAGATCCAGGCCAGCTGCCAAGTAAATTGGAAGCTGGTCTGTGATCTTACCTGATTGCTACTCTGGGATTCTTCTTATCAAAACAAAGCAGATACTTAAGGTTTTGGAAAGCAGACAACACAAAAATCTATTTTAAGAAAATTAACCAGCATATTAAGGGTTAAGGACATGTTACAGATCCATACATTATTTTATTTCCATAATTAGAATAATAACAATGACTTTGAATAGGCCTTGGGATTATAATATTGTTTTGGAAAATGCTACAGCCTCTTTATGATAATTTATGCAAAGTGAAGACAATATTCTTTTTAGCAGCAGGGGAAGCATCACGAGGAGGAAATCAAACAGGTTTAAACCCATCACCAAACAATAGCAACATTTGACCAGTTTGTTGCGGATGACTCTGAAAAACTTTGTGCAATTTCGATAATGAGCAATGTCTCCTTTTCCTACAATGTTTTCTGCTCTATCAGATTATTTTTCAATTTCATCACATTTTGAAATGTTGTCTGCAAACTCTTTCAATTTAGGACAGTCGATAATTTGGCGTTTGGTAAATGATTAAGGGAAGAAGGAACAGGCTATCTTTGTTAAATCCTTGGAAAGAAGGGCCATCCTTGGCCTAGTGGTTAGAGTATAGAATTTGAGATAGCATTGCCCATTTCCATGAGGACTCAATTCCCAGTAACAGGGCCTTTATTGGTTCAATTGGGAAGGGGCATAGGTCTATTCATTTTGGGAAAAGTTATCACTGAAATTATTGAATTGGGGTACCAAAAACCTGCTGTGAATTTGAATTTTTAAGAAAACTGCACGATTTTAAAGACATTTCAAATTGGGAAGGTATCTTTAATAGGCCTCAGCAATGTAACACAAAAAAGCCCTGAGTTATAGTATGTTGAATGGCTTAACTCTTTACCAAACACCAAATTTTTTACTGTCCCAACTCGAAAGAGTGCAGACAACATTTCAAAATGTGTTGAAATTGGAAAAAATCTTTTAATAGGGCAGAAAACATTGTCGGAAAAGGAAAAATTGCTTGTCATGAGCAATTTCTCCTTTTCCCACAATGTTTTTCAGATTCATCTGCAACAAAATGGTTAAATGTCGTTATTGTTTGGTAATGGGTTACGAGGCAGCCTTATGGTTTATTTAAGGAAGACTACCAATGGTTACTAGCCCTTATAGAAAGTTACATATGGGGTTTTACTCCATTCATTATGAGTAAGACATCACAATATAACTGAACTAATGTTGATGAGACGTAGAATTCCAATCAAACAAACAATTCTTAGTGATAGAAAACCCTGATGATACATTAACAGTCCAAAGGATGTAAAAACGACATTTTCACATGAAATGAAAAAAAGTTTTTGATTAAGATATGTATCTAATACTTTTGTTTTTGTCTACTTTTTCTTTTTATGAAAGTCTGTTCTAAAATTCACGCCTTAAGATTGGTAAATAAGTAAACAAATTCTTACAATATCTTTTCTATGGACTTCAGCCATTGTCAACTGCACATATGACTGGAAAGCTAGACTCCACCTAGACGCATCTTTGTACATCATTTCCTGAAAAAGGAGGAGGAAATAACTCATAAAAGAATTCTACAATTTCAAATCAAAATGTTTGACTCTATCTTACATATCCTTCCATATGAACCCATTCCTTAATAATAGAATTTTTTAGAGAACCTGAAATCTCATGGCCTCTCTCTGCTTTTGCTCAAATCATAGTGGGAGTGTATTTTAATTTCCATGTGAGGAAATCTTCCTGCTTACTTAAAGACGATAGCTCAGTCGGTAGAGCATTCACATGGTTTGAGGAGATCCCAGGTTGGCATTCTGGTCTGGCTGCATGCTTTTCTCACCTTGGTTACATTGGGCCGAACATAAATGACACATGATAGCTACAGTAATATATAAATATACTCCAGTTTTGTTTCACAAAGAAATGCTATTCCAAGGGAATTTGAAACAAAATTCATTTGTGTGGGTGTTGGGGGTAGAGTTAAGTTTGTAAGTAGGCTGGATAGATTGGCACAGTTTACAGAGGTCCCGTGCTCCAGTCCTTGTAAGGCTGCATGTTTTGTCTTACAATAAAACAAAAGTAATTCTTACCAGAGTATTATGGCCTTTTACATCTTTCCATTTGAACACCGGTTCAGGCAACACCTAAAATAACAAAATCACCATGTTTACTAAACTATTCCTTCATAATCACTATTTCAAACACACCCAGGGCTCTTTTCCCCCGTAGATTTAAAAGAATCCAAGGCCTTTTCACTTTGTGAAAAAGTATCAATGAAATCACTAAAGGACATGAAAGAGCTGGTGTGACTTTGAATTTTAGAAAATGGCATGATTTCAAAGAAATTTTCAATTGGGAAGGTGCTTTTAATGGGTCCCTGATATATAACATGAAAATGCCCTGAATCTGATATTAGGAGAAACTATTTGTGGCAGCTGTCATTAGAACATCTGGTTTTCTGATATTTATGATTGTTATCTGCTTCAAATATAGGCATTCAAATTGGACAAGTCTATCTTTTCCACATTGGAAAACAAGTTTATCCATTGACAAATACAGTAAAATCTGTGTACAACAGCCAGTTAAGGGAAGTACCCAAAGTGGCCGCTGTGCACAGACTGGCTGTTGTTCACAATATTAGTCCTCCATTTTATATATCTCTTACAGGGTAGTTGTACAAAAAAATGTACATGTAAAAATAAGCATTGTTTAAACCATTTATCCTTTGCAAATTAATCCACACTTTATCCTAAAACCCGTCAAAAAACAATGATGTTAGATAAGTTTAAAAACACAAATAAAGAAAGGGTAAGTGATTCATTTTGAGTTTCCTACCATTGCCGATCATGCTATAAATTTACTCTTCAATTTTACTAATCATTTTAAAAACCAACCATTAAACCATTGAAAGTCATTTACAATGGAATCATTCACAAATTTTAAATGATTTTCTAACAGAAGGGGTCAGGACAAATTAATCTGCATAGAGAAGCATCTAAAAACCACTTGTAACAATGTGCGTCAATCTTTTCACAAGGATAGCCACATTCAAATTCATCCATGCTGTTCTGTTTGCGTATGGCTACTCTTTCTATCGAGATGCATCCATTACCAAATTCTTGACCAATAAAACGCGAAGAATATCCTGATTCTAACACAAAAAACAACTTGAACTAGTTCATCTTTGGAGATAATTTTGCCTTATGTGCCGACATGATTGCGAAGAATGGAAGAAAAAAGAAAATCTGTATTGTCTTGGAGGCAATAATATGCTTTGTTTGTGAAACTCATAATTAACACTTCAAATAACTTATAAAACTTAATTCAGTTGTGCTACTTAAAAACAAAACACTGCCCATACTAGGAAAACAATTTCTGCAAACATCAAAGTCTTTAGCCAACTCAAAGCAAAAGAAATTCCCCCTAAATTAGCGTGTACAAACTATGACATATTATGTTATCTATTGACAATGTGAACACATAGATTTAAATCATCTCTCGGGTCACGGTTTGTGTACTAGTTAGGCCATGCATTATCGACTTTTATTGTTTGCACATGCACACTTTTGTTAAAGTTGTGAAACTTTCGCGCCGCGTGTAAAGTGGCCGTTACGCAGGTGTGATATACAGTACAAATAAACCAATGAGTGTGGCCGTTGGCTGCATTGCACAGACTCCCGTTAGGTGCAGTGTATTTTAAGAAGGAAAACGAGCTGGCTGTTGTTGACATATCGGCCGTTGTTCAGGTATGACCTCTCCCACAGATTTGACTGTAGTCTCATGGCAATGCAGATATAATTATGTCTATTCCTAAAATTGGTAAGTTTCTTATTATTCTTTTTTTTTAACCGCATTCTTTACTTCAAGATGACTATCTCTTAATTCTTTTTCAAATGATGTCTGTGATATACTTATAATTTTAATCAACAAATAATTTTTTGTTAAAAACCATTGTCCTGTTATACTTGACAACTTCCTAATACCCTATATTTGTGAATACATGAACTAATACTATAATCCCAGTATGTCGATTTTACAGAGTATCAACACACTATGAATTACTGAACGGTTCTTGAAGTTCTGTATGCAAAAAGACTGAGACTCATTTCCTTATCTGTCAAGGAGGTTCTGTCACATGATGGAGACATTTATTGTTTACCTCTACACTCTTTTCTTTCCTGAAATACTCCAGACATGTTGATTTCCCACTGCCAATATTACCTTCAACAGCAACCTGGTTCAAGAGAGAAAATTGAAAATGTTTTAGTTTTTAGGAAGTCTTTCAGATGTATGTAGTCCATCTAAAAAGTTCACTGAATGACAACAGAGAGCCATTGGCAAATGTGAAGCACCTACTGTAGTTAATGGTAAACAATCAATACTACTGTACTTACTTCAACCAGTTATTTGTTTTCTTATATGTAACGTAAAACAGACCCATTTCCAATCAAATCAACTGACTATTTTCCCAATATCAAAATAAATCTTATGTTTGCAATGAATTTTTCATGATTTGTAATTTTTCCAAATTTGGACCAATTCCCCAAAATTAAAAGAAATCTCTGTCAATGTATAGACGAGTTTGACTATTAGACGTTTGTGGTTTAGATATTTTACTGTAGGTCTACCCTTACTGTATAGATTCTTTTGGACCTTGGTGGCTTCTTCACTGTTGGCTCTACATTAGCTGTAAAGAGGCAAATGGACATCATTAATATAAATAACATTTGGTTAGCCCTTAGAATGCTGCCTGTTTTTCTAAAATTAGATTTTGTATCATCTGCATTCCAAAACCATAAATATCTGCTTAATGATGATGAGGAAAGTTACTCAGAGTAGCAAACAGGTTAGATCACAGGCCAGCCACCAATTTACTTGGTGGTTGGCCTAGATCTAACATGTTGGCATTTATAAGAAGAAAGTCTGTTCAAGCACTATAAGGGTTAAGTACCAGTAAGCCATTTATCTGATCTATTTTGTAAAAAGTTGATCTTTTCCTCCCGTCCAGCAAAATAATTGGAAAGGTTAAGTGTGTTTTGGATCCAGCTTTTGAAATGGGTCGAAACTCTTACCGGCAGACACTTGACTAAGAAGGTGCATCTGAAAGCAACCTATTACTATCTTTAACCCTTTACCAAATGCTAAATTTTCGACTTTCCCCAATTGAAAGAGTTTGCAGAAAAAATTTAAAAATGTGATGAAATTGAAAAATTATCTTCTGATAGTGCAGAAAATGTTGTGGGAAAAGGAGAAATTGCTTGATAAGAGCAATTTCTCCTTTTTCCACGTTTTCAAGAGTCGTCTGCAACAAACTGGCCAAATGTCATTATTGTTTGGTAAAGAGTAAAACTAAGTTTTTCAAACAAAGTGCTGAAGGCACTTAAATGCTCACAGGGCTCAATCTGGCCAGATTTTGTCTTGCTCCATCACTTTTGTCAGGTGGCAAAAAGTTTGCGACCAATTAAGATTTTTGGAGCTATTTGTCTTTATTTACCTCTTACTCTATAAAAAAACAACTTAAAAGGACTATGGTGCGTATACCTATTACCGTCTTCATCTGATTTTAATTTTGATTTATGTGTAGAAACTCAATGAACAAATTTGCCAAAAAATACTTCAAATGATATGGCGGACAGCTCTTGTCTACGAATTGACCTCTAACCATTTTTTCCAGATGGATAAACAAGGTGAATTTATACAATCATCGGTAATTGGGAGTTTCTGTGTCTTTTTTTAGCCTCAACATTGCAAACTTAAAATATATTTTGTACAGTAACAACCAGTTTATTTTACCTATTTATGATAGTGATTAACAAAAATATGAATGAATGTTCATATTAACCTTAAAATATTTTAATATATAGGGTTGATATTAATATTATCGAAATTTGCTTCTTTGGCCAACAGTATTTGGTATACCCAGTATACCTCATAGTTTGGGTCTATGAACTTGCTGAAATAAACTGACTTAGATTATTAACAGTTTTCAAACAACATTCATTACCATACAGAAGAAAAAGAACATATATATATATCTCAGAAACACCAAATGCCAATTTTGTCTGAAACAAATTTATAAACTCTGGTGATGCTTTTCAATGCAGTGATGATTTTTCAATTGAAAAAAAAAGAGTTTTAAGAACTAAAATCTTAAATTCAATGGCCTATTTTATCTATAAATGCTTTTCATGATACATAGAGAGAATGACAAACACAGACTGACAGATATGAAGCGACAGAAAGAACTAGCTCTTGTTGATTATCCGATTATATGCCATGTCCGAAATTCGCGCTATTGCACGAATAACTGCCGATTTACCGATCATGAAAGGCGATCGAGGATCAATCTATCACGATTAACGGTAAAATTCCTTTTAAATTACATTTATAAACACATCTTACCCATCGAAATGTTTTTCATGCCCAACATGGTTGATTAACTGTTAAATTCTTTGTCCAGTGTCAAGAAGTAAACAATCGCATTTCCCGCGAAATTTAGATACTGTGGGGCGTCCCAAAAGAAACTGGTTGGTTAAAAATCCAGAGACATAGATCTAAAACACGTTTTTTATTTACGATTTATGTCCCTTAAACAGCCCACTCAAATCAAATAGTCAAATTACTAAATTTTCATTAACTCGGATGACGAAAGCTGTAACTGTGTAAAAACGAAAAATCTGGATCAATTTGAATTTGTTTTAATAACAATTTGATATCAAAAGTTACTTTCTTTAACATCTTCACTTGATTGTCAATCATTATCATCACGTGCACACACATGCTATTAAAATAGCAAGAACCAATATAGATAATAACCAGTTTAAGCGAAATGCATTATACTGTATCTAGGGGGTATACTGGTTGATTATATTTATATTTATGACTATTATAGAAACACTGATTCGATAGTAGATCTAATTAATGATTGTTTCTAGATGACATGCATCAATTTTGGTATCTTACATCATTTCTTAATAATGGGGTCACTGCCTTTTGGGTAAGTTACGTTGTATAACAGAATTGGTTAAATAATGCTAGACTTAGCAAATTTGTTGAAAATAAATAAAAGCCCCACGAACATGTATCCGCTTTTTTCTCATATCATCTTGAAAATACACACGCTTTTCCGAATCGCGTGGAATGAATTGAACATATAGAACAGCTAGCTTATAATTCATAGGCGTAGGAGCTGGGGGGCAGGGCCCAATATCAAGACCGGGGGCAGAGTATACTTTGGCCCCCCAAATATTCACAATGGCAAATGAAGATATTGGAAAAGAAAAATGAAAGAAACGAAATTCATTAGCAGAATAAATAGTATTTTTGTGCTTTATCTAATACCAATTCGCCTTTTGTTACGAACAATAACCAATATCTTTTTGACGTCATCATCGCAAATGACAATCTGAACACATCGGGTTTATCCAATGAAAACCCAGCTCACAAAAATACCCGGGAATACTTGATTGACGAAAACAGTGGTGTAAAACGTGTTCAATTGTTAGCTTAAGCTTTAAGAATAATTCAATTCTTTGACTGAGTAAACTAGATGAATCCGTGGCTGTGATAGCCCAAAGACCTAATAAATTATTAGGTCTTTGGATAGCCTTATTGCGGCCACTTTTTGTTTAGATCAATACATTTGTTTTCCGCGTGAGATCGAGACCTGGCATATCCTTTTTTCTTTTTCTTTTTTTCTTATTAAAGATTCTTATGATGTTATTGAATTTGTAAATGCATGAATAGTCATGAAAAAGTTAAGGAACATTTAATCTTAGACCGGTCCTCATCTGAAGTTGCCCCCCCCACCCCCCCTTCCCCCATGTTGAAAACGCTCCTACGCCAATGTAATTAAATTCTATGATAGATTCTCAGACCTAACAAACAAGTGGAAAATATCGACTTGGATTATTGTCGATTCAGATCAGTCACCCAAGATTGATCCGCGTCCATCATACCATTTACTGCTCGGAGATTCTATGGTCCCACGGAAGCAGAGAGAAAGTGAAGACAATTTACTAGAATACTTTACTTTATCAACAGCCCCCTTATTTCATATCCAACTTTTGTTACACCCTGTATATGGATAAACGCCGAAATATCCGCATCGAGATGTAATGGCGGACTCTGAAGTCGGAAAATGAAAATATTTGTGAAAAGGAGTGAATTTTGTAATTAAGATAAGGGATACTTACTAAGAAGTGGGTTGTTTAGGTATGTTATATACAAATTTATGAGTGTGCTTATTTTTGCGTTGCAGTGATGGGGATTGATCTTCAATCGAATAAATCCGGGCATTGATGTTTTGTTTTGTTTTGAATGTTTGCATCCATAATGAGGTCGAACAAATCCGGACCTTTATATATGGCATTATGATGACATCTTGAGATTCAGATAAGATTTGGCAACCGAAGCTTTATCAGTCATTCGGGCAATAAACTTGCCATCCTGTCGCTTCTCCGATCTCGCAAACAAATCTAATGGTACCAACAACAAAGGAGTTTTTACGAGAGTAGAGAACACTATGACCAACAGTTTTTAAGGTGGCAAATGCTAATGATATGCTGAATCCTAGTAAATTGTTTGCTTTGGTCTATCAGAGCATTTGCAGTCTACAGGGATCAATGTCCTTTGACAGACGATATACCCATATATTCAATATATACACAAGGGGGAACAACTTTAGAGAGAACCAAGTTCTTACCAAACACCCTTATTGCCACAAATTAGATAAGACTAATAGTCTGTTAATTCTTTATATGTCGGATGTAGCCAAATGATTTCTGTGTCCAATGTAGTCAAACTAATTTGATGTTAACAGAAAATATTGAGATTTTTTTTTAATCGGGCAATATCGGGTACAGACCCTCCTGTCACGTCAAACTTTCGAACCATTCATTTAATGGAGGACGCTGCGACAAGGATCTTGTTGCACCATTTAAATACTGATGTTTCCATCATAACAGTAAAATAGCAAATGACATAACTCACTGTCACAGTTATTAATTAATCCCTTTTCAATTGATCAAAACACGAACCTTGATGGTATTCCTCATATTTAGTTTGTAAGAATGGTTTAATTGACACTAGGTGAAGATTTTTCTACTCCCGATTAAACTTCCATTGCGCATGCACACTAGAGTGTGAAAAACCTGATTAAGCTTTTTGATTGTTTAATGGCAATTGATGCCATTATTTGGTGGTATATAAGTTAATTTTGCATAACTTATCAATTGACTTTGAATGGCCTTTTTGTGCATTAAAACCGAAAATCTGATTTTGTTTTCTTCCTCCATTGTTTGGATTATTAGAAATTTCAACGTCAGATTGCCCCATCAGAAAATAAAAGCAATTTTCACGTCAAATTATTTTGACTAGTGTCCAATGATACCTCCTTATACACAATCGGTCAGGTCAACTGGTGGAAATGTGCTTCGACATTCAACGTTTTTTTTTTTTTTTTAATTTGGACCAGTAGGAAAAAACGCTAGTATTCATATATTTTGTCACTAAATCACCTCAATGAAAGTTATATTAACACTGACACTTTAGTGGAACATCAAAAACAGGTATCTATCAAAAACAACGTTAGGAAAAGATCCAAACTAGAACTTCTTACCTGCACACAATACACAACATGAAACTTGACAGGACCTAAAGAAAAGAAAAAAAAGATTTAAGAGCTGTTGATGCTGATGTGTTAAAGAAAATTTCAGTATAAATGAGGAAAAACATCAAAATTGATTTACTCCACCAGTAAAATGATTTGCTTTTAGTTGAAGCCTGCTGGATATTGCAGTTCATGAAAAAAGTTATCATATTTTCAGTATTAAAAAGGAAAAATGACAGATAATCAACAAGCTCAGCAGCCAAACCCACAACAGCAGCAGCAACAACAACATCAACAACAGCATCAACAACAACAGCAACAACACCAGACAGATGTGCCACAAAGACAAATTTCTCAGAACCAACCCCAGCAAACACAAAACCAACAACAGCAATCACAGCAGCCAAGCCAGCAGACCAATAGTGGCCCACAACAGCAATCTATACAACCACAGCAACAGCAACAACAAATTCAACAGCAACAGCCTATTCAACAGCAGCCAATCCAACAACTTCCACAATTGCAACAGGTGAGTTAGTTTGATGAATTTGTTCAGATAGTACTGTAAGAATTGTCTATTTGTTTCTTAGAAATACATTTGGGTCCCTCTAAACCCTTTTTTCAAAGAACCTCTACCATTATGAGTAAATACTTTTTGTGTGCATTCTTTTTCTAGTTCTGCCTTTTGAAAGTAATCTAAAGTGTAGTATTAGATTCTAGAGAAAGGATTACTCTTAAGAGATTGTTTCACAGGGTTCACTTCAGTATGAAGTTTACCCATTTTGTTTCATCAACTATCCACATTACCATGTAAATAGTCTGTAGATGTCATCTTTTATAGAAATCTCTTTGTTTTTTGTTTTGTTTCCATTTTGGGTTTACTAATTTTGTATCAACAGTAGAAAAAATTCAGAACAATAGGTTTGTATTACTTAAACCATTACCAAATAATAACTACATTTGACCAGCTTGTAGCAGATTACTCTGGAAAACATTGCGGGAAAAGGAGAAATTGCTATTATCATAAATTGCAATTTTTTTCTGCCCTATCATACAAATTGTTTTTCAATTTCATCACATTTTGAAATGCAGTCTGCAAATTGATTCAATTTTGGACATTCGAAAATTTGGGGTTAATTAATCTTTGACTTTGAAGTGTTTTCAGTAAATCTTTCTTTCATCCACACAGATCGCACCGCAGCAGCCCCAGCATGTGATGTCCAATCTTCAAGGTCACAACATGACCTCTGTGCCCCTGAGCATGGCGATGGCATCCAACCAGATGAACAACACAATCGGGACGATGCGCCCACAACAACTTGGGCAGCTCCCCCAGGTACAAGTGATACATCAGGCCATGCAGAGCCCACCCTATCTCCCACAGTTTGCCTACCACAACCAACAACTCATGCTACAGAATATGCAAGGTATGGACACGGATACAGTCCATTGATTTCATTATTGAATGATTTCCAATTTATTGTTTTAAAATGAAGTCATTGCCCTTTCATTGCCCTTTCAAATCATTGTATTACAATGGGTTTTTTTCTTAAGTCTTTTGGAGGAAGGGGGTCGGATCCCATGGCATGAGGGGGGAAAATTTTGAGCTTGAAAGCGGAAAATTCTATGCTTAGCAAGTAACAGTATGAAATCAAGTTTTACACTATAATATATCATACATATGTTAAAAGTTCAACATTTCTTGATGAGAATTGAATAACAGTTCCGAGAGGGGAACTCTTCAAATATTTTGGGGAAAAATACAAACTCTAGAGATGGGAGAATGGGGCCAAATAACGCCACAATTCTTATCCCCCCAAAAATAACCTGTATTGGAATGAAATCATTACCAATTCAGATTATTTGATTGAAATACAATCTTGAGAAAGTCATGAACTGAAGGTTTGCCATTGTCAAATGAACCAAGGCTCTGTCGTGTAAAAATAATCTATCCAACGGGAACTCATTGGGGCCTAGATGTTATGTATCTTAGAGGCTGCATTGACTTTGGCCCCTGTTGGATTCATTATTTAAACAACTGATCACAGTGTTCATCGAAGTACATCTGAAATGGTTTGTGCTATTTTTCCAAATTCAAAGCTCGTCAAATGGTTACCTACAAAAAGTGCAAAAATGACAGGGAAATGTTACCTTATGTCTCTTTTCTAGAAACTTACATCCTCAACTTAAGCATCACAACATTACAGTTCAATTGTGCGATTTATTGAAAGAACGTTATAAATGATTGGGTTTTGTGCGAGTGACCTTTGGCAAGTCACTTCAGAACCCTAGTCTAGGACTGATGGATCATTGAAAGTTGTTACATAACTGAAAAATTGTTGATACTGCATTAAACACCATACAAATCAAAATATAAATGATTGACATTTTCAATATACTTATTACAGCTGCAATGCAAGCCAACATGGTAAACATGAACCCCCAACAGTTTAATATGGCCAATATGGTAGCGATGCAGGGTCGGCCAAACACAAACATGTTTACACAGATGTCACAAGGTCCTACCACGGTTAGTATCAAACTTACTACACTCAGAATAACAAAAATGTATTCACTGACTGCAGAGGTAATGGGGCTCAAACTTTGGACACCCATAAATAGCTTGGGTGTTACTAGCCTTCTTAGTGCAACTTATTCTTCAATACCGTTTCATTCTATCTGCATATTCAGTCACTGTAAGATATGCCACATTGCTGAATATTATGTATTTCTGCCTCATACATAGAGGAAATTTGTAATTTTTGGTGTAAGATTAAAATATATGATATCTGGTGACCGATAGAGCTATATTTTAGTGTTACTATAAAGCTCTAAAGGTTGCAAGATGAATTATTTTGATCTTGCATGACAATTATATACAATATATAGTGTAAACTCTATATCATTTAAATTTATTTATTCTTATGTGACCTAAAAGCCCAATTTGCCCATTGTAATTGTTTCTAAAACATAAATCATCAAACTATCAATATAATACAGTACCTTTATTTGCAATTCAAGGCCTCCGGCCCAATATACCAATTCAATTTTATATTATGAGTGACAAAATTAATAAATTTTAAACAAAGTACATATATTACAATTTCAAATTATAGCTGAGACACAAGTTTTAAATAAATTAATTAAGTGATGAAGTTTTTTTTATATTTAATACATATATGTGCATGATAAATAACGATGATGACAGAGAAATCAATTTATTTACAAATCAGGATCAGGATCATGACTACCTTTGTTTAAATTTGATTAACACTACAGCCAACAACACCTAACATGATAAGCATATCATCTGGAGGAAGCAGCCCACTAACACAGATGACTAGTACAGCCACGGTTACCAGCAATGCTTCTAAAGCCCTACAGGCTGCGGGTGTGAATAAACAACAACAACAAGGGAGTCATCATCAGCAACAACAACAACAGGGTCAACAAGGGTCACAACAACAACAGGCACAGATTCATACACTTGGGCAGGTAGGTCCATACCCCATTCTTTTTTTTTTTTTTTTTTATAGGGTACAAGTCTTAAGTTAAAGTTATTTCAACAATGATTCAGTCTTGAGATAATAGTAATGATAACCTACAATATAGGGTTGAGAAAAGAAATACTGGTAAAGATGTTTGCCAATGCGAATATGTCTCTTATATTGGCATTTGAAGGAATTGATTAATTTATTAATCTATAACGAATAAAGATGAAAGGTAGTAACCATCATGTTAGTGTTATGATATAAATATAAACTGAATTTTGTTCTTCTTTTTTCTTTTTTGGTCTTCTTATGCCTGCATCAATTCATCATTAATTATTCTCTTGCTCAGTCTTGTATATTTTTAAGTAAACCAATTACAAACCTTGAAATATTTGAGTCAAAGATTTGTCTTTATGATAACAAATTTCTCCCATTCATTGTAATGTTTTATTTTATTCATGTTGTATTTCAGGTTCAACAAGCCCAGGCGACTGCGATGGTTGGTGGTAAACCAATCATACTAGGACAGGCTGGTGGCCCACTCTTACAGGGTCAGTTAGGTGAGTTTTAAACTGGATACATGGGTGAATATGTTCAGGGTTAATCCTAAGTATCAGGAGTTTGAGATTCTTTATTCCTATATAATTATATACCAAAGATGTCTTTTCTCAATCTGGTTCATTTCATTTATTGCATTATTAGAACTAAGATTTCAAGTTTCTAAATTTCTTGAGCTTTAATCATGGTTCTATCCATAGATTTAACTTTTAAACAGAATGCTACAGATTTGGTATCCATTATAATGAGCCTAATGGTAAACCTGTAATTAAAGATGGAATGGCATTTGAAATTTTGTCTTAAATGATTTTCATGAATTTCAATAGTCCTTTAGCAAAAGGCTCAATTGAAATTCCAGGGCTTGATTTCTGCCATTGCACATTTGTTTTGTGCAAGGAATATGAAAAAGAAAGACTCTCATTGCAGTTTAAAAGACCGAAGTCCAGATTAAAGGTGTATTCCCCTAGATTACTTCTTCATTGAATCCATTAACCCTTTAAAGTAGGTACTAATTAGATTCTGTCTCAACGAGACACCTCTTATGAGTCCTCACAAATAAGCCTTTTCTGAGTAGTTTAAGAAATACTGCAGGTTAAATAGTCTAGTACATTTGCATGTCTAAACCACTAATTAACCCTTTCCCAACTAATAAATTTTCGACTGTCCCAAATAGAAAGAGTTTGCAGATGACATTTCAAAATGTGATGAAATTGAACAATATTCTTAAGAAAGAGCAGAAAACCTTGTGGGAAAAGAAGAATTGCTTGTTACAAGCAATTTTTCCTTTTCCCACAATGTCTTCTAAAGTCGTCTGCAACAAAGTCGTCAAATGTCGTTAGTGTTTGGGAAAGGGTTAAACCAAAAAGATACAAACTTTGAAAAAAAATGGAGTTTACAGTTTATAAGAAAGTGTTCATTATAAGCAATAAAAAAAATTTGTTGCCATGTTACATATTAATCATCAAGACATAAATTGCACTTATTATACCACATACTTGTTGCTCGTATGTTTGAACCAATGGCATCAATCCCATGTTGAATTTATTGTTTTCATTTTCCTGTATGGAAATAAATGTTCTCATATTTCTATTCAAGGGGTCATATCTGCGGGTCAGCTACCAACAAGTCAGGCCTTTGCAGGACAAGGTTATGGTCAAATTCAGGTAATTGATGTTTAAGAGAAATGAACATTTTATTGTCTTAGTAACTCCTAAAATGGGGTTTTTTAGTACTTTTATGGTAATTGTCAACTATCCTAGAACTAACACAATTTTACTGTAACTGAGCGCTATTTTGGCTTTAACTTTTTGGTGATATGAATTTGAATTTTGATGAAAAGTTACTTTTAGAATTAATCTCAAGCTGAATCTTCTACTGGATCTTGGTAAGATCTTTTTCTTAAATCTTAATTATTTTCATAGAAGAAGATCCATGAAAAATATGATTTCGGTCTAAAATAAATCAGCGAAATAACCCATGAAAAATATGATTTCAGTCTAAAATAATTCCGCAAAATAGTCATGAAAACTATAATTTCAGTCTAAAACAAATCAGCAAAATAATCCATGAAACATATAATTTCAGTCTAAATCAAATTAGCAAAATAATCCATACAACCTATACTTTCAGTCTTAAACAAATCAGTGAAATAATCTATGAATATGTAATTTCAGTCTAAAACAAATCAGTGAAATAATCTATGAATATGTTATTTCAGTCTAAAACAAATCAGCGAAATAATCTATGAATATGTAATTTCAGTCTAAAACAAATCAGTGAAATAATCTATGAATATGTAATTTCAGTCTAAAACAAATCAGTGAAATAATCCATGAAAAGTATAATTTCAATCTAAATCAAATCAGCGAAATTTTTGACTGTCCCAAATTGATAGAGTTTGAAGACAACATTTCAAAATGTGGTGAAATTAGAAAATAATCTGCTGATAGGCCAGAAAACATTATGGGAAAAGGAGAGATTGCTCATTACGAGCAATTTCTCCTTTTCCCACAATGTTTTCAAGAGTCGTCTGCAACACAATAGTTAAATGTCGTTATTGTTTGGTAAAGGGTTAAACAAAGTAGTGAAATAATCTGTGATAAATATACTTTCAGTCTAAAACCAATCAGCAGTTGGGAGTAACCAACACAGGGCAAGGTCAATCTATACAGATCACATCGGTGAGCCCAATGCGTTTCTCCCAGCCCCAGATTGTGTCAAATGCGGGAAATACCCAGCTGATTACGTCGCCCATCACCAACCAGATGTTACAAGCCATGGCCTCACAGCTACAGCTACAACAGTACCCACAACAACCTATCATGTCTGTACAGGGGCAGCCACCAACCATTATATCAGGTATGTGAGAGGATTTTACTATTATACATGTACATGGTTTTTGCCTGGCTAGATAATGGGTTATGCATGAATGTTTAATTAGGGAAATACTCAAAAGCACGGCTTTCCCTTGACCCTTTGATTTATTCTAATTATGGGGACTTTTGACCCCTTATCTATAATGAAATTGTGAATGAAGATATTGAAATTTAGCGGTCAAATTCAGGAATTTGGGATCATTTACTATATATAACTTTCGGGTCAAGGAAAACATTGCAAAACCATGTTGATTCCACGAAGATGAAAGGAGTAGTTTTGTTTCTAATTTCTTACCTGCAACTGTGAATTATGTCTATGCAAGGACACCAACTAAAGTATCAGATAAGTGTGGGGAAGTAGGAGTTACTTTAGAGAGGTAGATAGAAATTATGATATGTGTTTATAAAGGAAATATTGAATTTTATTTTTATGATTTTTTGAATGAGTAGATGAGAGAAGTTTATGATGTATTTGAATGTACAGACTGAAGGCATATTTTGCTCTTTATTGTTTCTCTAAACCCTAAGTTGTGGGTACCCATTAGAATCATCTCAACAAGGCAATATTAATGAGTACCCACAATAAAGGGATTGTCTTCTTTTTTTATTTTGGGTGTAAAAGACCATATTTCTGGTCATTATCTAGACTACTTGGTTCTACATTAAATGGGCAGTTGAGGGGTCTCCAATCGTTAAGAGTCAGGCATCCCAACATAACTGAAATAATGTTGAAATGATGTAAAACCCCACATAAATAGATGAATAAATTGTTTTTATTATGCAGGTCAGGGTTTGTACATCAGATCAGCGAATCCAGTTCAAGCCCAGGGTATCATGGCAGGCGTACAGACGGCCATCAATCAGCCCTTCAAAGGAAACAATCAGCAGACAGTTCAGGTATGTGTCAAGTTGTTTAAATGAAATATTTCAGCTAGTTTAAACTTATTTGTTTTACATGGATTGTGCAGAAAGCTTGAAGGTTATATTTGCTCTCGATGACTGCTTTCTGGATACTAAACCAGTACTTGGGCCAATATGAGGGCTTGTCCCCGCAATTTCAACCTTGCTGCTGACAAGGATTGAACCTGGGACCTTCCATACAAAAGGCTTATGCTCTACTGCACCATCGTTGCCCACATTATTTCAGTTAAATCATAGCATTTGATGCACCTATCAATGGGAAGTCAGTGTCCCTGCTGACTTTCAGAATACTGATGGTTCTCCCTAGCTTGAGCAGTTACTATGAGCAGTTAAGCTTTCAGACTTTCATCAATTTTAATGTGTTTGGCATTGCTATATAACTGAAATACTGATGATATAATTATAAACTCTGATAAAGACACACACCCATAGCTTTTGTCCTAGTATTCTTTCATTTCAAGTAGTAATTTGGAGTAACTTGATAATAAAACTATTGTTTTTTGGTGCAAGTTAAATTAATGTCACATCCAACATTCATAGGAAGTCTTTCGGTTCTGTTGTTAGAGTGTATAAAATGCTATGGAAATGGTTAAATTAAAAAACAGTAGTTGCTTCGAATCCAAGGCAATATTGAGCTGCCCTATTGATGACCCTAAATGCAACAATTTTAAGTTTAAAAGCCCCTGAATGCATTCCATGCAATACATCCTGTACCATCTAATATATATTACTTGATTGCATTGATTTTCAAAGAATTTGTTCAAAATATTTTAACGTCCACCCTTTCAAGGAGCTCTTTGAGACTGTCAGGATTGATTTAATTCTTTCTTTTCTAAAAAAGATCGGAATTTACAATGAATTGTGATTCCTTACTTATTTGAAATTTTCATCCTTTCATGGGCATCCTTTTCAGACTGTCGGGCTACCTATTCAAAAGCAGACTACAGCGGCACAGACAGGAAAAGTTCTTCTTCCATCCGTCTCAAAGTCTGCTACGGCCAAAGTTTTACCTTCCAATATGACGCAGATGGTGAAGCCTGGGAACCAGGTGATGGGCAAGCCTAAAGGCCGTCCTAAGGGAACCGGTAAAGTCATTACGCCTGTTAGCAGTGCTTGTAAGTGGTAGAATGTTTATAAGTGTTGTTGTAATCTTTATATCGCAAAGAACCTGTAGATGGCTGTTATTTGAAAGGGTTGAGTATGATTGGTTCTATGATGAAATCTTCACTGTTTTAGCTCCTTGTCCAAAATAATGTTTATACCTTATCTGAAACTGAAGATTTAAGAAATGTTTTTTCTACAGCAACAGACTTGTGAAACTGCTGTGACAAAAGGGGGAAATTTCCAATGATGAGCAACATTTCTCTCACCACTGGTCTTTAACCAAAATCACTAAGATGTTATTGTTCAGGCATAATTATCCTCTAGTTTTCTTTGCTTTTTTATTTGGACCAAATTACTATGTTAGTCAGATGGGTTTAGATATTGGTTCACTGTATGTGGCTATGAAGCACAAAGTTCATATGTATGATGTATCAAGAATAAGTGTTGTTGATTTTTTTGTTCCACAATTGTTACAAAGTATGCGCTTTCCAAAATGTCTTAATTACCAGAGAAATTATTGAGGTATGACTATATAATACCTCTCTTTACTTCTACAACTACTAAAGGAGTCTATAGAAACTACTATGGCAAACACTTCTTCTCTATGAGCAATTTGTTCTTAGGTCACAATGGTTAATATCCAATATCATAAAGAATATGCTGTTATCTGACTGTATTTGTTGTCTTCCTTTTCTTTGAATTTGGAACAGTCATAAATATTTATACAGGCAGAAAGAATTAATTTGTTTGTTATATGTTGGCCATTACAGCAGTTTCTGATGTCCCAATAAAGTCTGAAAGTCCAGCCCCCAATGCTTCAAAACCACCCACACCAACCAATCACCCGCCAAGTCTAGTGTCACATGACTCCAAGAGCCAATCAGATTCCGAGATTGAAGTCAACAAAAAGTCAGTAACTAATGACAACCATGAAGATGTCACAGTGAGTGAAAATGAGGGAAAACCAACGGAAAAGAAAATGGTTTGTTGTTGAACTTCAATTTGACCCTTTTCCTTAATATTGAAAAAATTTGAAATGCCTGCCGCATGATATTTCAGAAGCTTTTGTTTCTTTAGTCACAACCCCAAATCACAAAATTTCTTCTTTTTCATACTTTTCCATGGTAAGCTGCTTTTTGTTTTGTTATTGCATGCTACGCCATTTGAAATATGTACCAACATAAACAGAATGAGTCAATTAACAACTATTTGGACTGTGTTGTGATAATAAGAAATGCTCTGAAACAAAGCAATTCCATTAAAGTTATTGAGGTTCATGAAGAGATGTATACCCTATAAACAAATCCTAATTTCACTTCCTCAATCTATTTATGACTTACAATATATTGGCCTTGTGTTCAGAGTAATGAAATTGAAATCAAAATGCCCCTCCCTCGTAGATTCATAGTTTAGCTGTGGATTTGAGTTTTCATGAGAGATTTCCAACTGATTATTATAATATAGATGATTCTAGGGGTCCTGCATGGCCCTGTGGTAAAGGTAACGGACTTAGAACCTGGGGGTTACGGGTTCAAGCCCCATCAATACCTCTGTTCTAGTAGGAGAGTCCTTTGGCTAGTCACTTCAGAGCCCTAGCCTAGTACTGGATGATCCAGGAAAGCCGTTATAAAACTAAAAAATTGTTGATACAGTGTTAAACACCATACAAACAAATGATTCTACCGATCTTGACTGGCCCTAATCAACATTTAAGTTCATGATGAGCAATGCATCACAATTCAATTGACAACTGAAATTATTGATGTAATTTAAAACACTCAATCGTGATATACAGGATAAAGGAGGTTGTCACCTGGCTGACAAAAGGATCCTGATGGTTCAACCTGTCTTTACCTGCCCTTATGGGCAGTTAAGATAGGAATTTCTCTTATTATGAGCCTTGCATCTTAATCCATTACCAAAGAATAGCGACATTTGACCAGTTTAGTGCAGACAACTCTGGAAAACATTGTTGGAAAAGAAGGAATTGCTCTTCACGAGCAATTTCTCCTTTTCTCTCAATGTTTTCTGCTCTATGAGAAGATAACTTTTCAACTTAATTATATTTTTAAATGTTGTCTGCAAACTCTTTAAATTTGGGACAGGTGAAAATTTGGCGTTTGGAAAAGGGTTAAAATAACCAAAGAAATTGTTGACAAAAATTGTTGTAAAAAACTCAATGTATAAACTTATTTTACAGGACAAAAGTATTACCACAAAAGATGTTCCTGTCAAACTTGATTCTATCATTGAGACTCCACCAGTAGAGAAACAACGGGCCATTGTGAAGCCTCACATCCTGACGCATGTAATAGAGGGGTTTGTGATCCAGGAGGGGCCAGAACCCTTCCCTGTAAGTACAGCCCCTTAACCCCTTTAGTGCTGGAACCAACTCCATGCTTAAACAAACAGGTTAGGCCTGAGAGGAAATCTCCTATCTGACTTTCAGAATGAGGATGGTTTTAGCCCATTTGACCTGCCCTCATGGGCAGTTGAGTTATAGGGTCTTCCTCCATCATTAAGAGTCATTGCAACATAATTTAAGATATCTTGACACTGTAAAAACCCATGTGGATGAAGAAGATAATGAGTTGGGCCTTCATGGACTAGTAGTTAGAGTACTACACTCGAGTTTGTTCCCTTTTAGACAAATTTCTAGATTTTTATGTTCATAAGTTGTCAGCCATCATTACTATATTCCTTGATTGTTCAAAGATTATGTTTAATTTAAATTCTTTCTTTCTAATCCTTTTTCTATCTTGTCTTTGTTGCAATAGTTGAAAGATTTCTTTAATCAAAGGGGCCAATTTGTTAGAGCCCCCCTTTTTGTATTACTATAATAGTTAACCTATATCAGTATGTAGACTTTTATGGCAGTTTACCAATTGAAACAAAAACATTTGTATTCAAAGGAAGTCACCCACAATTCGTCTGTAAAAAGTTTATTCATAGTGTATGTTAATTTCAAGGTCCAGCGTTCTTCGCTAATGACGGAGTTTATTCCCCCAAAGCCCGGCCAACCCGTCGAGCAGTCGTCGCTGATTTCCATGGACGAAGATGAGATGGACCAGGAGGATGCGACAAGTGCCGAGGATCAAAGTAAGATAACCATTTCCTTCATAATGACGGGTCTATCCTAGCCCAGTGTTTAAGGTGTAGGACTTGTGATATTTCTCTCTCTCACATGCGACAAGTGCCGAGGATCAAAGTAAGATAACTATTTCCTTTATAGTGACTGGTCGATCCTTTTTTGTGTGGTGTTTAACACCTGTCAACAAATTTTCAGTTATGTAACAGCTTTCCTGGATCCACCAGTGCTAGGCTAGGGCTCTGAAGTGACTTGACAAAGGTCACTCTCACAAGACGTTCTTTCTTGGCTGGGTGGTTAACGTGTATGACAAGTGGGTCTCAGGTTCAGTTTTCATCAGCGACACAGGGACAATTCCTTTGAGTGTCCATAGGCAAGACATTGTAGAGCCCTGCATTGTACTGGTGAATTCCAGGGAAGCTGTAAATTTACTGAAATACAGTTGACATGGCTTTAAACCCCATATAAACAAACAAACAAGTACTTCATGACGAGGGTTCAAAGCAAGAATGTAGTAAGTCTTCACTATTGTGAAGGACTTGCTAAGTCTTGCAATGAACCATTATTTTGTTTTATTGAAAGACTTGCCACAATCTTGTAATGAATCGTCAATATATACTCCAACGCTTTGTTCACTGTGAAGTGTTAATGTTAACTTTTTATTCATTAGCAAAAATATATTGATTTTGAGACATTTTCAAAGGACTGAATCAATTAAGTTTATTCATCTAATACATGTGTTCCTAAAGTAAATTGCATGCTATAGGAAAGTGTTTGATGTTGTAATTACCTTGGTATGCATGCGGCTCCCCATTATGGTTGGTATTTGGTACTGTTTTACACAAATATACATTGAAGTGTTTTAGCAACCTCATATATAAATACAACAGTTGTTAAACATCTTGACCTGAAATCCTTTCTTGTTAACAATTTATAATAAAACGACACTGTACCACAAGGTTTTAGTGCAATACAGAGTAAGTTAGTTTGTATTTAAAAGGTCTTCAGGTCACAATACAATAATGAAAATCAAGACAAATGAAGAATATAAAAAGAAATGTTTTTCTGTCTCATACTGCTTATAGAGGATGGGTCACAGAAATCTTAAGTGTTCAATTAGGCATTATTTTAGGGATTTTTCACTATAGGATAAGCTATACCATGAGATATCGTCCGATATCTGATGAAATCCCTATATTTTTCACAGATGAGGAATACTTAAAATTTGACCTCAATCAATGTAATGTCTTTATTAAGAAGACAGTGTAAGCTATCCTTCTCAGATATCGTCTTAAACCATTACCAAGCAGTTACAACATTTCATGATTTGACCAGTTTTTGAAGATGACTCTAGAAAACATTGTAGGAAAGGAAGAAATCGCTCATAACGAACAATTGCTCCTTTTCCCACAATGTCTTCCTCCACGAACAGACGATTATTTTTTCAATTTCATCACATTTTGAAATGTCATCTGCTAACTTGTTCAATTTGGGAGTCGAAAATTTGGCATTCGGTAAAGGGTTAAGGTTATGATGACTTTGTTTTCGAATTGAAAGAAATGATTGTGAGAAATTAAGAAAATGAAATTAGTTATGAGCATATTCTCTACCAATTAATCAATTTTGTAATTTTCTACAGATAGTCTAAATATTTTTAAGTGGTCATTTTGTAATCTGCTTGCTCACTGTTGCTTATATATTGAGCATGTTGCCAGAACAAGGGGACATCCAGAGCCTCCCCTGGAATATTTTTTCTTGTCGCAACCACTTTCGCAAATTGGATATTTTTGGAGCCAAATTTGAAAAAGTGGAGCCAAAATAGGAGCCAAATTTAAGTGGTCAATAATAAGCCGTAATTGAATGAAAGCTTCTTTTTATTCTTAAATCTAGTGCAGCTCATTACTGTATTATGAGTACTTAGAAATTGACAGACAAAAACAACTAATCACATCATTTTTTACATTTAATTTTTCATACACTTTATTACAGTACATAGCATCATAATTTTACATAACAGTATATTTCCCTTTTCATGCTTTTGGAGTTTGCATGCTTTGTCACATTCTCCTTCTTTAAAATATTGCAACCATTTGAAAAGCTGTTTGATTTTTGTGCCTTTTGGCAAATCTCACAAAACATTGATTTTAACTTCGGATCATATCTTAACCAACTGTTCCCTATTTTCCAGGACGTTTCGAAGCCATTTTTGCAATTGACAATGATTCCCGAAATCATCAAAGTAATATAGCGAATGCATCTTGGATGCAATTAAATAGTCGCAGTGTTTGAAGTGTATGCTTAATTGTAATTAATGAGCAACATATCCAAAAATATGTACGTAATTACTTACCACCGTCTTTAATTTTCAACACCCGACACTGTTTGATAATTGCCAATTCAATTTCCTATTGCCTCTGATCATGCGTTCACGCCAATCTGTCTTAATTACACACTGATTTAAGCAAAGGGTGTAAAGGCAAACACACGTGGCGTAGAAATAATTATTGCCGCTAGATCATTTGTTGTTTTTATGACGGGATTAAACTTTAATCCGATTATTGACAGTCAATTGTGTACGAACTGGATTGGGTGCAAACTGCGATACATACGGGTCTTTACGAGCTGGTTCCCGTGTTATACAGGTAGAAATTCTCCGGAGCGGTACAGACTTGCTATTATTTCGGGGGTCGCTTAGGCCTTCAACAATTGGAAAATATGTTTTGTCGCAAACACTTTCGCAAAACCGTTTTTTTCTTCTTAAATCAGCGAAATTTTTCGCAATTTGCGAAATTGGCGATCGACAGCGGAGGCCCTGACATCCTTAACCCTTTACCAAACGTCAAATTTTCGACTATTCCAAATTGAAAAGGTTTGCATACTGGTATAGCAAGAAACATTGTAGGAAACGGAAAAATTGCTTGTTTAGAGCAATTCTCCCTTTTCCCAAAATGTTTTCCGGAGTGGTCTGCAACGATCTGGTCAAATGTCGTTCTTGTTTGGAAATGGGTTAAAGGTATCCAAGTAACTTATACAAGGTAATCTGAGACAACACTGAGAGTGTTTCTAGTCTTTAGGTAAGACCAGGGCCCATGTTTTTGAATCAAACTTATGTATGATATCTTGTTTACACGCACAACTCTTGCTCAACCTTTAAATAGGAATCAAAGTTTTGTTGTCATCTAGAAATTTTGTTTGAAACTTTAAGTTTAAGCAATGATTTGGGGTCAAAATTTATAGGCATAACGTTAGTTCTTGACCATCTTGCTATTGCTTGGTTGTTGTTCATTTGTAGTCTTACCTTTTCATACCAGCAGCAGACTTAGGATTAGTTTTCCATTTATATGGATGGCTTGAAACACAAAACATTTTAATTACCGGTACCTTTTTGTGTCACTTGAATTTCTCAATCAAGCTTGCATACTTGTTAACACACTAAATCCCCCTATATCTACAGGCCATAGAGCATTGCTTGACTAGCCTTGAAAGGGATAACAATTAGCGGATTAATTTCAGGATTACGGAGATAAATGTACTTTAAAGTGTGTAGAATGCAGTATCTGACTATAAAATCCAGACCGATTTTTTCATCAAATCTCAGCTTGCAAATGGTCTAGTATAACAGAAATTGGTCCAAAACTGGCATTTTCCTGATCCCTGATTTCAATGATTACGGTACCTATATGGATTAAAATGAAACTTAACAAAAAACCCAAAAAGTATGATTCCAAACATGATCAACCTTTTGATTTGTCATGTGACCATCATTTTTTATATGGGAAAAAAAACCAAACAAACAGGTGTTATGAGACTCTACACTCTACACTTGAGCAATGAATAAGCTAGCATTTGTATGTGATGTGGTCACTAACAGATATCACCAATGGTATAATACACATATTTAGCTATTGGAAATTGGCACTGGTGAATGAATAAATATACCATCTAATATTTATTTGGCGATACACAGTAAATGTGGGAAGTTTTATTATAATTTATATGTTTTTGCCTTCACTATCATAGCAACTCATGGCCATATCATCAGACTTCATTTAGAGAGTTTGAACATTGTCTCATCCATTTGTAAACATCCATTTGTAACCAATCATTCCAACATCATATTTGTAATGTGCTGATGAAATAACATTTTATGTCTTTACCATCACCACCATATCAATTAATGTCCATACCATAAGACTTTATGAAGACAGTTTGAACATTATCCCATCCATTTGTAAACATCCATTTGTAACCAATCATTCCATCACCATTGCTGTAACATGCTGATGAAATAACACTGTTTATACACTGTAGGTTCTTCCAATGGACAGAAAACGTTGCGCTGTGAATGTTGTAATGGTCCGTTTGCCGAGAACAAGTTGAATCCCGCCCAACGATTTTGTTCTAAATCTTGTGCTAAACGCTACAACGTTGGCTGTACTAAACGTCTTCAGCATTTTCCTGGCCGGCCCAAAGACAAGGGTACTTGTGAATTTGTTATGTTGGTTTCTGTTTTGAATTTTTTATGTTGTTTTTGTAGAAGACTTTAGTTTTGGTTTTCTTTAACTTTTATGTGTTAAAATGGCTTCAGTGTGAGATGACTTATTATTGATTCTTAGATAGTTACTATTATGATTAATCTGTTAGTCTAAATCAAGATATGTAACAAAAGACTAACAAAGATGATCCCATGTTAACTCTATCTTTAGTGAAATACATACTAATTTTGGCTTTTCATTAAAAACTTTAATTTGATATATGTTAGCCATGTAGAGCAAATTCATGGTATTATATTTCAAACAAATAAGAATGAAATGTTATTAGTTTCTCCGCAATTTGAGAGCACATTTTTCATAGCAAAATCTTAAGAATAAAGTCACAGAGAAGAAGCAAGAAATCTCTTTTAGAAACATTTCCATAGGTCACAAGATTTTAAAGGTTTCTTCTACTTGTACATTGTATATCAAATATGACTTTACACAAAAGGTGATTATATCGAGGGTTCAATGCAAGACTATAGTAAGTGCTTCATAAACATGAAGCACTTACTATAGTCTTGCATTGAACCCTTAATATATAAGCTATTGAGTAATATCTAGAACCTAGAACCTTGGACTAACATTGTTTCCTAGCCCTGATTAGTAACCAGATTGTTAAACTAATGCTTTCTTATTATGTTTAAATGTTAATATAGTTAACATTTTATTGTTTTATAATTCCATCAACTGCTGTCCTTTTTAGCCTAATAATTAATTTTCTTTAACTTAATGGGAACTAAAGGTCTTCAGAGAGTAATTCACACTAAATTCCCCCATTTTACATGAATTGTTTGAATTCAAGGTAAAAAGTGAAAAATCTTTACTTATTTCCTTGAATGGAGATCTGTAACATTTAAGAAAGGAAAGTCCCGGTAACAGCATTTGGATTTTCATGAGAGGTACCGGTAGTCTCCTATCTCACTTACAGAATGCCGATGGTTCTACCCTCCTTGACCAGCCCTTATTGGCCGTCGAGTATGGGGTCTTCCTCTATTATTAAGAGTCTGGTACCACAACGTAACTGAGATGACGTTGATGTGATGTAAAATCCATTTAAACTTAGATATGTCAACTTAAGTGAAAGCTATATAATAGGAACAGTAAAAGTGGATGAAAAACAAATGCTATATTATATTGGATAGAAACCATTGTGGTAAAACCAGAAATTGTTCATTATGAACAATTTCTGGTTTTGTTCATTATGAACAATTTCTGGTTTTGTCACAATGTTTCATACTTCTTCTATTTTTTTTTTTTTTTTTTTTTTATATGGGTTTTACATCACATCAACATTATTTCAGTTATGTAGCGATGCCCGACTCTTAATGATGGAGGAAGACCCCATACTCAACTGCCCATAGGGGCTGGTTAAGGTGGGTAGAACCATCGGCATTCCGTAAGTCAGTCGGGAGACTGCCTCTCATGAAAATCCATATCCCTCTCAGGATTTGAACCCACGCGGAGAGGGGCCATGTGATTTCAAGTTCTGTACTCTAACCACTAGGCCACGGAGGCCCCACTTCTTCTATTGAGTTGAAAAATAAAATTATATGAAGGATTAGTAAATGTTCATTCCAGGATACACTTTCTGGGGGTTATTGAAAACTTTATTTTGTAGTCCTCTGGTTTGACTGAAAGGGTTAATCAGTTGGGTTGGTCTATGCTGCTTAATAACTTGCTTACATCATTTGAAACACGTTGATAAAGGGACACTTTAGTTTTGGTTTTTGATTGTTTCTTAAAGTAAGGCAGTGTTCATCTTGATTTGTGGTACATATGAACAGCACTGATGTATTGGAGCGAAAATTTATCACAGAAAATGAGCAGAGATTGTATGGTTTCTATCACTTTGTTCACAGTTTATCCTCTTACAAGCTCTTTTAACTCCTGTGTGGTCCAGTGGTTAAGTTGGGGGACTTAAAACTGGGGGGGGGGTCCAGGGTTTAAGCCTTGTCAACACCTCTGGTTTCGTGGGAGTGACCCTTGGCAAGTCAATGCAGAATCCTAGCCTAGCACTGGTGTATCCAGGAAAGACGTTACATAACTGAAAAATTGTTGATAGGGTGTTTAATACCATAAAAAAAGTAATTCCCTTGTATAGGGTTCTTTGACTCCATATTGAAAACAACAGCACACAAAGATTTTGATTTATGAAAGTAATATTTTGTTTATCCTATACTTGGTTGAAACCATTGTAACAAAGACTATATTGCCTGGTATCAACACTTTTTACTTTTGTCATAGTAAGTTCCTGAATTTTTGGCCCATGTATGAAAAAACTAGAATGCATGAGAAAAGTTTAAAGGCCATTTAAAAAAAAATACACTCGAATGTTTTGCTGCTATGACCATAAAAATGAGGCTTTATGATTCCATAGGTGTTTATTATTTTAAAGCAATTGTGTTATTTTTCATCACAAATACCTTGTTTCTTTGAAAGTTTGAGTACACTTTACTTTTCAAAATCTCAAAATGTACATTGGTTCAAAACTTATCTCGTCTAGAATATTTTGGTTACTTGATTGGCATTCTTTATTAAAGTAGAATTCCGATTATCCGCCATTTTGAAACTCTTTTGTCGGATTACTTCAGTAGTTCTTGGTAGGGGGCCTCCGTGGCCTAGTGGTTAGAGTACAGAACTTGAAATCACATGGCCCCTCTCCGCGTGGGTTCAAATCCTGAGAGGGATATGGATTTTCCTGAGAGGCAGTCTCCCGACTGACTTACGGAATGCCGATGGTTCTACCCGCCTTGACCAGCCCTTGTGGGCAGTTGAGTATGGGGTCTTCCTCCATCATTAAGAGTCGGGCATCGCTACATAACTGAAATAATGTTGATGTGATGTAAAACCCATATTAAAAAAAAACAAAAACAAAAGTTCTTGGTAGGCATTGTCTGGGTGGGACTTCACTCTACACTGAATAATTTCTGACCCGACCAACGTACACTGAGCACGCTGAAGTAAACCTATGAAAGAATGAGTTTCAAAATGTTGGATTTTGAGTATTCTACCTTAACACTATGAACAACATGATCTGCTTGGTATTTTATATTTAATTGTTTATTGCAGGTCGAGTAGTGAAGAGAAAGCGACATGGCAAGGGAAAGAGAGGACCCCATGGTAACAGGTTACAGAGCTCCAGTTCTGTGGTAATTGATAAATGTTTTTTTTATAGCCTAGTGGTAAGATTTCTTGGTTTGAAATCTAAAGGTCCCTTTTAACCTATTACCAAAAAATAATGACATTTGACTATTTTTTTGCAGACGACTATGGAAAACACAATGGGAAACAGAGAAATTGCTCTTGAAGAGCAATTTCTTCTTTTCCCACAATGTTTTCTGCCTTATCAGAAGATTTTTTTTTTAATTTCATCATATTTTGAAATGTCTTTGCAAACTCTTTCAAATTGGGACTGTCAAAAATTTGGTAAATAGTTAACAGAATTTATAGCTCCAGTTCTATGGTAATTATTAAATGTTTTATTCATAGTCCCTATAGCCTGGTGTTCAGATTTAATGGTTTTAAATCGCAGACTGTTAGAGCTTCAGTTCTATGTTATAAAAGAATAGCTTATTCTAAAGCCCCATAGTCTAGTGGTTAAAGTACCTGATTGAAATCACAGGGTCTGGTACGCATTAAAAGCAACTAAAGGTTACAACTATAAAAAAAGATGATCTTTTGAATTAAATCTTTTTACTAAAGCCATTTAGTAGAAATAAATTTGCCAAAGGGGAATACCCTAAGTGTGAGCAATCTCTTCTTTTGTTTCATCATTGGTTTCTTAAAGGTAATCAATAAATAACTCGGCTTTCCAGTGTAAGGTCATGTCATTTGCAGACTACCCATTAAAGAAAATTTCTCAAAAAGACCTGAAATTAATTTGTCTCTATCCTATTGCATGCTATATGGTCACAAAAATTTTACAACACCTTGTTATTCCTATATAGCACTGATGAAAGGATAGATATTGTTATCTCTCCTTGGTTTATCACATACATTTATCTACATCATCATAATGCGCGCTGATTGACCTAAGATGTCGATGCGCCATAAAACGCCATTCATTCATTGATTGATGGATATCACAACGGTTATCTCCCCTTGGTTTATCACTACAGGGCGGTTGCGGGGATGATGTTGACATGGACGACCACAGCAGTTCTATGAGCCAGGAGGAAACGTCTTCACCCTCAACCACACCCGATCATCGTCTACACACCCCACCCCCAGAGTTACAGCTGGAGACAAACATACATGTACCCATCATGAGCAGTCCCTCTAAATGGAACGTAAGCTAAATGGTTTCTTTCTATATAGTATAGACTCAGTCTATCATGTGAGACTGTGTCTCGCCCAATTTGAAAGGAACAGCATTTTTATGTATAATAAAAAAGATTTAAAATGTGATTTTTGTAAAAGGCCATTGTGATTAACTCTTTGATTATTTTCTGAGTATCCTTGTTGGTTTTACATCAATTGTAAAACTAGATTTTTACTGCTCTTTTTAATTCTTTCTGGATACATTGTAGGCACTTTGGCCAAACATGGATTAACTCATTACCAAACAATAATGACATTTGACTAGTTTGTTGCAGACGATTCTGGAAAACATATTGTGGGAAAAGGAGAAATTGCTTGTTTAGATTATTTCACAATTTCATCACATTTTGAAATGTCGTCTGCAATCTCTTTCAATTTGGGACAGTCAAAATCTGGTGTTTGGTAAAGGGTTAAAGAAAAGTTGAAAGAAGGATCCCACATCTAAAAGGAATCAAACCCATTGTTTTCTGTCAATTACAATTTCTTTTCACCCTTTACCAAATGTTAAATTTGCGACTGTCCGAAATTGAAAGTTTGCAGACGACATTTAAAAATGTGATGTATTAAAAAATAATCTTCTGATAGGGGAGAAATGATATTAGGAAAAGGAGACATTGCTCGTTACAAGCAATTTATTCCTTTTCCACAATAATTTCCAGAGTCGTCGGCAACAAACTTGTAGAATGTTGTTATTGTTTGGTAATGGGTTAAGCTCAATAGCATCTGCACTTGAAATTTCATTTGCTTTCTCTAATTTTTCGTGTTATTTATTTCAGGTAAAGTATTTAGAAATTACCATTCTGATAGGGCTCAAAGATATTCCATGCAGAATAAATAATATTAATAGAAAAGAATGAGACTGTTTTTATAAATGATCTTCTTCATATCAATCCTATAATCTAATATACACATGAATTATGGTTGATAGATAAGTTTTAAAAGGTACGCCTGTTCTTATCTCTCAAGTACTAGATGTTTTTTCTTATCAATACTTTTAAACTTGTATATCTAATACACACAAAGAGTATTGTTGTTTGATGAAAACTTTACATGGTATGACTGTTCTCGTCTCTCAGGTACAAGATGTTTACGAGTTTGTGCGGAACCTTCCCGGGTGTACGAGTTATGCGGAGGAGTTTCGTGCCCAGGAGATCGACGGACAAGCATTATTATTACTGAAGGAGGACCATTTAATGACCACCATGAACATGAAACTTGGTCCAGCATTAAAGATTTGTGCCAGAATAAACGCCATTAAGGAGGAGACAGGCTGAGCCCAGGAACCCATAACCCTGTATGGAAATTTTTGAGCGAGTCCAAGTTGAACTCATCATGCATTGGCAGTAAAGATTTGATAGTCAAAGTCAATTTTTGTTTGAAAGCAATATGATGAAAGGAAAAAAATTCTCGTCACATTTCTCAAAACATCCTGAAGTTGATATATTTTAATTTTAAGAAAATTGATTAGAAATATGTTTGAGTAAAGGAGAAAATACATGATACAAGGATTTTTTGTTTTTGTGACAAAGATTTCTCGAATCATCATTGATATTTCAAACTTACTATGAACCATTATGATTGTAAGAGAAATTGTTTGATACAACCAATTTGTATCATTTATCAACTTGGTTTCTTTTTTATAAAGTCATCAAAGAATCAATATTTTTAACATGAAAATTGATTAAAAACCATGATCATAAATGGATGAACTCCTTGATACAAGAAACAATTTGCATCTTTTATCACAATAGTTTTTAAAGTCATCCATGACAGGTGCACTGAAATGTCTATATACAGGGTAATGGGTTATGTGTTCATGTGTTCGTGACTGAAGTGTTTTTTTACTTGAACACTGTTTATGTGCTTGCTTTAAAAAGATGATACATTTGAAGGATTGAACTTATTTAAAGCATGTGAATGCAATACTTTTTAATTAGGACAACAGACATTTTTGTAGCAAGGTCAAAGTGTTAAGATGGAAAAAGGAAGTTAGGACTATTATTGTTGGTATTTCATTTTTGGGAGAAAACTTGAATTGGCCAAACACGCACAGTTTAGTTTAAACTTATTTAATTTACATTGACTGTGACCGAAGCTTGGAGATGAATTGAATTCACTCTAAATGACTGCTTCCTGAATACTAAACTAGTTTTTGCACCGATTTGTGGGTTAGTACCAGCAACTTTCACCTCGCCTTATGGGGATTGAGCCCGGGACCTTTGGTACAAGAGGCAGAAGCTCTTTCACTGCACCACTGTCGCTCTCTAGCTCTAAGGCTATTGATGTAATATACAACAAAGAGGTAAAGAAGAGTTTGTCTTTGATGTGCAAATTCTTCTTTTGGTACAATTTATTTTCTACAAATGTCTTCTAAAGGTGCTAAAAGTCGTCTTCAGCTCATGAAGAATGAGGAAACAATAATATTACAAACTGTATACAGGCTATTAACCCTTATAGTGCTGGAACCAACTTCATTCTTATGCAAACAGGTTAGATCCAGGCCAGCCGCAAAGTAAATTGGTCGCTGGCCTGGGATCTAACCTGTTTGCTACTCTGAGTATCTTCCTGATCAAAATTAACCAGAAATCTCAAGTTTTGGAAACCAGACGACACAAAAATCTATTTTAAGAAAATTACCCAGCATTGTAAGGGTCAAGTTCACTGCCAAAGTCTTGCTTTAACAGCTTTTAGGCGCAAATCCTTCTTTTGTCATGTGTTCATTATGCTTTTAAATCATTCATACATTTCATCAAAACAATCTGATACAAAGATTTTGGGGGGTTTATTTATAGGGGAAAGAGGGGGTTCTGGTTTGTTATTCATTGTTTTTACACAGATAACTAGTAAGGTGGCTGATGTATTTCGGTATAAAAGATTGTGAGAAAAGAATAATTTCACCACAATGGGTATATTGATGGTTATGTGCAAGATTATAGGTAGTCCTACACTATACTATAGTCCTGCATTGAACCCTTTATTTTTTTTTTTTGATAAATCTAGGGAACTTGTTAGATTCTGCAGAATAAAGGGTCATCAATAATATGGGTACAAAATGAAATTGGGTAAATTTAAGGAGAGAGAGAGAGTGTGCATGTTATTTTAAAAAACACATCTTTTATCGAATCAGTTTCTACATTGCTTTTTACATCATTTGTATGACAACTTGCTTTTTATAACTGTTGTATATATAAAGTGCCCAAGGCAAGAAAAGATTGAAATACGTTTTTGTTGTCTTTGTCACTGAATTAAACCATTCCCTCTTAAACCCATCTCTAAACAATAACGACATTTGACAAGTTAGTTGCAGACGACTCTGCAAACTCTTTCAATTTGGGACACTTGAAAATTTGGCATTTGGTAAAGGGTTAACTGGGTTGATAAATGGATTAGTTGCTCTAGCTCTATTAATGCCCTACTAATGTTTGATATCCAAGTACGGGGTCCTGCATTGCCCAGTGTCGGAGGTGGTGAATGTAGAACTTGGGGTTTGAGCCCCAACAACACCTCTGGATTGGTGGGAGTAACCTTTGGCAAGTCATTTCAAAGGCCTAGTATTGATGGATCAAGGAAAGCCTTAAAATAACTGAAAAAGCGTTGACACGGTTTTAAACACCATACAAATAATAATATTAAAAAAGAAAGTAAATGGAGATAATCGAGTACACTTGAATGGGCACTTTCTAGCTGAACATGTTCATATAGTGTAGAGTGAATTGTTTACAGTATTTCTGTCATTTTTCCATGCCCAGCTCATAGTATATGATTGGTTGAATTAGGTTTAAACCTCACTTTCAACAGTAATTTATCTTGGTGGTCAGTTGGCCTATCCATGCTCGTGGGTTAGTTTTACTAAACAACTTGATGAAAATATTTACCTTAGTCAAAACTGATCAACATGGATAGTATATTGAATGAAATAAAAATATTGCAATGTGACGCAGCTTTGGAAGCGTTTCGGAGAGTGTTACTTTGCAATAATGCTAGCCCAATATTAAAATAAGAGGGAATGTTGTTTTGAACTTGTGCAAATCTTAAGGATAAAATGTTTAGTAGAATGGTACCCAGGTACATGTATGTCCACACCAGTAATGCACGTTGCAATAATGGATCAGCGGTGAGAGAGGAATTAATCAAGGTGTTATGTTGACCGATCGAAGGCCTAGAGAAGGCATTTGAAGAGCGAGGTCCCAAACAACATGAATGGAATTATAAAACCCAAGTACAATAAGTCAACTGCAATGTAATTTTATTGAGTAAAGCACATCTTATGATACATGCATGACATCAATCATTTACAGAACAAGATCCATTCATGTAATTTCTGTGTCTGCTTCTGATCACATCTGAAAATTTATTGCTGGAAAAAAATTCAAGTTCTATACAGCAATGTTTCCTTTTTTTTCTAACAATTGAGGTTATTGCAAATTTATATAAAAATATATTGAGTGTTCAGTTATACTACATTATAGGTCAACACAGTTTATGCCAGGGATCAATAAATGTAAACGGGTGATAAAGGTTAAATGCAATGGTAGGTAGATAACCGTGCATATTCCAATCACCCCTTATCTCCGGTATGGTACCGTTACAACTGAAACATAAACACCGCACAATAGCGCAATCGACCTATAACATTGGTGAAAGTGTTCAGGATTATTCCTGAATTTCAGGATTTTGAGACTGTCCCTATATAATGCTATAGTAAACATGCCTTTTCAGGATAATGAACTACAGAAATCAGGATTTTGAAATTCTTCAACTTTCATGCTAAAAGTAATTTACATTTGTGAAGGACTTACTGTAGTCTTGTATTGAACCTTCATAATGAGATAACCTTTTGTTCACCTTTTTGACTATCTAAGATTCCTTGTAAGGTAAAAAGTTAAGACAAATGAGATTCAGGAAAACATCTACAAATTACAGACTTATATCCTTGTAATCTTGCTTTTAAGAACCATGTTATCATGTTACCATATTTCAAATTCAAAAAATGTTACAACCTTGCTGAGGATGTCCTGGAGAGTCTTAATCGAGAGAAAAGGTTCAGACTACAATCTTGCTGAGGATGTCCTGGTGAGTCTAAATCGAGAGAAAAGGTTCAGACTACAACCTTGCTGAGGATGTCCTGGCGAGTCTAAATCGAGAGAAAAGGTTCAGACTACAACCTTGCTGAGGATGTCCTGGCGAGTCTAAATACTTTCAAAAATGAGAGAAAAGGTTCAGACTACAACCTTGCTGAGGATGTCCTGGCGAGTCTAAATCGAGAGAAAAGGTTCAGACTACAATCTTGCTGAGGATGTCCTGGCGAGTCTAAATACTTTCAAAAATGAGAGAAAAAGTTCAGACTACAACCTTGCTGAGGATGTCCTGGCGAGTCTAAATCGAGAGAAAAGGTTCAGACTACAACCTTGCTGAGGATGTCCTGGCGAGTCTAAATACTTTTAAAAATGAGAGAAGGTTCAGACAACAACCTTGCTGTCTGTTTGATGCTAAACATTCTCTCCGTCAATGAAGTTGCATTTATCTTATGCTGTTTTTCTCTTTTTCTGTAAAACCTAAATGAAGTGTTTCTTATAAGTAACAAGCAAAAAGAGTTCATCTAACTATTTATGAATAAGCATATGTAAATGACTTTGATAGACAACCTTGTCTTGACATTTGCTATATGAAATCACTGACACATGTCATGACAAATTGTAGCACCATTAAAATCACCATGAGATTTGACCTTTCTTGTGTCACATATGAGGCAATAAAGGAAGGCGATTGTTTTCAGAACTAATAAAGAATTAAAAAGAATGAATCTCTTAGTATGTAAGCACACTCTCATACATTTGCCACAGTATTTCAATATGTGATAAGATATTTACATTTCAAAATGAGAAAACATTGAGACAAAAAGAAGTTTGGCTCTCAATGAGCAATTTATCCTAATGTCACGATGTGTCAATTGCAGATACAGCAACATGTTTGTAATGTAATGCTTTTTCTGTTGCTTTAACAATGTGAAAGGTCAACAAATACAACCAATACAATGAGATTTTGATTGGATATGAGATGATTACTGGCAAGTTATACATAAGTTCAAAATACAGGATCACATAAACAAGACAAATAAACACAACAAAAATGTAAAAGAATACCCTACACATATGATTTAATAAGCTTAGCCTATTGCTTTAAAATAAGTACAAGACTATTTAACTTTTGCTTAAATTCTAAAATGCATTAAACCAGAAGGTTAAGATAAAACAATGGATAAAATACAAGCAAGATTATTTCATATAAAATTGGATTTCTTTTACATATTATTTTACATAATTCAGAGTGGTCAACTGAATTAAAAGAACCATAAATTTGATTTTTGAAAACATTACATGTTCGGTAAAAAAGAATACATCAAGGGTTCATTGCAAGACTAGTCAGTGCTTCACAAACATGGACCCTTGACATGTAAACATGTATTTCGAAATGTGGTGTCTGAATATATTTTTTCACATAGAAGCTAACAAAACAAATAGCCAAGAAGAAAAAAACTTAAGATGAGGAAAAAGTCAGTTTAAGCCAAGGTGTGACATTCGTATGATAAAAGTCTAGAGGCAAAACACAATCTACAAGCAAAAGCATTAAACAAATACAAACATGGACAGAATGCTATGAGATGAACAAAACACTATGAAATAAGTAATACTGAATTTGAATAAGTATTTTTGTGACATAATATTTATTTTGACATTAACCATTATAAGACCTCATTTCATCCTTACTTGAACACAGACAATATTACTGAGTAAGCGTATAACATAAAACGTATAACAGGCAATTTGCAGAGGAAGGGTTTTATCAAATGATTTAGTTACAAATGAAATAAAAATCTAATGGTATCGTAAGAGAGACACAGTTACCAGTACATACACTTAGGTAATATTACAAAATAATGGTATTATCAGACCATTTAATTCCAGATGAAAGTAAAATCGAAAAGCATGGTAGGAAAGACATAGTTACATGTACTTAGATATTTCTATTGCTTCATGACTTGATGTTTTCTTCAAATTTTTGCTGTGAAAACTTAATATCCTTAGAGTAAGCTTGATAAAACTGTAATACAACTAGTTTAGTTATACCGACAGGCTATTCTTCGAGATTAATTAGACTTAGAGGTAGAAAAATTGTGGAATCATTTCAGACTTTTAACATTCTACACTACTAAGACCAGTTCAAAGGATTAGGCATTAATATTCGTAATATTTGAACATCACAGTTCAAAGGATTAAGCAGATGATATAAGAAAATATAACAGTGATGATGAGCAAATTCTCCTATTGAGGCAATGATTTCAATGGTAATCTTTTAATAGAGATTCTGTTACTGCACTTCTTTGTTACTTTGATTATCTCTGCAAATCACACTAGAAAACATTGAACCAATCGTGAATAAACTCTCCAATTGTGACAATAAATTTTCAAAATTTAACATGAAATGCTTAATGGACTTCTTTGTGACTTTAATTGTCTACGTAAATGTCATTAGAACATTATTTGAGGGTAATTATTTAAGATAACAAAGCATCAATTATCAATCAACACAAATATCAGATCTAAAACTAAAATCCGAAATTGTCATGGGGAACACTCACTTATTTCTAATTTTCAAAAAAGGGCAAAAAAAAAGTATAAATGTGGCCAATTTTACAAAAAGAAAGCTGTAAAAGTTATCAGAGCAATATAACAGTTTTCATTTTTTTTTTAACTATTTCAGCTATCGAAACAAAACAAAAGGTTTATGCTAATGAGTGGTAATTGTTTAGCTCTTTTGGATACAAAATTTTTCACTCCATAATCAAAAGTCACTCTCATTTCCGTACTTATGGGCTGCTTTTGCATTCTATTTAATCCATCATTTCTTTTTAATAGAGAGATGTGGAGATAAGTTTAAAATGATTTAGAACGTTATATTGGACAAGGCTCATTAATAGCCATTTAAAACATTCATAGACAAAATGCTTATTTTGTTGTAAAAGGTTTAAGGAAAAAATAAAATCTAAGCAAGAATGAAATACATGTATTAACGAATTGATATGTGACAAACAACCATGCACTTACAAAAAGAAAGAACCCTTTATTGCTTGACCAAGTTAACACACAACTACTACTCTATGGCACTGAACATTAAAATATTGCATAGAAGCCCACTGGCTTATGATATATCAATGTATCACAAGACTTCAACACATGATCAACAGTTAGCCGTCAACAGTTCGTCATCCATTTTATAGGGTTCAAAATCTCTACCCAGAACGCTACTTTACAAAGATCTCAGAAAAGACACATTTGACTTGCTTGTTTCCAAAAGAAAATATCTTTGGGTTGATACACCGTACCACCACAAATTGTCCATATATTAGTAATTGAAAAATGTAAGCATCTTTTGCAACTTTATTCATATTTTCTTTTTCTGTTTTCAGTTACCCAAAATGTTATTATAGCTTAACATAGTCTTATAAATAAAAGAAATTGAAGGTTCAACGAAAAATTATAGTAAGTGGTTTATAAACATGAAACACTATTACTACAGTCTTGCACTGATCCCTCGATTAATGATTTTTCAGATGCACATACAGTGGACCCGCGATAATCCGAACGTCGTTTATCCGGAATATTCACCATCCGAACAGAATTTTGAGGGAACGGATCTTACCTTCATCAATTTAACTGTTTAATGCGGAAAATCCGCGTTCCGGAACCGGACAAAAATATTCGGGAACCAACAGTCACTTTTCATAGTATATGCGTATGGCTAGTCCGGAAACCAGTAAAATTGTTTATTTTGCGGTTACAGTTGCGAATGAAGGGATCGGTCCTCTGTTGTAAACGGCATTCACACGTTTTGCAAACTGTATGCTTGACCATAACATGTCACCTAGTGTAGTGTACTGGAAGGTGTTGATTGTTTGTTAATCGGTCATTCTGTCAGTTGATTGGTCTTATATTATTGTAATTACGGTCGCATGTCGATAGTTGAGTTTGTAAAAGGTGTGGATTGGCTGATTGGCTGCTTAGACAGCGATAGGGAGACAATGTTTGGCAATCATTTTCAATTATTACTCAATCGATATGCTCCTTTTCCCTACAAATAAACTCTCGACAATCCCTACCTATCTCATTTCTCGATATTGAAATAAGAAGATACAACTTGAAGATGTCTACACCCACAGCCAAACGAAGACAGTTCTTTTCAGAGCTATCTTAAGGAATTTTAACTTCTCGAAAGACATTGCTTCAAATTGTCATTTTTTTAAAAATCCGTTTTGACCAAATAAACACTTCCTTAACACACCTTATATTTCCCTTCAAAAAAAAAGAATAATTGTGTATTTCTTACGTCATAGTCATGTTCATGATACACCGACACCGTGTAAAGGTAAACATTTCGCTGTACCTCGCATATTCTTTATTCCGGAAAATTCGTTAATACGAACATTTCTCATGGGAACGAAAGTGTTCGGATAAACGAGGGTCCACTGTATTATGATAATTATTTTTATTTGTTTTGGATGAGTAGAATTTTATTATAAAAAATATGTACTCTTTAACTTACTTCTCTGTTTCAATTTTTCACTAAAGTCTTGTCTATTGTTGCAAAGGGTCAAACCCTTCTTCTTCAATGGTTATCCAATAGTAATCCTTGAAGAAGAGGGGTTAAACCCCTCCAAATGTCCGACAAAGTATAAATTGTGTAGAATCAATAATTCATATATCAATAGATTCCACAGACTTGCTTATCTTATCTTAAAGTTGTTGATGTCTATTTGTAGTACATGATTCTGGGTGGAGTTTGAAAAGGTAAACTGGAACAAGCTGTTTAAGGGTCAACAAACGACACCATGATGTAACGGGTACCGGCTGTAGTTGGAAGTCCTTCATGGTAATGGGTCAATCTCCCAGGATGCATCAGCATCCAGCCTTTACGAGTGTTTGTGACGCTACAGTTGTACCTCAAAAATCGACACCCTCCGCCCTAAAATATACAAAATTTTCCTCATATCATTAAACTGAAATAGTTTTTATTCACAAACTTGAATAGTCATTCTGATTTATCTATCTAAATAGCCTTCATATCACATCAACATTATTTCAATGTGAATAGATTGGAAAAGTATTGTTGCCAACGGTGAATTTGCTTGTGACAGGCAATATCTCTTTTTGCCACAATGCTTTTTGAAAGTTGTCTACTGCAAGAAGCAAACATGTGGCGTAAGGTGTTAATGTGTTAATAGTTTCAGCTTTAGATCATATCCAGTTTTTGTAAGCAAGGTGAGAAAAACATGCAGCCAGACAAGGACACGAACCTGGGACCTCTGCAAAGGCTCTACTGACTGCGCTATCTGGACCGCTTGCACATTTAACTCTTCTACCTTGTAAATCGAGATCCCTACTAGATCTTATCTAAAGGAACATGATTATGGGTAATGGGTTAAAGGAAATATAAGATATATATTTCAAGACAACAAAAACGAACAATTTCCTCACCTCATAGTCTATATTTGGCCTGTTCAGACCTACATTGATGGTAAATGTTGACGCATCGTGGTGGGGTCTAAGTTCTCGCTGCCGTTTTGGATTGTATTTCACAACAAAGTTCAGGATGGCCCTTGGTGGCTAAAAGGATTAATTGAGATTAAAAGTTATTAAATTCATTTTTATGAAAAATCAGATGCATTTTATGACAAATTATATATATTGAGATTACACTGTCAAATGCATTTCATGAACAATCAGATTTATTGAGAGTTATTAAATGCATTTCATGAACAATCAGATTTATTGAGGGTTACTAAATGCATTTCATGAACAATCAGATTTATTGAGAGTTGTTAAATGCATTTCATGAACAATCAGGTTTATTAAGAGTTGTTAAATGCATTTCATGAACAATCAGATTTATTGAGAGTTACTAAATGCATTTCATGAACAATCAGTTTTATTGAGAGTTGTTAAATGCATTTCATGAACAATCAGATTTATTGAGAGTTGTTAAATGCATTTCATGAACAATCAGATTTATTGAGAGTTGTTAAATGCATTTCATGAACAATCAAATTTATTGAGAGTTGTTAAATGCATTTCATGAACAATCAGATTTATTGAGAGTTGTTAAATGCATTTCATGAACAATTGGATTCATTGAGTTATTCATAGTTATCAAACACATTCAAGTTCAAGATTATCATCTTGAAAAATGTATAAAAAGTATATATAAATGGAATGATTAATTGAAAAGTTCTGCTCAATCAATGTTTACTTGTATGAAATATTTTTTATAAAAGAATGCAGTTCAATTTCATTTAATCAAGAAGTTATATGGTAATTATTCTATTGAGAGGACATTTTCTACCTTTCCTATAATGATATCTTAATCAATTGATAACTAGAACTTCTACTACATAGCATAATTTAAGATTTAATTTTAATAACTAAGAATGGATCAACTTATACATTTATAATACAATGTAGTTCTCTCACAATTCTACATAACCATCATAAGACCTCAATTTAATGCATCTGCTGTAGAACACTTTAGGATCCATCGTGAATGGAGATTACGATGTTCTTAACCCTTTACCAAACGCCAAATTTTCAACTGTCACAAATTGAAGAGTTTGCAAACGACATTTCAAAATGTGATAAAATTGAAAAATAATTATCTGATAGAGCAGAGAAAATTGTGAGAAAAGGTAACAAGCAATTTCTCCTTTTCCCACAATGTTTTCAGAGTGGCCTGCAACAAACTGGTCAATTATTGTCATTGTTTGGTAATTGGTTAATGAGCAATTAATTATTTTGTCAAAATGTTTTTTTAGAATTTGTGATATTGGCTACCAGTATATGGCTCTTCCCGACATCATAAACAAAAAAGTAATTTGTTCACTATATTTTGTCATCTGCTGTTGTGTATAACTTGACGAGTCACAAATACCCACATGAGAGAATGGCTTGAATAAGTTGTACATAGCTAAATCGGGAAAGAACAGCTGAACAACTGCATCTATTGTAAAAGAGCATCTGATTAAAATTCATAAGTTTCGTTTAACTTAAAATTGTAGTAAAGAAGATCAAGTTGAACTTGACAAAAAGATTGAAGTTCTACATACAGAATTATAATGTATGACAGAGAAAAGGATTCAAAAGGACATGCAGTTTTATAATATCATGTACTAAGGCAGTCACAATTGTTGAAATAAACACCATGCTATTCACAAAACAATATTTTGTCTATCTCCCACCCAAAAACTTACACATTTGAAATAAATAATACATGTACTTATATTTTTTTTAGTAGGATGGAGCGCTTTGGAGCTTTTATCACATTTTACCATTATCATTTCAAAGATGATCTAAAACATTCTTTGGAAAAGGGTTATGGAAATACTGCGAAGGTACTTGGCAAGCAAAATTCCTAAAAAAAAACGTTGTCGAATACACTACAATGTGAAAATGACATTCAAACATACTCTATTACAGACTTGCAAATAAATATTTTCTGCTTGATTCCATCATGATTTGATATATTTATCTATAGTTTTAATTAATTGTGGCGGAGTACCTTTCAAAGTAAGATATCAACATTCCTCTTAATTCCTAAACAAATCTGGCTCATAAATACATGAACAAGCTATGTTACAGAAGTCCAATGAATTCACATTTACAATTAAGTATGGGGCGTTTTTCACTTTTATTGCTGCCAAGTAAAATGATTACCCATGGATTTAACACCTGAAAATGGCAGATATGAAAGCAATAGATAAAGCCAATTTACAATCTGTCTCCAACTCAAAGCGCTACAAAAACGCCTAACTGGTATTTCTTTTTTCCTTCCCTTTACCCCAGCACTGATATACTCACATTCACATAACCAGGATAGACTTTTATCTGCAGGGGTCTTACATACTGGACTAACATCTCTAACCATGTTTCATGCAGACCTATTTGTTTGAGATGTATATCGTCCGTAGGGACATTTTCATAGCCTCCATGCAATCTCACATCCTGCAATAGCGTGTGTTCTAGCAATACAGAATTGTTAAGTTTCTTAAGGTTATTAAGGGAAAGCTGTCAAGATGGTTTTTCCTCTTTGATTATTTTGACTTATTTGCAGCAGACGACATAAATGTTCACATTATGAATGGTTTTGAAATGACAAAGAAATGTCAAAAGCAATCTATATGAATGAGGAAATAATTTTTAAAAAAATTGTTACTAAAGAAGAATTTGCTCATGTTGTGCAAATTTTTCTTTAGTAACAATGTTTTTAACCCTTATAGTGCTGGAACCTACTTCATGCTTTTGCAAACATTTTAGATCCAGGCCAGCCGCCAAGTTAATTGGCAGCTGGCATGTGATCTAATCTGTTTGTTACTCTGAGTAACTTTCCTCAATAAAATTAAGCAGATATTTAAGGTTTTGGAAAGCAGATGACACAAAAATCTATATTTAGATAATTACCCAGCATTCTAAGGGTTAAATGTTGTTTGCTGCAAATGTTTACAAAATTGTCAGAAGTAGGATAATCCAAACACTGCATCACACATCAACCTGTATATTGGTATGCCATGTGAGCAAAGTCTAAGTATCGGAAAATCTCCATAAGGAATATTTATGAATCATGAGCTAGAAATGATACTTTCCGGCATATAAAAACATAAATATGGATAAACTAGAAACAAACTTTTATGCAGCTGTAAAACATGTTATAATTATCAGTTTTCCCCTCTAAAGGCCAGACAACAAGCAGACATGGTATACCAGTGAATAAAATGTTCTCATGCAACAATTGAGTATCAATCTTTTCTCTTTAAAAAGGCATTTCTTTTGATGTTTTTCATTAATGATTTCTCTGCATGAGACTTATGTGATTTTCAATAACTGTTGACCAATTTATACTGCGGTGACTGGTGACACAAACACATCTTTGCTCACGTTGGTATCGTCACATGGCAAGAGCGGTTAAACATTTCTCAAAACAGTGAGAGAAAAACACTATTTTCCAAATTAAACAATATCTAGCTAGGCACATAAATTACCATTAAGACCATTTCACCGAAAAGATTCATACCCAAAGCATGAGTTGTTAGTACATGTACATGTAAAAGCAAAAGGGAGGTTCTAGGATGGGGAATACATGCATGTGCTACGGAACACATGGGACACAGGATTATAGAACAAGCGATGCAATATGCAATGCCTACGTTGCTATAGTATCCCGGATACACCCTCGTTGCTAGGGGAGCAACATAGTCATTTAAAAACTGCAGCCATTGTTTCTCCAGGCCAATCTGGGTCATGTGAATGTCGTCTGTCGGAACATTCTCGTATCCGCCGGATATTCTGGGGTCCTGGACAGTAATATAAACATGGCAATACATGAAACATTGAATTATTTATTATCACTTCTGGACAGGGTCTGTTGAATCCACTACCAAACAATAACACCAAATGACTAATTTGTTGCAGATGACTCTGGAAAACATTGTAGGAAAAGGAGCAATTGCTATTAATGAGCAATTTCTCCTTTTCCCACAATTTTTTCTGCCCTATAAGAAGATTGTTTCCCAATTTCAACACATTTTGAAATGTCGTCTGCAAAGCCTTGGGACAGTCGAAAATTTGGTGTTTGGTATGGGGATTAACATAAACAAAAAGTATATGATTTGTTACCCATTCCAAACATTGACTGTCTAATATGAATAAAAAGTAAATGACAAAACCTTTGAAGTAAAAGAAGAAGTTGAAGTCTCCATTGACAGAACAATATGTCTGTTTATAAAATTCTTTTTCATAGACATTTAACTTTTCCCTAAACAAAGTTATCAAAATAATAATAAAAAAGCATTGCAAAATAAACACTCTTCTTATCCATGATATTCAACAAATAGCTCAGTTCTGCTATATCAATTTCATCACTTGAGCGCGATAAATTAGTCCATATCTCATAGAAAGTTGTTACTATTTTTATTCCTGAGCCAGCATTATATCAGGTATAACATTTTTAAATTTTTATTTCACAAACAACTGCATTAGTACAATGCTACTCATTTGATCAAGATCAATAAAATAACTTACATCATTTTTGCCGCCAGACCACTGTCCAAAATTCTCCATTTCATCAATCAACTCGTCGCAAAACCGCTCAGTTACAATCGGGAACCAAAATACGTCTGGACACGGCTTAAATATAAGTATCAAACATTAACATACAACCATGTTTCTGTATTAAAGGCACATAAAAGGAGATGATTATAAATGAATTAAAGAAAAAATATATGGAGTTCTTTTATCATGTTCATAAAAGTCATGAGAATTAATTTACCAATGCATTAAGACCCTATCAAATAGACTCCTATAACATAAGTTATTTTGTGCTTGAAATATAGTTGCCTCCAATTCAATCATGTTTATCAACAACCTGTTCGTTTACAAATTCAAAATAACAAATTCTGATTGGTCTGTTCAATCATTTGTGTATCAACTGTCAAGGTCAGGGGTGAAGAATCACACAACCTGAATTACTAAACAGGTTAATCTGGGTTATTTCTTGTTGGCTTTCATGTTTAAGTTGTGCTGATGGGGTTTTTTGGTGATGGTTATTTGAATCTGACCAAAAGTTCACCAAATAATATAGCTTGATAAAGCATTAATCTCCTTTTATGTGCCTTTAAACAAATACATGGCACATCTCTACTAATTCTCTTCAGATTATAGTCACTGGTACCGAGTTAATTCTGAAGAAATTTTAATTGTTTTTATTTTGAAAGCACAAACTCACGCAAAAAGGACAGTTTTTATTTTTCTTTACTATGATATTTTCATTTTGCACAAAGCTTACAAAAATCGCTACTGAATATAAATGGTCCAATAAATATACATAAAAAGTTGAAAAGAAAACAATGATGCAAAAGGAGAAGTTGAAGTCTCGATTCGTAACAATGTTGATGGGATGTCATCTTTTTCAAACCATTACCAAATAATAACGACATTTAACCACTTTGTTGCAGACAACTCTGGAAAACATTGTGGGAAAAGGAGAAATTGCTCGTGATGAGCAATTTCTCCTTGCCTACCTACCTGCTCAATAATGCTGTCTGCACTCAAAGCAGTAGAATAGTTAGGATGGATGTACTTTTTCTCCCAATCCTTGGGATTATTAAAGATCTCATACAAGTCATTATTCCAATGGCTGACATCAAAGTTTTCTGCATTCACAAGGTGTCCAAAGTCTTCTCTGTTACTGACATACATAAATATACCCTGGAAAAAGTAGAAAACATTTTTAACCCATTACCAAACAATAACGACATTTGACCAGTTTTTGGAGACAACTCTGGAAAACATCTTGGGAAAAGGAGAAATTGCTCTTCACGAGCAATTTCTCCTTTTCCCACAATGTTTTCCATCCTATCAAAAGATTATTTTTCAATTTCATTCCTTTTTGAAATGTTGTCTGCAAACTCTTTCAATTTGGGGCAGTCCGAAATTTGGCGTTTGGTAAAGGGTTATAAAGTGAGGAATTACAAATGAGTGAAATCCTTTTACTTAAATAGCTATAATCTCATATCAAGGGCTAAATGCAAGACTACTGTAAGTCCTTTACAAATGTGAAGCACTTACTAAATGTATCCTGCATTGAACCCTCATTATTTGAGTTTACTTTTATTCATACACCTTTAGCAAAAAAATGAAAGAATCACTTTGACAAAGGGTCATCTTGTGGGTTTTTTTTTCTTCAAAATTCATCATTGCACTCTAGAATGAGAAGACTATTGATTAAAAAATTTCTTGTTTTTCTTGGTGTCCCATTTTAAGACCGAAATAACAACTCGAAAAAAAAAGTAAACCAATTATATGAAAAGTGTTACAAATAAAAGTGGATTGCTCAATAAGGCAACAGCCGTTAGATTCTCTGCTGTACAAAAGAATACCAATCACTTTACAATTATCATTGACCTCCCTTCATGGGCAGTACAGTAAGGAGTATTCTTACCTCATTGGTTATAAGATAGTCACAATATAACTGAAAAACTGTTAAGTGATTTAAAAACACAAGAGAAACAAACAAACAAAAACAGTAGCTGACAGTGCATAAAGTGATTAACCCTTTACCAAATAATGACATTAGACAAGTTTGTTGCAGACGACTTTAGAAAAAATTGTGTGAAAGGGATAAATTGCTCATAAAGAGCATTTTCTCCTTTTCCCACAATGTTTTCTACTCAATCAGAAGATTACTTTCCAACTTCATTATATTGTCTGCAAACTCTTTCAATTTGGGACAGTCAAAATGTTGGTGTTTGGCTATGGGTTAAGTGATGTAAACCCTCCTCCCCCCCAAAAAAACAAGCAAACACAGTAGCTGGCAGTGCATAAAGTGGTCAAGAAGAAAACAATCCAACAACCTTATCTCGTAGAGTCTTGCAGAAAGCCATATCTGCATCCAGATGAATATCAGAATTGTACGCGTCTATCAAGGTTGGAATCAGATAGCCATGTATCAAGTAAGCTCCTGTTATGTATGGCGCATTCCATAGACCACTGAAAAAATTAAATCATCATACCTGATCAAGTTTAGTAAACATTTTCATTGGTTAATGGAGAATACCAATAATCCGCCACTTTGAAACTCATTCTTTCGTCCGATTACATAAGTTGTTCTTAGTATGCACCTGTCTGGGCCGGAAATATTTGATTAAATGTGAATACTTCCCACCCAAATCCATGAGAACAACCGAAATAACCTGATGACAGAATGAATTAAAAATGGCGGATTATTGGCTTTCTATCAAAAACTTATATGAATAATCATTTTGAGGGGTGTTGATGACAAAATTGTCTAGACCTCTCAGCAATGAGTGAAAGTAAATGAGAAGAATGTAAGAAAAAGTGTAACAATGACAAGAGCTGTCCATGAGACAGCACACTTGATTGTTTGACATAATGTTTGGGATATAGGGCAGTGAAGAATAAATTTTATTTGAAACATGAAGTTGGACTCAACACTTTAACCAAGATCTTTTAGGAACAAAAATGGGCATAGTTTGCTTAGTCAAGCAAACGTCATCGCACTTATAAAATGATCTAATATTTTTAACCCTAATCAAGAGTGTGAAATTTAAATCTATTCCCTTATGTATGTAATATGATATCAATTTCCACGAAAAGTTTCCATCAAGAATTGACAATGTAATACCTGTGTTTACTTACATTTCATACTAGTGGACAATGCAATGATACTGCAAAACTAAATTTTAATCAAAGTTGGCTATGACCATATGAACTAACATATTATCAAAGTGTACAAAAAACCAATCTTAATCAACACTATAAAAGTAAAGAAAACCACTGTAAACTTAACTTTCAATAATAGTGTACAAAAACCAATGTAAACTCACACTTTATCACAGAGTACAAAAAACAATCTTAACCTACACTTTATCAACGTGTACAAAAAACCAGTGTTAACTTTCACTTTATCATAGTGTACAAAAACCAATGTAAACTCACACTTTATCACAGAGTACAAAAAACAATCTTAACCTACACTTTATCAACGTGTACAAAAAAACAATGTTAACTTTCACTTTATCATAGTGTACAAAAACCAATGTAAACTCACACTTTATCACAGAGTACAAAAACCAATGTTCACTTACACTTTATCATAGTGTACAGTCGAGCCTCGTTTATCCGAACACTTTCGTTCCCAGGAGTAATGTTAGTATTTACGAATAATCTGGATTAAACAATCGGCGAGTTTCCAGTGAAATGTTTACCTATACACCGTTTTGCATAATAATTACTATGAAGTAAAAAAAAAAGTAGTAGTTGAAAATGATTGCCAGACATTGTCTCCTGATCACTGTCGATGCAGCAAGTTAACACCTTTTATAAACTCAATTTTCTGCACGCGACGATAATTACAATTAAGTTAGACCAGTTAACTGACTAAATGACCAATTTACAAACAATCAACACCTTTCATTACACTACACTTGGTGACATTTTATGATCAAGCATACATGCAAATTTGCCAAAGGTGTGAATGTTGGATTACTGTATCATCAATAAACGTAGGTAACCGCAAAAAAAATAATCATTATGCTGGTTTCAGGATTAGTTGTGCGCATATACTATTAAAAGTTAGGCTTGGTTCCCGACTTTTATTGTCCGGAGCCAGAACGCGGATTTTCCAGATTAAACAGTGGAATTAATGAAGGTAAGGACCGTTCCCTATAAATTCTGTTCGGATGGATAATAATACGGATTAACGACGTTCTGACTATCGAGGCTCGACTGTACAAAAAACAATGATAACTTACACTTTATCATAGTGTACAATGTCCATGTAGTCCTCAGATCTTGCATAGAATCCCGTATCACTGAGAGCACCCCAGAAATTGGTCCATGCTTTACCTTTACGGGGGACCATCGGAGCTAGTACAGATCTGGAAAAATAGTTAAGTTTATTAACTTATTTGTTATTCGCATCAGTTCATCTGTATTCAATTTGATATGCTTTAAATGATTATCATATTTAGAAAAAGGCAATAAATAAATCAAGAGAAATGAAAAAAAAAAAAAATCTCATTTTCACAATGTTTCATACCAATCAAGTAATTATAGGAATTACAAGTAAGTGAATTACTGTAAACATGGCAACAAAATGGATTGAATTAGTTAAAAACCATGGGTATTTCTAAATTGTTTAAAGTATTACCTGTTTTGCTGGATGAGTAGTTTCAGTGTCTGATCGTTATCCAAATGTGTGTCTGCATCCACACTGAAGTAATACTGGCAGGCTTTCTTCTTACATTTTTCTCTGAAATATCAAGATTGAATCTAAATGAATTATATCCACAGCAAAGTAGTTTGTTTAATGCTTGATGACGGAAACATCAAAGACTTTGGCCAAAGAAATCATTTCAACTCGAGGGTTCAATACAAGACTATAGCAAGTGCTTCACAAACATGAAGCACTTGTACTTTTTTGCACTGAACCCTTGAATTGGTTTATTTTACAATTTGCCAATCAAAGATTCAAGGTTTCAAAGCAAATTTATGGAAGTGCTTTTACTGCTCATAGATAACTTATGCAATTTCGCATGGACATTAATGTCACCAGTATACATAGATATAAAAAATTTGTAGGTGATTTACTGGACCCTACTCATATGAATACCATTTCATACCTTTCAGTACTCCTTAATAATGTTCTGGTTGTGTGTACAATACATGTCTGTTTGTTGAAAAAAGAGAACTATTTACATGAGATATATTCTGCTACTTTTCCAAAATCAATTTTCTTTATAAGAATAATTTCCTTATCATTTTTTTTTTCTTTTTCATTTTTTCTCATCTAAAAATTTACAGTTAGGGATAACAAACCTTGCTAATAAATACTTACAGTGCTGTATTCCGTCCATTTCGTTCTGAGACATGATCAGATGGGTTTATAACATTGAGAGATTTATACGCCTTGGCATTTCCATCAATGAAAGCAATCAAGTCTTTTTGGTGAATCTCAACCTGAATGATTAAGACAAAGTATTGTTTGATTATTTGGGATTTTATATCATGTCAACAATATATCATTAGTCATTTTGCAGTGCTTGGTAACTCATATTCATTGTAAGAGGACACTTAACTTAACTACTTATAAGAGCTGGGTACCGTTTTACTAAACATTTTACACTTAAGATTTGCGTAAGTCTAAAACAACAAGTCCTTTTATTTCAATATTTGGCAAAGCAATATTGCAAAGTGACAAATCATTGGAAGCGTCTCTCCGAGACGCTTCCAATGACGTGTCACATTGCAATATTGTACTTTCATTGAAGATACTATCCATGTTAATCAATTATGACTTACGCAAATATTTTCCGTAAGTTGTTTAGTAAAACGGGCCCCTGGTCAAGTTGGGTAGAGCCATTAGAAATCTGTAAGTCTACCATTAGACAAGCTCTAGTAAAAATCCAAATATTGGTTCAAGAATTTGATACCACACAGAGGGCGGCCATATAATATCATGCCCTTTTTTCAAAACACCTTGGCCACAGAGACCTGTATAGGACCAAATAAGACTTAATGACAAAAACTATCTTCAGTTGAAGTGAAAAAGAACAGCTCAAGCAGGCTTGTATCTTGAACACTTTCAATTTTTTTTTTTTTTCATATGGGTTTAACATCACATCAACATTATTTCAGTTATGTAGCGATGCCCGACTCTTAATGATGGAGGAAGATCCCATACTCAACTGCCCATAAGGGCTGGTCAAGGCGGGTAGAACCATCGGCATTCCGTAAGTCAGTCGGGAGACTGCCTCTCACATGAAAATCCATATCCCTCTCAGGATTTGAACCCATGCGGAGAGGGGCCATGTGATTTCAAGTTCTGTACTCTAACCACAAGGCCACGAATACTTTCAAAGTTGAATTCATTTGTTGAAGAAGTTGAGAGGAAGACCATAGTAACTTCTTTACTTTTATAATGGATTAGCTTAAAGCTTTCCTTTACTTTTATAATGGATTAGCTTAAAGCTTTCCTTTACTTTTATAATGGATTAGCTTAAAGCTTTCCTTTTCTTTTATAATGGATTAGCTTAAAGCTTTCCTTTTCTTTTATAATGGATTAGCTTAAAGCTTTCCTTTACTTTTATAATGGATTAGCTTAAAGCTTTCCTTTACTTTTATAATGGATTAGCTTAAAGCTTTCCTTTACTTTTATAATGGATTAGCTTAAAGCTTTCCTTTACTTTTATAATGGATTAGCTTAAAGCTTTCCTTTTCTTTTATAATGGATTAGCTTAAAGCTTTCCTTTTCTTTTATAATGGATTAGCTTAAAGCTTTCCTTTTCTTTTATGATGAAGTCTTGCATTGCACCCTCTATTTTAAACTATGCTGTGGGTACTTTAAAGGTTCTTGTTCACAGATATGGAAAAAGTCCGATGTTGCCATTTTATTTCTTTAAAACTTTAAAGTAGCCATTCTGTTGTATGAAAAGTACTTGAAAAAAACCATTGGAAATAAAATAAGTTCAAATTTATGTATTTTGAGCCTGTATATTATAAATAAATATACAACTGGATTGAAATGCTTTTGAAATCAATCATATACCGTCTATGCATACTAAGATGTAATGACACATTCCTATACAATTTTGCCCTCAATAGCTTTTTCTCATTATATATCATACAGCAATACAAAAAATGTATGGTTTCAACAGCATTTTATTTGACTTGAATATTGTCTTGTGTAAACAAGCCCATTTGAAATTAATCAATATAAATATTACTTACTGTGCTATGTATAAGAACATCTATCTTCTGTTTGGGGTAATCTAGTGCAGATAGGCGTTCCATAAACTCACTCACAAAGGGTGTTGGCTGTTCAATAAACACTCCCATAAATATACTCGGGTAGTCCTCCTCCTGATGAAATAGAAAATCCATGGAGTGAAAATTGGGGGATAATTCAGCCTGTCAGTTTTATCCAAGACATTGCAGCAAAACTAAATTGTTGTATACTCAGAACATATATGTTCATAAGGGGAAGTAGACAGTGACTCAGGTAGAATAACATAAAGTAGTCAGGCCCATTGACATAGTGGGGATACATGCTCAAACAAAGACTTTTGTAAATGCTTAGAAAAGAATTTCAGTTCCTGTCGTTTTAACATTAATGATATTTTGAGTTACTGTAAACTCTATAAAGAATTATGTAAGTATTTCAACTATTTAGAAAAAAGTCAAAAACTCTCTTATTCACCTCTATAGTATTGAGTGCCCCCCCCCCCCCCTCCCCCCCCAAAAAAAAAGTTTGCCCCTTCAAAACCAAAACATATGTTGCTTCCTAAGTGTTAAGTCCTAGTGAGAAAATACAAATACAAAAAAGCACAATTTAAATGGAAATGTGCAATATCTGCTCCAATGTAACTAAACTTCATTGAAAATGATAAAATGGCAATTGCAAGGCCCCTCTCTGCATTCAAATTTCCAGTAGTAGAAGGCTAGGTCTTTAATGAGAGGTTTTAGAATGACATTTTTACTCCTGTTTTACAGTTCATTTATGTTGCAATATCCTACTCATAATGATGGAAGAAGACATAAACTTGACTGCCACAAGGGCTGGACAAGGCAGGTAGCATTCAGGTAGTCAACCAAAAGACTATCTAATGGTCACAGAGGACCCTGCAAATACAGTCTAGCTTGTGTTAAGCAGCCACCCTTTTAAGCAGCCAACCTGCCCTAAACAGCCACTACAGAAAGTCCCATTGTTAGATTTATAGTGTAAATCAATTTGTGTTAAGTAGCCAACCTGTCTTTAACAGCCAATTTACTCTGTCCCATAGGCTGGCCTCCTAACACAAGTTTGACTGTAAACATATGCGAATGCGAATTAACAAAACTCACCGACATTCCATCCAGACTGACTGTGTCCTCTTTACACGCCAAGCATCCACTACTTGTGGTCCAACCATCAGCAAGGTAATTAGCCAGTCTGTTAAACTCAGGCTGAAACAGTAAACAGATCTTTTTTCAATGAATTTGACACACAAGCAACATAGGACTAGATACCTGGGGCGGAAAGACAAATTGCTTGTCATAATATAGGAAGGTTGTCCGTTTTTTTTAGTTAGGCTCACACAATAAATCATTTTTGTAATCACTTTAATGCACAAAGCAATGCAAGACTTGAGAACCAACTGGGACAAAAGAAGTAACAAGCCTGCAGGCTTAAATCATAAGAAATCATAAGTACACTGTATACGTTTGACTGTAGATATCCTACCAAACTATGCTGTATGCTACAGCTTGAATGAAATAGTCAATATAAGTTTGACTGAAGATTATCAATTATAATACATGTATAATGTATGTTTATACCTAAGCCAATTACCAAACAATAGCAACATTTTTCAATTTTATTACCTTTTGAAATGTTGTCTGCAAACTCTTTCAATATCGGATAGTAAAAATTTGGCGTTTGGTAAAGAGTTAAAGGAAATAGTCAATTATAATTTAGACATAAGATAATCTACTTCATTATGCTGTATGTTATACCTTGATTGGTCCATTCCCATGTACCACCACTGGGACTGTGCCCAGTTTAACATTATAGAGAAAACTGTGGGAGCCTTTATACTTGAGTTCAACCTCATCTAAAAAAAAGATATGACACAGTCTTAAAAGTAATTATTGTTTGATAAGCATTCTCATTTATGTAGGTTTTGTTTGCTTACATGGAGTTAAACATCATTTCAATTATATTTCAGTTATTTTGTGGCTTTCCTCGATTTCACCAGTACTAGGCAGGGCTCTGCTGTGTCTTGTCCAAGGACAAACTTTGAAAAAAAAAAAAAACACAAAAAACCCCAGTACTTCTGGTGAGGATTAAACCTGGGACCCTGGGTCTTTTTCATTTCTCGGCATGATAATCATTCCCAGGTTATAATGTCATTAGGGCCTCCCCTCTATTGACATAGGTAGAACTTTCAAGTATAGTACCTAGGCAGATTGTTTGGATAGCAAAATAAGTGAACTGCTTCTACAAAGAAAAACTGAAAATTGTAGAAATTGGTGTCAAAGATGAACTTGACTTATTTCTGAACAAAAGGGTTCTAGAACAGTGTAAGGCAAAGCTAGAACAGCTTAAGCAGAGCAATAAAGAGTGATGCATCATAAAAAACACACATTAAACTGGCTTTTTGATAAATTACGTAAATTTTAAAAACTCTGGATGATTTCTGAAAATTTAGTGTACTGTAAAATCGATTATCATTTAGGAAATGAAGAAATGAAATATTAGCCATTTGGGTTTTAAACCTGACAAACTCTTTCAATATGAATGAAACAAAATGCTGTTTTGTTAAAAGCTGTGACAACAATCATTGAGAGTTTTGAGCAAAGCATGGCAAACATTCCTTATTGACTCTTTTTAGTGTTTCTATGAGGTTAACAGAGTGTCAACATTTTTTCAATTATGTGACATGTTTCCTGGATTCACCAGTACTAAGCTGGGGCTCTAAAGTATTTTGCAAAACGACTCTCCCATGTGACCATAGGTACCAGTGAGGTTCAAACCCAGGAACCCTAAGTTCTAAGATCGCCATCTTAACCACTTGGCCACACATGATCCTTTGTTGATGCTTTACGTTATATAAAAATGAAGACAACTCTTACATTTTGGTAAGACAAAAATATATTTTTGATACAGTAACTTTTTGCATTGAAAAGAAAACGACTCTTTTTAGCATATCAAGATTTAATTGATTACTCACCCAAAGCTCCATGTAAGTTGATAAATATTTCAGATCTTTTATCTAACTTTATATTCCATTTTTCCTGAAAATTAAAACGAAAATATTTTTAGTTTTGTTACCCTTATATAAAGTAATCCATGAAAAAAAATTCAATCTTAACTAAAATTTGTTATCAAAGGAATGATGGGAAAACAGATCTTTAACATGAGATAATACATTTTTACCTTAAAATAGAAATTGTTGGAACAAAAGAAGAAACTGCTTTTCATGCACATGACCTTCATTCGTCACAACAATAGATTTATCATTCTGTAGTATTGGTGCTTAATTGGTATGACTTATCATCTTAAAAAATTAATCTTAATTAATGAATCTTAAGAATTGCCTTAAATCTCACACTAGATAACTCTATATAGCACACATACCCTTAGACTTGGTTCGAGGAATATTTCCATGTAATAGAGCTGGTCATCGTAGGTGTGGTCAATATCTTTGTGAGAAACTATCTCATACACATCTTTGGCGTACCCAATAAATCCTGAAATTAAAAACTAAATTAGTACAGAACCATCTCTCTGCAGTGAGACTGAGATAATACTTTCAAGCAAAGCACAAACTTTACTCTTTATAAGCTGTTTATTATTATAATTTGGAAGTCAGTTCCAGGGTACTAAACTATTTTACTAAACAACTATAGGAAAATCTATGCGTAAGTCATTGGAAAATACTCTTAAGAGTATTTTTTTCTTTTCCCACAATATATTCTGCTCTATCAGAAGATAACTTTCTAATTTCATTACATTTTGAAATGTTATCTGCAAACTCTTTGAATTTGGAACAGTCAAAAAAATTGGTGTTCAGTAAAGGGTTAATATATAGATATCAAAAAATAATCTTCTCTTGTACAGATCAATTTCTTCTTTTCCCACACTATTTTCCCAAGTCATCTGCAACAAAGTGGTAAACTATCTTTGTTGTTTTGTAATGGGTTAATTAAACTTACCTCCAGAACACAGATATCTTTTCTCATGAAGTTTGACCTCCGGATACTTGCTCTGTAAAACAAAATTATAAACAAATCTAGACATTTGTCACATGAGATTATACACATTTGTATACTGACAAACATGCAGATGATTTGAGAATCCATTGTGATGACAAAAAGAGAAATATTTGGCATATATTTCTCTTTATGTCCAAATAGTTTTGGCCAAACACATCTTTTTTTAAAGAAGAAACGCAATTCTGCGCACTCTATACTTGTTGCCTGCTATTGCTTTCAATTTCGACCAGACACAAATACTGATCATGATGGGTTTGCTTGATGCATCATTATCTTTGCATGCAATCCTTCAAGAACAAATAAGTAATTATTACAGGTATAATTTTTGTATTCATTGAAATATTCAGTCCACAACACGTACATTCCTGTGTGCATTTCTGAGAAAATTAACCCTAATAGAGCTTCAGGCTCATGCATACAGGTTATTCGTGGCTGGCCTGTGATTTGACCTCTTTGCTACTCTGAGTATCCTTCTTCATAAAAATTAAGCAGATATTTAAGGTTTTGGAAAGCAGACAACACAAAACTTTATTTTTAGAATGTTACCCAGCATTCTGAGGGTAAAAAGGATACCACAGATGACATCTTCATTGAAAAGAATTTGTCCACTTATTTTGAAATACCTTGCAAAATATTTAAAAAAAAATCATCTACACACTTCAGCTAATAGGCTTTCCTATAGAATAATAAAAACAAATCAATGGGGTGGGTGCGGGTGGGTATAGAAACCAATTCTTTCCTATGCCAAATCAAACAATTATCATTAACCTGGTCATTGTGTAGAAAAATGTTGAAAAAGTTTTTCAGCTAAAAGGACTTCCTATGGACTTTAGAAAAAACCCAACCAATTAGGTGGGTGGTGCTGGGTATGGAAACCAAAGCTTTCTTATACTTATCTTCTTGAATATGGTCATTATTTGGAGAAATAGGTTAGTAAGGGAGACGCTTTACTGACACTTTACTCACCCATAGGGATTTCTCAGGCCAGATGAAACTTTCTGCAGAAATGACAACTCTTGCATCAAACTTGGCAAACTTCTCCAGAATTGCCTCCCTTCCATCCGTAAGTACAACATCATAACTGAAGAAGTAAACATACTTTTTAAAACATGTATTACAAGATCTTGAACTTTTGTCATTTGTAAGACTTATTTTCGAATGTTCCACATTTATAGTTTGAAATTAACCCATTGCTCAATAATACAATGCTTTGATGCACTTGCAGCCAGAGACTTAAGACAAAATCATGTCTAAAGGAGAAATTGCTTGTCACAAGCAACTTCTCATTTGATCATGATGGTTTCAATGCAATATAGTTAAAATTTATTGCATTCATACTTTTTGGTTGTCTACCGTTGCATTATTTGAAAAACAATTTTTCCTTTTCATTTCAAAAACTTACTGCATTGAGACATTTTCATTTTCCCAGACATATAAAGGGTTTATTGGTTTTCTTTTTTTCAATAATGGTACAAACAGGAAGACACAAATCGCCAGAAGCATAGACAGGTGCATTAAAGGTGTCTGGGTAAGGTAATACTTTGAATAAGGCTTTATGAATGTTGGTTGGTTTGGTTGGTTGGTTGGATTGATATTTAAAGCCATTTTCAACAGTATTTAAGTCATATCCTAACAATTATTGCATCTTTCTGTGTTCCTGGTATTTCCACGCCAGTACTGCACACTATACTATCCATTCTATTCTATCTTAACTATGTCTTATTGACTTCATAAGAGGTCACATATCTATGTTTGTTCATAAAGGCTTCAACACCATGCCATCCATTTCTAAGTTATATTTCGGCTTTCCTTAATTCCCCAGTATTAGGCTAAGGCTCTGAAATGTCTTGCCAAAGAACACTCCCATGAAACCAGACGACAGAGAATTATTTTCCATACCTGTCAGTAAACATGATTATAAGATCATCCCTGTCCTTGTATGCCTCGAGCTCTTTACGTAGAATATTGACCTTATGACCTCCGCCTTTACCCGTCATGTCCCCGCCCAACCATTTCTCGCCCAATCCAAATACCTGAAACATAAAATAGGGTTTAAATTCCTTCCTCATTGATACTTCATTTTGCATCATCTGTTGAAGATTTCAATCCTTCAAAATAAATTGTCTTCTACATCACCACAAATATTTTGATAGTTATACAAAACAAGACTATATCATATACTTCTCAACCTCATTCTACAGATTCAACCAAATTTTCTTTTTTCAACAACAATTTTGTGAAAGTTCCTGGAATTTGTATTTACATAATTCTCCATACATAGATTTTTGATCAGGTCCATTATTGGAGAGAAGCTATCGACAACAACTGCAAATTTTACCAAACTGAATTGTCCTTGCGTTTTTGATAAGAAAACAAAGTGACAAAAGGTGAAATTACTTGTCACAAGCAACTTCCCCTTTTGTCACAGAGCTTTCTGTTGCAAATGCTTCGAAATGACTCATTATTAAATAAGCTGTGAACTTCAGGAAATACTTGAGGTTATGTATTTCTTATTGAAACCATTACGCATTCTCAATGAATGAGTTGCAATTTTGACAACACTTATGAAACAATGTTGGAAATGTAAAGTGGATGACATTGGGATTGTCACATAGACATATGTATCACGAATCACATGGGTCTGTACTTATCCTTGGTCAATACGGCATAATACAATAACATGGATGATTTACATAAATACAAAATATAAATCTCTTCAAGGACTAGATACTTATGTTCATAAGGGGGTCAGGGATAACATTGTGTCAACAATTTTACTGTTATATTACAAAAACCAGCACTTCATGGATGATGGAAGATCCCCTACATTATTGTCCATAGTGGATGGTCAAGCAGGAAGGAATCATTGGCCTTCGTCAGCTTTGAGACTATCTCTCATGAATAGTTAAATCTACTAATACCTCATCCTTGAGACTACCTCTCATGAATATTCAAATATAGTAAAACCTCAGCCTTGAGACTTATTGTAACCTCTCATGAATATTCAAATAAAGTAATACCGCAGCCTTGAGACTACCTCTCATGAATATTCAAATATAGTAATACCTCAGCCTTGAGACTACCTCTCATGAATATTCAAATATAGTAATACCTCAGCCTTGAGACTACCTCTACTGAATATTCAAATCTACTGGTCCCATGCATAGAACCCATGTGGAGAGACAATTTCAAGAAATCAGAAAGGCAATATCTTTAATGCAATATTTCAAAAAATCTTATTTTTCATCCTTTTATGCTTTTTACTTTGTATTGCTCTCATATTTCATCCAAGTCCAGTCACATAAATAATCCCATATGAAGAATGGACACATGATAATACCTTTGTTTGTAGATCATACTGTTTCACACTTCGAAGGTATCTCCTCAAACCATCATTCTCATCTGTTGCTATGGTAACCAGTAAAAGCTCTGAAATAAACCATAAGTATGACATGAGTAGCATTCTCAAATACAGGTTATCCTAAATTTCTAATATTCTAATATATATTAGGATTTTTATCTTTTTGCTTCATTGGGTAATGGTTTTTATGCTGTTTTCAAGATGACAACGATTTCTACAAGAAAAATTAGAACCACATAATTATTTGAGCATTATAACAAGACGGTGACTTTAACAAAAAAAGATAGGCCCTCATCCATGTGTAAGAAAAATTGAAACTGATCATCACAACCACTTTTGGGCTGCACTTTCAGTTTATACAGAACACATTGCTATGTGAAATGCTAGGACATCATGTATTGTTCACCAACATTCTCTGTCTGTTGCCCTCTATGCATGAATAATTATGATGCGGTATATTCAATTCTCGACAGTCTTCCGAACACATTCGATAATCAATAAAGCTCTACGCATCCTATATCATTAAGGAAGCCTAGTAGCATTTATTGAATAATGCACATGGACAAACCACATGGTCAACAGACAGTAAATTGATAGACAATAGGAGATAACCAGATCCTTTGTCAGAGTTACTAAATTTGGAAGTATCAGCTGATGCTAAAAATGAAGGGTCTGCAGTGGCATAGTGGTCGGCCCATTAATACCATTCAATAACAACATTTGACCAGTTTATTGCAGAAAACTCTGGAAAACGATGTGGGAAAAGGAGAATTGCTCTTATTTCGTTCTGCATGTGATTTTAGGTAGGCACCATTTGGAAAAGAGTAGAAATTAATCCTACAAACATTTCTTTCTTTTGTGGGTTCTCTGTCATGTTTAAAGGTGTTTTACAAGTTTAATGAAAATGAAGGAGGCAGTTTGTAATTGATAAATACACCTTTTGTAAAAAAAAAATCAAATAAGTTCAACATTACGCAAACCTTACTTACAATTACAGAAGAAATTGTTTTTCATGATCAATTAATAAAAGATGAAAATGCACATGCACTCATATTCATTTTCTTTTTTGATGATAGAGATAAATTGCCTGAAGCAACATATTTCGTGTTTCGATTAAGGAAATGGTGATGAAATTATCTACCAATAAACAAACAATATTTTTTGTTTTGATTTAAAGGCAATGGTTATGAAATTATCCATCAATATTTCCTATATGACAACAAAATCATCAAATTTGCTTCAAATATTAAAGTCACAAAATCCCCCATGTGAGAGGAGGAACCAGCATGGTCTAGGCCCATAATAGTAAACATATTTGACACATACTGATTATAGTGATAAATTGGCTTTTTTATTTCGGGGATATAAAACCAGACAATTTTGCCAAATTGGCTGCTTCCCTTAACTTTCCTTGTGGCTCATATGTTGTAATGAAAGGATGAAACTAATGTGACAAAAGAAAAACATTACTTGTGATGGTTATAATCCCTGCGGAAGATTAAAGATGTTGTTCATGGATGACAAATGGCCATTCATGAATAGAAAGCTGTTTATGAACTTGTCCCTGAATTTCAACGATATGTTCAGGAATATCAGGATCAGTTTATTAAAATCAATTCATGAGTCTATTCTCATGAATTTCATGAACAAGCTCTGTTTCAATTAATGCCAATTTGTCATTCCTTAATGTTCATGAAGTTTATGAAGAGGTTCTTGAATCAATCGCAGAGGAAGTATTGTATTCCTTTTGTGACATTGGCGACCTTATTCTGTTTGTCATACTTTATACATGTCATCTGCCATTGCTTTTTATTTAGAAAAAACATAATATAAAATATGAAGACAGAGGTTGATCATTTCTCTGCTTTGAGTAATCCAACATTGATATCAAAATGATTTTCCCCTGAGCCTCATCAGTTCAAAATGATGACAATACAATTGAAGACCTAACAAGGTAATAATTTACTCATGGTGAGTAAATTCTGCTTTCTCCCTTAATGGGCTTTATTCCTTAAAATGAGAAGAGGCCTAGACCAGCTCATTTTGGAAAATTTGAAATTGCTGATATGGAGACCAAAAAGCTGACTTTGTATTTCAGGGAATAATTCCAATTAGAAAGTGCCTTTAATCAGCCCCTGATATACAACGCACAAAAGCCCTGCATTATGTTTCCCTAGGCTATCAAAGGCAAGTATTGGGGAGATCTAGCATTAAACAAACCCTTAGTTAGACATAATTACAGTTAAACTAGGAATACTTGTTCTTAGATTTTCAGAATAATTCAGGTAAAAGTCCTTTTAAAAGCATATTTCTTTTGTCATAATATCTTCTCATACCATCCAATCCTAGTATTGGGGAGATTAAGCATTAAACAACATTTAGTGAGACCTATATAGCAAGACTGACGATTAACACTGTACTTTAACTGTCAAAGTAAGTCAAGTAAAAGTCATTTTAACACATACTTCTTTTGTCTCAATGTCTTTGCATCTCTTTTTGATCATCATAAAACATATTGTTGAATGTGGAGCACATATTGATGGTTCAATGCAAGACTATAGTATGTGCTTCACAACTATGAAACACTTACTATAGTATTGTACTAAGCCTTCCTATTGAGGTTTTATGGCACAAGATTGATTCAAATACCATCTGCTAAGGATTAATGATAAGGAAATCTGTCAAATTAGCTTATCAGTCTTATCTTATGTCATTCCAGAACAACTAAGTCTTTCCATAAGTGGATTTTTGCAGATGTAAAGTGTTAGACCTTATGACAATTTTTAACAACATGAAAATAGCCATCCTTTTTGGTCTCTTAACCCATTACCAAACAATAACAACATTTAACCAGCTTGTTGCAGACGACTCTGGACAACATTGTTGAAAAAGTAGAAATTACTTGGAAAGAGCAATTTATCCTTTTTCCACAATATTTTCTACTCTATCAGAAGATTACTTTTCAATTTCATCACATTTTGAAATGTCGCCTGTAAACTCCTTCAATTTGGGACAGTCGAAAATTTGGCGTTTCGTAAAGGTTTAACTCTTTCCCCTATATTAAGATATGCAACTTGTTCAAATTGGAGGCAACAGCAGACAATAAAACAGTGTGAAAGTAATACAAAAGACGATTTCAATAATGTGTTACTTTGCAATATTGCTTAGCCCAATATTGATAAAAGAGGAATTGTTGTTTTAGACTTACACAAATCTTAAGCGTTAACTGTTTAGTAAAATGGTACCCAGATGAGTCCAAACAAATTACAACTCTTTCCCCAAAGTGACGTTTCTCTGATGTTAATCTATATACAATGTACATATATTGGAGAACTAATATTATATTGTGGATTTGATTTTATCTTTTATATTGTGTGTTATTCATATTTTACTTGTTTTATGATCTCATTTGTTCACTATAACAATATCTTTTTATTTGGATATGAAATAGATAAAGATGGTTAAAAATTTAAGATAAAGTTTTGCAAGTTTGTCAGCTTAAAAATATCCCTTTCGCTTTGTGATCAGACTCCCTCTGAAAACTTTCTCTGAAAACTTTTATGGTTAAATAAAACTGTGTTTCTAATTACCAATAATAAAACATGATTAATTACTAAATAGAACATAATATAAGATCACTAAATAAATCCAATTCGGGGGAACTTTGCTTGTGGGAATCATCTGCGACACTTCCAAACAAGGTATTATGAAGGAAAAGGGTTGAAGAGTAGCAATTCCAAACAGCTTTAGCCAATTAACCCTTTCCCAAACAACAAACTTTCGATTGTCCCAAATTGAAAGAGTTTGCAGACAACATTTCAAAATGAAATGAAATTGGAAAATTAATCTTCTGATAGGCCAGAAAACATTGTGGGAAAAGAAGAAATTGCTCGTCATGAGCAATTTCTCCTTTCCCCTCAATGTTTTTTTAAGGCGTCTGCAACAAAGTGGTCAAATATAGTTATTGTTTGGGAAAGGGTTAAATATTCTAGACTTATTTATAAATTCACTTTATATAAAACACTCCAAAGTGAGCAGAATTCTTTATATTTTATAACTACAAACATACTGTTTTCTATTGCCTTATGCTTTGCATACATATTTCATGAAGTTCTTTGAGAAATAATAATCAAAATGTTTTTAAAAAAGGTGATAAAGTCATAAAACTGTCAGGAACCAGGCAAAGAACCCTATCAAAAACACAGTCATACCTGTTCATCGAAAAACAATGTGATAGAATCTTCTAGTCTAAAAAAATTGTTTTACTTGCTTTTAGAAACTTCAGACAGGCAATCTAAATTAGAGATGCAGCCCTATTCTAAAATTTCAATTTTGCTTGATAAGCACTAAACTAGTTTGACTGGGTAATCTACAAATACTAGTCTAGGAATGAGTGTCTTTCCCAAGGACAAACCACAGGAAAATTATGAGCTGGAATCAAAGTATCGTTTCTGACCCTAAATCTACTTATTAATGTACATGGCTCGTTCTTGAGCATAATGGCACCTGTTCCCTGGACAACCTACCAGTACTAGACTAGGAGATGTGTCTTGACAAAGGACACTCCACAGTGAAATATATGATAACCATCAAGGATCAAACCCAGTTAAGCAGTTCTTTACTCCATGAAGCTTGCCTCTACACCACCACAGGTTCATGACCATTACATGCAGCTTCCTCATTACACCACAGGACATTTTGTCCTTAAATTTGGAAGAGGCCTAAGCCTGTTAATTTTGAGACGTTTTATTGCTGAAATTGTTAAATTGGGAAAACAAAAGGTTGGGGTGATTTTGATTTTATGACAAAACTGCATGATTTTTTAAGAAATTTCCAATTGAAAGGTGTCTTTTGTAGGCGCCCTTTTATATTACTTAAGAAAAGCCCTGCATTTCCTCAATATCCTAGTCAAAATAATTTGACTTGAAGATTACTTTTTATTTTCTGAAGGGGCAATTTGGATTTAAACCACTAAAAGGCCATTCAAAGTCAATTGATAATCCAAGATATGTAAAATACACTTATCTACCACCAAATAATGGCATCAATTGCCATTTAAAAGACCGCTTAATAGATTTTTCCTATTCCAGTGCGTATGCACACAGAAAATTTATCGGAAGCAAAAAATTGTCACCTAGTGTTAATAAAACCGATCTCACAAAGTTAATACGCAGAAAACAGACATGTTCAGTGCAGGGATTGATTGAAAAATGATTAATTCACAATTGTGGGTAAAATGATTCGATAATTTTCAATAACAATGGAAATATTGGTCTTTAAATGTTCCGACAAAATGTTTGTTGCACCGTCCTCCATTAAATGAATGGTTCAAAAGTTTGACCTGATGGGAGATATTGCATGATTAAAAATTTTCTCAATATTTTCCAATCGCGTCAAATTAGTCTGACTACTGAGTAGGAATGATTCATTTAATGAAGGATGCTGAAGAAAAAATTTTGTCGCACGGTTTTAAGACCGAAATTTTCATTATTACAGTAACATATCAAATGATATTAATCACAGTTATGAATTAATCCCTTTTCAATTGATCCATACACGAAAATTGTTGGTATTCTTCATATTAACTTTGTAAGAACAGTTAAATTGACGCTTGGTGACAATTTTTTCTGCTCCCTATAAACTTCCATTGGGCATGCACACTGGAGTGTGAAAAAACGTATTAAGCAGTTTTTAATTGTTTAACGGCAATTGATGCCATTATTTGGTGGTATATAAGTTTATGTTACATATCTTGTCTTATCAATTGGCTTTGAATGGCCATTTTGGGCTTTAAAACCGAAAATCTGTTTATTATTTTTCCTCCACTGCTTGGATCGTTGGAAATTTTGATATTAGATTGCCCCATCAGAAAATAAAAGCAATCTTCATGTCAAATCATTTTGACAAGACTACTCAGTATCCATAAGCTACTTTAGCGACATGTGTGGTAGAATAACATCCATATGGCATCAAAAAACAATGAAATTGTTCACAATATGATGATCTAATCTTTGAAATAAAACTGATTACCAGATATAACCTGAGGAGACAAGTAAGTAAATACTAAAGTTCATTAAGTCAACTGAAATAAAATATCAATTAAGCCCAATGTAATTCAGTGATAAACGATTAAAAGCATAACACACACACTTATTTCTCATATGTTACTTGAATCAAACAAATTTCCAACTTTTGAATATTTCACTCAAATGAAAATCTCATCAACGTACCTTTATCAAGACTCGCAGACACTCCAGCAATCGTCCAAGACAAAAGGATTATAAGAACTGTGTACTCCATCGTTGTTTATCCTTTTAACACAAAACAGATTTTTGTCGATCCCTGATAAATACCTAGAAATACAATTTCTTCGAATTTGTTTTACTTCACGAGATCTTAGTGCCACATCACAATCTACGTGCTGATTTGCTGTTGCTTTCCCATTCAAGTAACCTGATATCATCCAAAATCTGACATCTGACCTAAGAATTTGTTTTGGGAGCGTTTGGTTCTCCGCGCACAAAACTGGATTTGCCCTAGCGCCGGAGACCAGTTAATTGGATAAAACGAAAGTAGGTTTGTACAGGGTGTGACAAAAGTGTTGCAAGTACATCCAGCCACTGACTTAAACAACATTACGTTAACCATCAATGTCTCTGCTTCCAATAAGAAAGTAAAAAGATAAATAAAATAGAAAAAAATAATAAAACACGTTTGTTGTTGCATGGTTGTTGGCTGCTTCAGATGCTACACATTTCTAATCGAAATTATCTTTAATTGGGGCATTTTACCCTTTTACTATAGTTATTGGAAAAATCACAGATAAAAATTTATGTGAGATTTCCACTTTTTTTTGTTCCGTTGCGTCAAACGAGTAAGTCACATGCTTGGATGTTGTTTAGGCATCTATATATCACGACTAAGCATATATAAGTTTGCGACATAAAAAGTCACTGTAGAAACCAAATGGGTATTCTGAAAAGATTTAGATCAACGATAAAGAATGGTTTTTACTACTTTTTCTAACTCTTTTTAAACCTTTACCAAACACCATATTTTGGACTGTCCCAAATTGAAAGAGTTTGCAGTTAACATTTCAAAATGTGATGAAATTGAAAAATAATCTTCTGATAAGGCAGTAAACCTTGATGGAAAAGGAGAAATTGTTCGTTGAGACCAATTTATCGTTTTTCCCACAATGTCTTCGAGAGTGTTCTGCAACAAACTGATCCAATGTCGTTATTTTTTGGTAATGGCTTAATACTATATTTCAGAATAGGTCATCATTAATTGGCCGCTGCTGGGGTATTTGGGAATACCGAAAACAAGATTTTACCGAAAACAACCGAAAACAAGATTTTCAACCGAAAACAAGATTTTGTGGACAAACGGTTAAACTTATAAACTGTTATTCATTATATTTCATTATAAAGATGAATAATGTATTATTTGACATAATTTCAGAAAATAATTTTAAAGTTAAATTCAGCTTTTTGTAGTTTTTTCATTCAACCCAGTACAACCGAAAACAAGAGTTTCATCCGAAAACAAACTTTCATGTACGGTACGCTATATTTGTGGACTTAAATTTAATATTTTCCTTTATCAAGCAAACAAATTGATTATTTGACAAGATTACAAAAGATAGTTTTGTCTAAAAATGGTTTAATTCAACTTTTTGTATTTTGTCGATCGAACCGTACACAGTTACTTCTCTTAGCTTTCAACCTCCTATTCATTGTTATACTGTAGATCTATCTTTTTCAAACGATGATTTAGCGTCATAATGAATTCGTTGAACTTATTGTCTGGGGTTTTCTTCTTTTAATCCATTCCATTGTCAAACATTGTTACAAAGATCGACATTTGTTGCAAGACACACTGCCAAACATAAGAAGAAACAAAGAAAACTCAATGTATTTCATTATCTTTATTTTCAGGAAATCTGAACGGATGGAAACAATCACAAAAAATACGTATCAATCAAAACACAATGTTATATGAAATAATATTAAAAATTTCCATCACATAATTTATGTGATCAGTCTAACCGTCAACGGGTTTACTTTTCTTTGTCACAGTCCGTACGTTCTTTTTTCGTTTTCCCTGTCCTGGTTTTTTTTCCATTTGTCCTGGGGGCAACTAACAAACCCATTTCCTTCCGAATCCTCTCTCGAAGGAAACGAATTCAAGTCACCGGGTGGAACAGAGTACGATGCACTGGGTAACATATCATCTAAATCAATATCCAACAAGTTAACATGTTCATTTAAATTCTCACATCCGTAGCCATTGCAAAAAGACCTTGGTCAAATAGTGTCTACATCAATCGCCTTTGTCATTAATGGCACGAAGCAGTTCGTCTGGAATGAAGAGAAATTGGCTGGCACGAACTCCACATTAACATGACACTGGGTGAAAGTTTGCTGGACACACCACGACCGACCACTTTGCGTGTGGATGCAGAAGACAGTTCTGTTTGCAACTGAGGAGGGAAATACAACTGTATTGGTTCACATACGGCAGTCTGATAATCTCTAGAGTTAAGTTCTCTGTGGACCCAATTCTAACATTTTGAACATCCAGTACTTTCCAGATTATGACAATCTAAACCACAATCGTACACGGAAACGCCCTGGTTAATAAAACAAGATTGGAAGTGACCTACATTTTGTCTTGCTTAAATAAAGTTCTATAACAATACAAAAAATAAGCAACGAAAATTTAGTTACAAACTGTGAACTCTCAAAAGGAATATTAAAAAGACGATGCCGACTTAATTGCCATTGATCGTTGTTTATATTAAAAGAATGTCTCCATTAATTTGTTTAAAACGTGGTAATTATAATCATCACGTGTTCCTCGTTAAACACGTGCACGCCATTGTCACATTTGCCGTTAGATGACGTACTCGGCAAGTATATTAGTTGATATAAAATGCTTAATTTAATGGCAAAAGAAAATAACTATACAATTTTTGAGATTTTTTTTTATCTTTATTAATATTTGCTAAAACGTTGTTTCAATGATTCTATGCACTATTCTATGTCATTTCTCGGACTTGTTGTCAATCAAACGTTGGTATCTAAATTTAACAAACTGAAGCATATGCTGTATATCATTGTATTAATAAGTATTTTACAACATGTGTGATAATAGATGCATTTATTAAAAAAAAAAATTGCATGTCAGTAAGAATTTGTTTTTGGAAATATCGTTTGCGTTTGAGAATCCAAGGGAAGTAACTGTGTATGGTTTAATTAAGATAATTATTAAGTTTAATAAAACGATTATTAGATAAAAAGATTGTCCCGAATTTTGTCAGATAATACATATTTGTGTTTTATAAAAAGGAGGATAAATTTCAAACCATAAGTATATCTGACTGTCTATGAACGTTTGTTTTCGGTGGACTTTCGTGTTTTCGGGTTAATCAAAAATACAAAAAGCTGAAGTTAACTTTAATAACAAAAAAATATTTTCGAAATTTTGCCAAATAATACATTTTTTCATCTTTATAATGAGAAATAATGAATAAAAGTTAATAGGTATAACTGTTTGTCCTCAAAATCTTGTTTTCGGTTGAAAATCTTGTTTTCGGTTGTTTTGCGGTTGTTTTCGGTAAAAATCTTGTTTTCGGTATTGCCAAATACCGCACCTGCTGTGTAAACAGAATTTAAAGGCACATCAAAGGAGAGGAGTACAAATAAATTACTGATAAAATATATGGAGTTCTTTTATTATGTTCATATAAGTCATGAGAATTAGTTTACGAATGCATTGAGACCCTATTAAGAAGACTCCGTTAACATAAGTTATTTTGTGCTTGAAATATAGTTGTCTCCAATTCAATCATGTTTATCAACAACCTGTTTGTTTACATATTCAAAATAACGAATTTTGGTTGGTCGGTTAAAAAAATGTGGGCATCAACTGTCAAGGTCAGAGGTGAAGAATCAGGAAATCTGAATTATAAAACTTGCTAATCTGGCTTATTTCGGGTTTATTTTCACATTTAAGTTGTGCTGATGGTGTTTTCTATAACTATTTGAATATTTCCAAAAGTTTACCAAATAATATGGTTTGATATAGCATTAATCTCCTTTGATGGGCCTTTAAGGATTGCCACCCCTGCTAAGCATGTTGCATGTCTCAACACTGAATTGAAGCAATTGTATGAAACTTTGTCGCATTGATGATCTTCACAAATGAAAATGCAAAATGCCAAAAAAGAATCAATCTAGTTTGTGTCCTGATCCGCCGTAAATTAGATGGCAGAATTATTTTCTCTTGTCTACCACATTCTGAATAATAATGAATGCATTTAGACTAATAATCAAGTGCCAGGCTTAGTCTCAATAATGAGTCGTGAACGAAGCTTTTTTCAACATTTGGACATCAATCGTGCTTCGCTTCAGTCAATATATTATAGGTATATAACCACAATCGGTCCACAACTGTCGAACATGTAAGAGTTAGCTCTCTTTTATGGTTATATTTAAGAGAGACAACTCTTACATGTTCGACAGTTGTGGACCGATTGTGGTTATATGCCTATACATGGATCGTTTGCATGAGGCATAGTACTTTTTGCTCGGTGTTCTCACGCTTTAAGTAATCTTTTCGAAAAGCAAGTTTATATTCATGATGAATTCAAGTAAACTGGTTCCGTAGGACCGTTCATAAATTGGGGTAATGGGTATAGTTTTCAACTAGCAATAACAACGCCATCGGGATCTTATTCCGGAACAATGGGCAATGAATGATTCTAACCACGCACCGACTCTTATAAACACATATGTGAAATATACCGAATTATATATGGACTTTAGCTTTTTGAGACAAACAACAGAAAGTTTTGATCTTCAGAGCATCATTGCTTTTTTGTAAAGAGAGATTATACTTTTATATGTAAATTTGCTTTGACTGTGTGGGTTTTCCGTTATAAACAGTATTAAGGTTGTTTTCATAGTCAGAATTGCATTCTTTCGTTGCGAAGTGCTTACATCATAACAGTAAAACTTAAAAGATTGCATGTTTTTCCATAAGAATCGAAGGCCTGGCATTTTTTGCATTACTATTTCCACAAAAAATCTAAAGAAAGGATGTCAACCCCTCCAATACCCTCATCGCCAATGCTGAAATGTTTTCTGACTTGCAGCTCGCCTGATTTTAGTATCACAGGTAACAATTTCAAATTCTTGCAAATCTAGTCTTGAAGAAATCATCGTTACAAATACAAAATGAATCAACATTTCACTAAATAGCAAGAACATCTTTTTCCACAATAATTCAATTCAAAGAAAAGATGCTGACTTGTATGCATTGAATAGGAAGGAAATAGTTTTTTCGCTGATTTCAACAGCACTAGCATAAAATAAATTCAACAAACACAACTTCTTGGCATTAAAAGGATTTGTTGTCAATTGAATGCACATTTCCTAGAAACAATAATTGCATTGCAAGGAGGAATTAAATTATTTGTATATTAAGTGTGAGTAAACTGGTTCCGTAGAACCGTTCATATATTGCGCTCGCCGCCCATGTTTCAGGGCGTCGGCGCGGGGTATTGGGTATAGTTTTCAACTAGCAATAACCACGCCTCGGATAAACCTCATTGGCTATGGTACCGCCACTGCGCAAAGCTAATGAAATAAGTCCAAAAAACGGCAATATAGAAGACTCCTTATTTAACTGTGCATACAGGTTTTTAATCATGAGCTTATTTCGGAACAATGGACAAGGAATGATTGTAACCACACACCGACTCTTATAAACACAAGTGTGAAATATGTCGAATTATATATGAAATCTAGCTACTTGACACTAGCAACAGAAAATTTTGATCTTCAGGGCATATTGGTGTACTTTGTAAAGGGAGGTTATACTTGTATGTGTAAATTTGCTTTGACTGTGTGGTGTGTCCGTTATCAACAGTATTAAAGACCCATCAAAGGAGAGGAGTAGAAATCAAGGAGTGAAAAAAATATTTGGAGTTCTTTTATTATGTTCATAAAAGTCATGAGAATTAGTTTAGGAATGCATTGAGACACTATAAATGGGACTCATTTAAAATAAGTTATGTTGTGCTTGAAATATAGGTGTCTCCAATTAAATCATGTTTATAAACAACCCGTTTGTTTACACATTCAAAATAACAAAGTTTGATTGGTCGGTTCAAAAATGTGTGTATCAACTGTCAAGGTCAGAGGTGAAGAATCAGGAAATATGAATTATAAAACTTGCTTATCTGGGTTATTTCTGGGTTTTTTTTTTACCTTTAAGTTGTGCTGATGGTGTTTTCTGATGATAACTGTTTGAATCTGTCCAAAACTTTACCAAATTATATAGTTTGATATAGCATTTATGTCCTTTAATGGGCCTTTAAGCTTTTTCATGGTCAGAATTGCATTTCTTTTGTTGCGAAGTGCTTACATCATAACAGTTAAACTTAAAAGATTGCATATCTTTCCATAAAACTGGAGGCTTGGCGTTTTTTGCATTACTATTTCTACAGAAAAATCTAAAGAAAGGATGTCAACCCCTCCAATACCCTCATCGCCAATGCTGAAATGTTTTCTGACTTGCAGCTCGCCTGATTTTAGTATCAAAGGTAACAATTTCAACGGCAGACAAATCTAGTCTTGAAGAAACCATCGTTACAAATACCAAATCAATCAACATTTCACTTTATAGCAAAAACACCTTTTTCCACAATAATTCAATTCAATGAAAACATGCTGACTTATATGCATTGAAAAGGAAGGAATTAGTTTTACGCTGATTTCAACAGCACTAGCATGAAATAAATTCAACAAACACAAGTTCTTGGCATTTAAAGGATTTGTTGTCAATTGAATGCACATTTCCTAGAAACAAAAATTGCATTGCAAGGAGGAATCAAATTATTTGTATATTAAGTGTGAGTAAACTGGTTCCGTAGAACCGTTCATAAATTGCGCTCGCCGCCCATGTTTCAGGGCGTCGGCGCGGGGTATTGGGTATAGTTTTCAACTAGCAATAACCACGCCTCGGATATACCTCATTGGCTATGGTACCGCCACTGCGCAAAGCTAATGAAATAAGTCCAAAAAACGGGAAAATAGACTCCTTATTTAACTTTGCATAAAGGTTTCCAGCATGAGCTTATTTCTGAACAATGGACAAGGAATGATTGTAACAACGCACCGACTCTTAAAAACACACATGTGAAATATGTCGAATTATATATGGACTCTAGCTATTTGAGACAAACAACAGAAATGTTTTGATCTTCAGGGCATAATCGTTTTTTTTGTAAAGGGAGGTTATACGTGTATGTGTATATTTGCTTTGACTGTGTAGTGTGTCCGTTATCAACAGTATTACGATTTTTCATGGTCAGAATTACATTTTTTTTTATTGCGAAGTGCTTACATAATAACAGTAAAACTTAAAAGAGTGCATGTCTTTCCACAAGACTGATGGCTTGACATGTTTTGCATTACTATTTGCACAAAAAAATCTAAAGAAAGGATGCTAACCCCTGTAATACCCCCATCGCCATTGCCCAAATGTTTCATGACTTGCAGCTCGCCTGATTTTAGTATCACAGGTAACAATTTCAAATTCTTGCAAATCTAGTCTCGAAGAAATCATCGTTACAAATACAAAATGAATCAACATTTCACTAAATAGCAAGAACATCTTTTTCCACTATAATTCAATTCAAAGAAAGACATGCAGACTTATATGCATTGAAAAGGAAGGAATTAGTTTTACGCTGATTTCAACAGCACTAGCATAAAATAAATTCAACAAACACAAGTTCTTGGCATTTAAAGGATTTGTTGTCAATTGAATGCACATTTCCTAGAAACAAAAATTGCATTGCAAGGAGGAATCAAATTATTTGTTTATTAAGTGTGAATAAACTGGTTCCGTAGAACCGTTCATAAATTGCGCTCGCCGCCCATGTTTCAGGGCGTCGGCGCGGGGTATTGGGTATAGTTTTCAACTAGCAATAACCACGCCACGGATAAACCTCATTGGCTATGGTACCGCCACTGCGCAAAGCTAATGAAGGAAGTCCACAAAGAGGCAATATAGACTTCTTATTTAACTGTGTATACAGATTTTCTACCATGGGCTTATTTCTGAACAATGGACAAGGAATGATTGTAACCACACACCGACTCTTATAAACACACGTGTGAAATATGTCGAATTATATATGAAATCTAGCTACTTGACACTAGCAACAGAAAATTTTGATCTTCAGGGCATATTGGTGTACTTTGTAAAGGGAGGTTATACTTGTATGTGTAAATTTGCTTTGACTGTGTGGTGTGTCCGTTATCAACAGTATTAAAGACCCATCAAAGGAGAGGAGTAGAAATCAAGGAGTGAAAAAATATTTGGAGTTCTTTTATTATGTTCATAAAAGTCATGAGAATTAGTTTAGGAATGCATTGAGACACTATAAATGGGACTCATTTAAAATAAGTTATGTTGTGCTTGAAATATAGGTGTCTCCAATTAAATCATGTTTATAAACAACCCGTTTGTTTACACATTCAAAATAACAAATTTTGATTGGTCGGTTCAAAAATGTGTGTATCAACTGTCAAGGTCAGAGGTGAAGAATCAGGAAATATGAATTATAAAACTTGCTTATCTGGGTTATTTCTGGTTTTTTTTTCACCTTTAAGTTGTGCTGATGGTGTTTTCTGATGATAACTGTTTGAATCTGTCCAAAACTTTACCAAATTATATAGTTTGATATAGCATTTATGTCCTTTAATGGGCCTTTAAGCTTTTTCATGGTCAGAATTGCATTTCTTTTGTTGCGAAGTGCTTACATCATAACAGTTAAACTTAAAAGATTGCATATCTTTCCATAAAACTGGAGGCTTGGCGTTTTTTGCATTACTATTTCTACAGAAAAATCTAAAGAAAGGATGTCAACCCCTCCAATACCCTCATCGCCAATGCTGAAATGTTTTCTGACTTGCAGCTCGCCTGATTTTAGTATCAAAGGTAACAATTTCAAATTCTTGCAAATCTAGTCTTGAAGAAATCATCGTTACAAATACAAAATGAATCAACATTTCACTAAATAGCAAGAAAATCTTTTTCCACAATAACTCAATTCAAAGAAAAAATGCTGACTTGTATGCATAGAATATGAAAGAGAATTAGTTTTTTCGCTGATTTCAACAGCACTATCATGAAATAAATTTAACAAACACAACTTCTTGGCATTAAAAGGATTTGTTGTCAATTGAATGCACATTTCCTAGAAACAAAAATTGCATTGCAAGGAGGAATCAAATTATTTGTATATTAAGTGTGAATAAACTGGTTCCGTAGAACCGTTCATATATTGCGCTCGCCGCCCATGTTTCAGGGCGTCGGCGCGGGGTATTGGGTTTAGTTTTCAACTAGCAATAACCACGCCTCGGATATACCTCATTGGCTATGGTACCGCCACTGCGCAAAGCTAATGAAATAAGTCCAAAAAACGGGAAAATAGACTCCTTATTTAACTTTGCATAAAGGTTTCCAGCATGAGCTTATTTCGGAACAATGGACAAGGAATGATTGTAACCACACACCGACTCTTAAAAACACACATGTGAAATATGTCGAATTATATATGGAGTCTAGCTATTTGAGACAAACAACAGAAATGTTTTGATCTTCAGGGCATAATCGTTTTTTTTTTTGTAAAGGGAGGTTATACGTGTATGTGTATATTTGCTTTGACTGTATTGTGTGTCCGTTATCAACAGGATTTCGATTTTTCATGGTCAGAATTACATTTTTTTTATTGCGAAGTGCTTACATAATAACAGTAAAACTTAAACGGTTGCATGTCTTTCCACAAGACTGATGCCTTGACATGTTTTGAATTACTATTTGCACAAAAAAATCTAAAGAAAGGATGTCAACCCCTCCAATACCCCCATCCATTGCCCAAATGTTTTCTGACTTGCAGCTCGCCTGGTTTTTAGTATCACAGGTAACAATTTCACATTCTTGCAAATCTAGTCTTGAAGAAATCATCGTTACAAATACAAAATGAATCAACATTTCACTAAATAGCAAGAACATCTTTTTCCACTATAATTCAATTCATAGAAAAAAATGCTGACTTATATGCATTGAAAAGGAAGGAATTAGTTTTACGCTTATTTCAACAGCACTAGCATAAAATAAATTCAACCAACACAACTTCTTGGCATTTAAAGGATTTGTTGTCAATTGAATGCACATTTCCTAGAAACAAAGATTGCATTGCAAGGAGGAATCAACTTATTTGTATATTAAGTGTGAGTAAACTGGTTCCGTAGAACCGTTCATAAATTACGCTCGCCGCCCATGTTTCAGGGCGTCGGCGCGGGGTATTGGGTATAGTTTTCAACTAGCAATAACCACGCCTCGGATAAACCTCATTGGCTATGGTACCGCCACTGCGCAAAGCTATTGAAATAAGTCCAAAAAGAGGGAATATAGACTCCTTATTTAACTTTGCATAAAGGTTTCCAGCATGAGCTTATTTCGGAACAATGGACAAGGAATGATTGTAACCACACACCGACTCTTATAAACACACATGTGAAATATGTCGAATTATATATGGAGTCTAGCTACTTGACACTAGCAACAGAAAGTTTTGATCTCCAGGGCATATTGGTGTATTTTCTAAAGGGAGGTTATACTTGTATGTGTAAATTTGCTTTGACTGTGTGGTGTGTCCGTTATCAACAGTATTAAGTCTTGTCGAAAGCATATTAAGCATCAGTCTTGTCGAAAGACATGCAATCTTTTAAGTTTTACTGTTAATATGTAAGCACTTCGCAACGAAAAAAAATGTAATTCTGACCATGAAAAAATCGTAATACTGTTGATAACGGACACACCACACAGTCAAAGCAAATATACACAAACAAGTATAACCTCCCTTTACAAAAAAAACCCGATTATGCCCTGAAGATCAAAACATTTCTGTTGTTTGTCTCAAATAGCTAGAGTCCATATATAATTCGACATATTTCACATGTGTGTTTTTAAGAGTCGGTGCGTGGTTACAATCATTCCTTGTCCATTGTTTCGAAATAAGTTCATGCTGGAAACCTTTATGCGAAGTTAAATAAGGAGTCTATATTCCCTCTTTTTGGACTTATTTCATTAGCTTTGCGCAGTGGCGGTACCATAGCCAATGAGGTTTATCCGAGGCGTGGTTATTGCTAGTTGAAAACTATACCCAATACCCCGCGCCGACGCCCTGAAACATGGGCGGCGAGCGCAATTTATGAACGGTTCTACGGAACCAGTTTACTCAAATTCAATCCGTATTTCTTTGCTTGATCCGAGTGCCATTCACACTTTTCTGATGGAAACGAACTTTCAATTTGAACGATGTCATCAAATTACAAGAAAATGTGTGTAATTGTTTTTATTAATTTATTGTATACTTTAGTTGTGATATTAGTGTTAAAACTGATTCATTCCCATTCAAAGCATTAAAGACATCTTTTTTTTAAACATCAAATTGAATTACTGTTATAAAAAGTTGTACAACGATGTTTCTGTTTTTAAGTAAAATGATTGACAGTGGTATCTTCAAGACTGCATTAATAGGTCTTTTGAATCGTTTTATTTGTTTCTAAAGGCATGCGAGCTGCAAGTCAGAAATCATGTTGTCAGTATTCGTAGGGTGGACCTCCTATCTATAGATTTATTACGAGATATCAACGCAAATAATGCCAAGTCTGTTATCTTATGATGAGATATGAATAACCTTTGTGTTTTATTGTTATGATTTAAGCTATGCACATATGATAAAAAAAGCATTAAAATTCGTACTATGCCTAAATCTTAATAGTGTTGATAAAGTAAACACCAAACGGTTTAAGCAAATCCACAAATATAACATCCCTTTACAAGAAAGCGAGTTTGCCCTGAAGTTTTAAACCTTTCTGTTTCTTGTCTCAAGTAGCTAGAGTCCGTATGTAATTCGATTTATTTCACACGTGTGTTATCACGAGTCGGTGCGTGGTTATAATCCTTCATTGCCCATTGTTCCGAAATAAGTTCATTGTGGAAAACCTATATGCAGAGTAAAATAACGAGTCTTTACTTCCATTGTTTTGGACAGAGTTCATTAGCTTTGCGCAGTGGCGGTACCATAGCCAATGAGGTTTATCCGAGTCGGGGTAATTGCTAGTTGAAAACTATACCCAATACCCTGCGCCGACGCCCTGAAACATGGGCGGTGTGCGCAATTTATAAACGGTTTTACGGGAGCAGTAATCCAATTTCAATTCATATTCAATTCTCTCATTACGTTGCATTGCATCCTTTATAAGAAGAGTAATTTAAATTTTCAATTAATTCTACAAATGCCTAAAACGGTTTTTGTTGTTAAATTCATTTAAAAAATATGCTGTTGAAACTAACGTGATAATTTATTCCTTCTTATTCAAATCATTTTACGGCTAGAGAACGCCTTGTGACTCTACGACAAACTGGTTTTTCTGGTTCTTCCTGTACCTTGCTCTAAGCAGCTGCGCCACCACCGCCACCAACCTAAGGATCCGCGTTTTCCTCTTCCTGCTCGGAGTCAGTCACTTGCCGAACAGTGCCTCTCTTGGAACTGCTGGTTGTGGTTCTAATGGAGGGGCTGCTACTGGGCGCGCTACCATTCTTCGCTCTGCAGTAGGCTCATGGATGCATTGTCTCGTTGAGGGCGTGATTCCGGGGAATTTAAACGATCTTATGGGATCTCATTAATGCATTTTAATCATAGACAAGATCTATCCAAACCGCCACCCCCTTGTCACTCCATTTGTTTCCTAACAAATCTAGTGGAGTGAAATTGGACAGCAGCGAAATTTTCGAAAATTTGATAGGCTTATCTAGAAACCACCGCGTGTCGGTAGAACATTCTTATTCAGAATTGAAGAAGTACAATTCTGCTAGCACAATTTCGCGTAAAGCTAGAATATTGCTGCCAAAAATTGTTAAATATGTGCGTGCTAATGAGGCATAAACAATTATACTGAATGTTAATGAGCTTGGTTAAATGCATACAGAGTTAAATATCAGTCGGAAGAGCCTGTGCCGTCCGCATAGACTTATCCATAGCGACATTTCAATAACTTTATAAAACTTCAACATTATGAAAAATAATGCCGGATCGGAAATGTTGTCCTCAATCAGACTGTACGGATTGCATGTATACCAAGCAAACATTGAAGTCGGCCCGACGTCGTAGCCTTGGACTGACGTCGGGTCAGCGTCGGGTCAACGTCAGGCCGATATAGCATGTTTGCAGGGTAAGCAATATGGTCATATTTGTTAGAGAGCAGTCAAATAACCACACATGAAATGAATGAATGTTTGTAGTATTGTTTGCTGTTTTAGATATTAAACGCATTGAGAAACCCCCTGAATTTTTGGTCATTTCCGAAGTCAGTTTACGTTTAAGTTTCCTATTCCATTTAAGTTAGAAAGGTCTAATTGCAATGGTTTTTATATGCGAATCTTTTTAAACAAAATAATAAAACCCAAAATATAACTTATGTATCTGATCAGATGGTTGGAGACTTGGTAATATTTGCGCTGTTATTTTCGCAACAAACGTAAAGGCAGGAGGTCCCCCTTCCAATACCATTCCTGTCACCGCCCACATGTTTTCTGACTCACAGATCGCTTGCTTTCAGAATCAAATATAACAATTCGAAAGACTTATGAATTAAGATTTGAAGAGATCACAGTCATTCATTATATGTAGTATAAACTAGGGATGGGAACGAATAGCGAAATTACTATTAAAAAAAATTCTGTAAATGCTATTCAAATATAAGTTAAAGTAAATACAGTTGTCCGAATCAATTGTGCTTCATCTCTATGTCTTTATATTCCAGACATCTATATGCCGAAGTCTCTCATTATCGAATACTTACATCAGGTCCCGTGAAGTTCGAGGTATAGAGATTCTATAGTATATAGCCTTCCACACACGAGCCGAACACTTCTTTTGTTGGAGCCGGTGATCTGGAGTTTGTCACTGTGGTTAGTATTAGATATAGTCGATCTTGTATAAATAGTATCAGACCAAAAGACTTTTCAAGCACCATTAAAGAGAAATCGCTTACCTCATTACCAAACAATAACGACATTTGACCATTTTTTGCAGACAACTCTGGAAAACATTGTGGGAAAATTGATCTGAACGAGCATTTTCTCCTTTCCCCTCAATGTTTCCTGCCCCTTTAGAACATTATTCTTCAATTTCATCACATTTTGAAATGTCGTCCGTAACCTCTTTCAATTTGGGACCGTCGATTTTCTTCTGATTGGGTAGAATACATTGTTGGAAAAGGAAAAATTTGCTCGTTAAGATCCTTAATTTTCTCCAAAGTCGTCTGCAACAAACTTGTCAAAAGTCGTTATTGTTTGGTAATGGGTTAAGTTTGGACACAAAGTTACACAAAAGCGTTTTCAAGAATACTTTAGTTAATCTTCGATGGTGTCTGAGGAAAGAAGTTTACACATACATATCATGATTAACATTTATTCAATTTCATAGTATTCAAGCTTAACTACAAACGATTTGACATAAATACAGTTTGTATCAGTCTAAAAAAGTTGTGTTTATTTCTCCATAAAGTCATTCAATTTTCAGTTGTATTACCATTTGCTTGTCTAATGCAATCAAGTTCGAGCTAAAGTATTTAACTCTCTGTATATCGAACTCATACCTTATTTCGATTTTCTTCACTTGGTTTTGCAACTTATGACCTAACAGAAAAACAATCTAGGGAATTTTAGGTATACTGTTAGATCCCTCTATCGGGGATTTATGTAAACCAAAATCAGGCATCATAAATATATATAAGGATTAATCTGTCATGGTTTCTCAGACTATATCATCTTGCAAATAATGATAGAGCTAGTGCCTGGTTTCATATAAGTTTCGTATTCTTTGCACGATTTCTATCATACTATACACGGATGAGACAAGGTAGGTAACTTTATATAACCTTAGTGTTTTCGGGTAGAAGTTACATCCCTTTATGTTTTTTAGTGCGCGGTACCATTGCAGATTTGATTTAACAAATGCTAATCATGAATTATTTTAGAAAATGAGGATGCAAATGCTTTTAGTAGAAAAATTCGCAACAAGAAAGTTATTCACAGAGAACTCTAGCCAACATAGCAAAGGGTGTAAAGGTAGAATACCCACAATTCGCCATTTTTAAACGCTCTCTTTCTTCGGAATACCTCGGAATTTCTCGGTATACATCGGTCGGGGCCGGAATTATTCTCTTAACACCGAAGAGTTTCGACCCCGACCGATGTATGCTGATCATGACCAAAGTAATCCGAAGAGAGAATGAGTTTCAAAATGGCGGATTATGGGTATCCTAACTTAAACCCTTTAATAGGTTCCGTAAGTTTGTTTTTCTTTTCTCGGTTCATTCACGTTTGTCCGACATTGAGAACCTGAAATCAAAACCCTTCATTCCAAAACAACGTAGCCTTAACGCATATGCAGAGAAAGACTATAGTACCCGCCATACGATATCGTTTGTTTGTATGTTTGTTTATGTAGGGTTTTACATCGCGGCAACATTATTTTAGTTATCGTTAAATTGCCGTTGGTTTATTCTTTTGTGTTTGTCTTCAGATCATTGCCTTATAAAAAAACCAAGTATTACTTATCACACTTTTGAACTCACAATACTTTCCCATCTCCCATTATCCTTCATTATTAGTCATATGAAGAGCTTTTTTTCAAAAAAGGAACTACCGGTAAGACACGGTTCTTTCGTCAGATCTCAATCAGATTCAACTGCAAACGTCGTAGACAGAACGTTCGCACACATCTTTCGTTGTTACACAGATCAGGTTGCGACATCAAAATATTGCACATGTAATCGTTCGCCTAGTGTTACTATTTTTGTCCTAAACATTTCATATATCCCGATTGGTTTGTTTTGGTATATTCGGACCTCTTTTGTCTTTTCTTGTCAAAAACGGAGGCTGGTCTTGATCCTGGAACAATAGGGTAAACACATAGTTTATAAATTGTATGCGAGATACATATAACACAAACAAGCAGTGGTTCTTATCCATATTTTTGCAACTTAACTAAACTTGCACTTCTGGGAAAAAGCATTGTTGTTTATCATTCTGGATTAAAACCCAAGAATTAACTAACCATCGCTTTGTATATGCATTTTAGAGTACTGCAGACTTAAAGAACCACTGTGGATATCATAAAACCCACGTGTTTAACGGTAGGAATTTGATATAACCAGAGACATAGACAACTTTGTCTCTGATATAACCAACTTTTTCAACGGTAGGAATATACTATAACCCACTCTTTCATCGGTTGGAATATAATAAAACCCATTATTTCGCCGATAGGAAAATGACAAAACCCTTTTTTTACATACATTATTTCACCGACATAAATTTAATAAAAAAACAGTATTTCATTGACATAAATATAATAAAATAAAACCAATTATTTCACTGCTAAAAATATAATAAAACCTATTCTTTCAATGATAGGAATATGATAAAACACAAAGGAATATAATAAATCCCATTATTTCACCGATAGCAATATACCCAATCGATTCACAATAAGAATTATACATGTAAAAACCAACGTTTTACAAATAGAAACATTGAACATACCGGTTGCCTCCTCCTCCTGCAGTTTCTGGAAGGTTTTTGACGTCACATCCTGGTAGGGTCCGCCATCATCGCTTACAGACATGCGCGGGGGCTCCTCTTCTACCACGTGACTGACAGGTGTCGCCACCGCGCCTCTAAAACACAGGAAAATTGAAGGCGTCATTACCGTGGTCAAACTCCTCACAGTGATCTCCCTTTATGGGGATGATCACTGCCATCACAAATGTCACATGACCACCCCCTTAGAAACGAAAATGGCATAACAAGATGGCGGCGAAACTAAAAAAGTCAATCTGAGCACATCGGGTTTATCCAATAGAAAACACCTCTGAAATAATAGGGATGACGCCATATTGTTTCCCGCGAGAATGACGTCACTTTCTTTCGTTTCTAAAAATAGATCTTGAATGTAAAATCCAAAAAGTCGTTAAATTTGATAAGGGAAACAAGTATACATGTCACAACAACAAGTTCGCCATTTGGTATGAGTTACTGATCAAAAGTGATTAAAAAGGATGTCCAACACTTCCATACACATTGAACTACTTAACATGCACGCTTAGAAAAGGTGTTCATCGGCGGATGCCGATTTACCCGAAAAATTGTAACCCTACACTTATATCCGAGGTGTATTTCACAGCTCACGGAAATACCCGAAGAGTTCCGATTGTAAAAAAGTGTGATCCATTAGTGCTTTATATATTTTTTTTTTCAACTTAACTGGTGAGAAATCAATACATCAAGATATTGTTACTAAATTAACTAAGATATCCGTTAATCTCTTAACAAAACAGCGTCATTTGAATTTCATCCTTATCTGGATGAAAAATCTTGTGGTGGCAGTGATCGATGCAGCGTAGCAAGGGGAGATCACTGTGAGGAGTTTGTACCGTGGTCTTTATTTTAACATGTTTATAACTTCAACACGTTTAAATAAAAAAAAAATAACATACTATAAGATATGAATTGATATTGATACTAGACTCAAAGCTAAATTCTCATCTTAACCCATTACCGAATAATAACAACATTTGACCAGTTTGTTGGAGACGACTCTGGAAAACATTGGGGGAAAGGGAGACATTACTATTACCGAGCAATTTCTCCTTTTCTCACAATGTTTTCTGCGCTATCAGAAGATTATTTTTCAATTTCATCACGTTTTCAAATGTCGTCTATAAACTCGTTCAATTTCCAAATCAGTCAAAAATTCAACGTTTGGTGAAGGGTTACGGGCTTGCCAACGAGCAGTGTTTTAATAACAGTAAGAATTCGTAAATCAAAATAAAGTCGATCTCTTTCGAGGTGAGATGGTTTTGTTAGTTGACGCCATGTCAATTATTTTTCACTTATATTTTTTAGTCAAGTTTAAGTTAAAACTGGTTTATTTTACATCGATTGTGGCACAAGTTCTTAAAACTTTATCACTCTCGATTCTGCTTCCTGGGTCATAACACCAATACTCGTGCCGAATGTGGATCAATGAAACCGGGTCTCGTACTCAAAGTTGAACTTTCACATACAAACAACGTGTGCAAATGCCTTTATATCGCCCTTACAATGGTAGTGACACTTTGAAGTATTTGTTTTTAGTTTAGCAAAAGTGAACCAGCATAAAGTTATTTGCAACCTTTGACCAAATTTAGCAAACTGCAAGCTTAAAAGCCAAAGAAGCTGCACGAGGCATGCGTAGAACGCTTAGCATTTAACTAGTCCACCTTTCAGGAAGAATCGAAATATATCTATTATCGGAATTCAAACGCACAAAGATAGAACCTCAGTAGTTTAAGAAGGACCTTAGGTGTTGACCCGTTGTGGAAGCACTTCTAATTGGTTTAAGCCTAGAAAATAGTTCTTTGAAACAAAAGTCCCACTTCCAAGGTGTTTCCCCGAAATTGTTACGTTCAGAGTATGAATATTGGTATGTGTAATTGTTTTGTCGTTTCTCGCATGTTTTAAAGTGATTTGTTTGTATATCACAGGACTACATCTCCATGGGCTTTGTAGGAAATATGCATGTCAACAGTCTGGGCATGACCTCTGTCAGTGTAATAGACCCGTCTCTTATTTGGAAATTAACTAATAGCTAAAAAATAAATAAATAAATAGATAGGCCATGAGACACTTCTAACCCTCTAAATTGATTGTGATTAATTGGTAAAAAGGCAAAACGAACACCACAATATATATGGGAGCTGTTTAGCTGTGTGACTGCTTAAATGGAATGTATCTCGCATGGTGAATATGGGATGAAATTAGACCGGGCCTACACCTTTAAGTGTTGAAATAATTTTCACATGTTACCTTTGAACTGTAAGGTCAACCTCGTTTCCACATCGGATCATCTCACCTCGTGCTTGCTCGTGAGTGAACGACATGACGTCAGTTCCGCCTATTCTCAAAATGGCGTCTCCCGCTTTGAGACCGGCGTGGCCGGAAATACTGTTAGGAGAAACCTGAAAGAATAAGTGAGGTTATTTACTAGACCAATACAGTTTGCTGTTTGGTACATTGCTTGAATAAAAGTGAGCCAACAGTCATCTATTTAACTGCACTAATGTTGTTAAAAGACAGTAATAAAAAAGAAATCTACTCCACACAATGTTATCAACATCCAGTGATTATTTAACACAACTTTGCACATTGAGTGGTTAAAATATCCATGTTTCTGAAACGTATTTATTAGAAAATGAAGAACTGGTGTCAAAGAGTTAATTGCGTATTGATTTGATTTTCAAACAAACGTAGGAATTATTCCTTAAGTGCTTTTCGTATGACGGTATAACGCTGTATGTAATATTTTGAACAATGTGCTTTATATATCCAAAGAAATAAAAACCGAAAAGATATCCCAATTAGTTACTAACTTTGACATATTGAAGTAACTTATCAACAGCGTAATTATGATATGAACATGAAAGACAATAGTTCACGATTAAAGTGTCCTAGACTAGATCAAGATCGAGAATTCCTTATTGACTTAAACTCTAGAGTTTCTGGTCAAGCAAACATCTGTATACAGCATGATAAAACGAAAATAATAAACAAATTATACACGGATTCATGTGATCGTTCGGATACTAGCATCACAGCTGTCACTCAGCGATGTAGCTTCTTCAAATGTCTGGAAGTAAAGGTTTCTATAGGTATAGCGCCTATACACCAGGGTTCGAATCTTGAGAAGCGGAGTTCACTTTACGACGTTTAGTAAATTCCCATATGGCGCGATTACTGGATGTGAACTTGAGTCGAGGATGAATAATATTAGCTATAAGAACTTTCTTCACTATCGATGTTAAATGTAACGTTTGACTTTATTTAATTGAACACCGTTTACATTAATATTTTAGTAAAACTTCGATATTCTACCATTACATTAAAGAACTATCAAAGAAATTAAGATTTCAATCTTGTTTATCTATACTATTTAGAGAATTCGACCAGCCGAAGAGTCAGAAGAATGAGAAACACAATGTAACAACTCAGTCTGGAACCACTCATTCTCGTGTTCTGCTGTTGAGTATGCTCAAACCTATACAATCTCAGAACGTGATGAATAAAACGTGACTACATCGATTGCCTTCACAATCACACACTTGTTTACCGTCAAAAATAATCCATTTTTTTAATAAATCACACTTATACACAGAACTTTTCAGCTCACCTTTAAACAGGTTCTATGAAAATTTAAACGGAATATTTCAGCCAACCATTAAACAGGTTCTATGAAAATTAAAACGTGTGTTATAGCCAGTGGGTGCCTCGATCTAATCTTGTACCAAAATGTACTATTTACCTCATAGGTTCACACTTCACAACATCAACATATGTTATAGTGTTATCATTCAATATATGAATAACGTCCTGGATTTAATGTACTTTGTTTCCAGCAACTTATTTGAATATCAAAACGACGATTGTGTTATTTTTGCTTTGTTTTGTTTTTATAAGCCCCTAGATCTTAATAACTCTTATTTAATTCATCTTTCATATGAAATGTTAGCTTTGGCGTGTTTGTTGCAATAACTGATTGTGTGATGAAGACGTACACCGAGATACATACAGATTTTCTTGTACCACTTTTAAAGAGTATTCATTCCTATGTTCTCGCTATCATTGTCAAACTTTCCAAAATCGTTAATTTCAGGATGGTAGAACTATATTGTCTGATGAAGAGATTCACAAATTAGTTTCCAAAGCACCACTGGTAAATGTTAGATGTCTACTCCTACGTCATACCCCATGTCGGGGTTAAAACATCAGCCCATCAAAACCCATTACACCATTATAGACGAATGAGATCAGTCCAAAATCAAACCATCAACAGAATCCAGGGGTGATAAAATCTGCTTTTAATGTACTTGTCCATAATTGTCATTTATTCTGCACTAATATTATGGTAATATATCAAATTTCAGTAAATAATCTCTTGTCCGTTTTAGCTTTAAGGCAAGATGTGTAACACGGACAATTGATGCACCGTAATTCATTAATTAAGAATGTTTCGTGTTCCTGATGTTTACGATGCGAGACTAATAGTCGGAGTAGAAAGACCCAAATTTTAGTGCTGGTCAATCCAAGTAAACAATTGACATTCAATGAACCAACTCGGAGAGTACCTCGAACAAAAATCGAAATTTGGCGGCACCGGGATTTGAAACAACACCGAGACGAGTCGTGCATATGATTTTGGATTTCGCTCTCTAACCGCTAGTCCACGTAAGCCATTGGGTATAAAGGTAAAGGAAAGGTGCCTTTAGCGCGGCTAAGATTCAGCTTTTTTCAAAAACCAACCGAAGGCAATCTTCTATTATAAGCGCATCTGAACATAAAATTCCTTTGATATCAATTCTGACTCATTTTGATAAGAAAGCGATCTGGCACATTCTTGTAAAGACTTATGGACTGAGACTTAATTTTGTGAATTCAAGTAAATGAAACAATTCATACTTAACTTTAAATATACATTACCGTCTACCATTATTATTGAATACATTATTATTGAATACATGATACAATGGTAGAAACGTTAAAGGTAAACTGAACAATAGAAGATGGAACGAAACGCTTCAATACCCGTACAAATGCAGTTCTGAAGAGGGTCTCTTGTAAAGAGTGTTACCCCTTTGAGTCAAGCTCAAGACGATCCAATTCACGTAAATATTGATCAAGATATATACACTTTAGATCGACTTAAGCTGGGACTTAGGCTTAAAGTCGCAGTCAGTATAAGAAGCAATTGTGTATGAGACCTTACGAAAAGCTATTCAGTTTTAACAGTTCATATTCAATAAAAGTTCCGGAGAGTTTGGAGCAAAGTGTTTCGCAGGTGGTGATTCAAATTTTGTTCGGCAAAATTTTGTTCATTGGTGCTTATTCAAATTGTCTCAACAAAACGATTGGAATGAGTACCGACAATAAAGGGTTAGTCTGAGGAATGAAGAAATAGAAAAAGAGATTATCCCCTTCCATGTTGCCTAGACCTTAGTAAAAACCCGCTTATTCGTTAGAATGAAAAAGTTAAGAGTTTGAGGAGATATGGGAGAAGTGTCGGTTTTCGAAGAATCGAATACACTCTTGGGTTGAAACACAGAAAAAGGAAGGGGTGATTTGTTTCCGCCTATCAATTTGAAGTTTCCCGGTTTTATCTTGATATGAAACACACTTTAATGAAATGTTTAACAGTTTCCCTTTGATTGAATCGAACGGAGCTAGCGGAAGGCATCATATGGAAACATGCAACGAAGGAACACGTTTTTCCTTAAAACGTCGTTTTTATTGCAAAGTAAGATACTCTTCTAACATTTGAATGATTAATTTATAAACTATTTTACTGGATATATTTACTCGAAAGCAAGTGTTTTAGGAAAATGTAACACTGTATGTTTTCAGAAGTATTTTAAGGATTTTTTTTGAATTTTCAAGTGATGGTGTTTTTCTTTTGTTTATTATTTTTTATTCACCTGTCTATTCTCCAGTTTGTTAACTTCTTAATTTTTTTTAAATATACGAAAAATGTACTCAAGAGTTGCTGCTTTCCAAGAGAACTATCGGCAAATGTTACCATCAATTAATTTGTTATTACAAATAACCTCTACGCATTTGTTGAGGACGTCTTTAGGAACCATTGCAACAAAAATGACCGAACTGTTCATCGTGAGCAATTAGCATTTGATACATATTTTTCTACTTATATCAATATTATAACGAACATTGTCTTATTTGATCTTATTTTGTCGTCTGCTGTTGCTTTGAATTTGAACCAGTCACACAATCATCATTGGAGAAAATGTTTAGACTTTCTAAATGTTTCACAGGATCGAAGGTTGCAATTGAAAAAGCTGACGCCATATTTTCATTCTTTGATGTCTGCAGTTGCTTTTATTCTGAATATGCGTTAAATAAATATTCGGTCGTTCTCGGCTTGAACAACTGATAAAGCCAAGTAAATAGGTAAGAGTTATTTTTCTTGAGATACTTTTCTAACATTAATTAAATATCTATAATCGATAAAACACTCTTTCCTAACCTGGTACCGGTAAAAAACACGTAAAATGAACTTTACTTTGATATTTTTTCATCTTTGAGACGGCATTTGGATTTGCATGAGAGGTAGTCTCCCAACTGTCTTACAGACTGACGATGGTTCTACCAGGCTTGATCAGCCATTATGGACAAAACTGAAATAATGTTGTTGCAATGTAAAACCCTTTATAGATGAATAAATATGTTTTCTTTTGTGATCAAGCACATTGAACAGTTGAATTCTTAATGACTTAGTTAACCTTTAAACTTACCAATATCAACATTTTGCAAAATTCAAGAAATGATCGATAGATTAACCCTTTACCAAACGCCAATTTTTCGACTGTCCCAAAGTGAAAGAGTTTACAGACGACTTTTCAAAATAGGTTGAAATTGAAAAACAATCTTCTGATAATGCAGAAAACATTATGAGAAAAAGGAGAAATTACCCGTAAAGAGCAATTTCTCCTTTTCCCACAATGTTTTCCAGAGTCACCTTCAACAAACTGGTTAAATGTCGTAATTATTTGATAATTAGTTAAGTACGTTATCAAGCAAGCAGAGTACATATACCTCTACCATCATCTTTGATATAGTATGGAATGTATGGGATATCCCGTTCTATTTTTAGATATCTCAGATGTTTACCTGTCGGACGGAGTTTGAAAGTTGCCATGGAAACCAAACCGCTGCATGAAGGTGTGTAGATGAAATAAGATCGGCCCACTTGCATTTTTCATTTACCGTAGTTTACATAAAAACCTACACCGTGATCACGCCCGTGTAGTATGTATTGGTGGATATGATTGAAAATGGGCCTACATGTGAAAGCACAGTGACATCGTTAATTATTTGTGGTATACGCTCATGAAATAAAACATGCTACATGTTTTACATACGCCTCTCATAGCAAAACATTGACGAATTGACTACGGTCAACCCAACTTGACAATGAAATATTATTTAGGCTTATTTCCCTTGATATAACAATTTCAATTAAAATGGAAAAGCTATATGACTTATCGAATAGGTTAAGAAATAGCTTAGGGAACAAAATTAATTGATTGTCAAGGTTTTACATCACGTCAACAAACAGTATTTATGTTATATATCGAGACGGCGGGTTAACCCATTACCGAAACAATAACGATATTTGACCAATTTGTTGCAGACGACTCTGGAAAACATGTTGGAAAAATGAGAAATTGCTCTTAACGAGTATTTTCTCCTTTTCCCACATTGTTTTTTGCCATATCAGATGAATATTTTTCAATTCCATCATATTTCGAAATGACGTCTGCAAACTCTTTCAATTTGGGCTAGTCAAAAATTTGGCAATCGGTAAAGGGTTAAAGAACACGTTTGTTTGGTTGTTAAGGTTTTAAATCACGTCAACAGTATTCATGTAATATATCGTGATGTCTGGTTAAAAGAAAGCGAGTTTATATGTAACCATTAAGGTAAATAAAATGTTATTCTCATTTTCGACACTATTGACTGATAAAAAGATATAGACCTATATGTTCCTATCGAGATTGCTTCCTACAGAAGTATCGGCCCTGAATCGGACTGTACATGCTGATCTGGATCTAAGTTTTCCACATAAGAAGAGTCACTTGGTGATTGATTGCGTATTAAACCTTTACCAAACGCCACATTTTCGACTGTCCCAAATTAAAAGAGTTTGCAGACGACATTTCAAAATGTGATGAAATTGGAAAATCTTCTGATAAGGAAAAGAACAATTTGGGAAAAGGAAAAATTGCTTGTTACGAGCAATTCCTCCTTTTCCCACAATCTTTTCCAGAGTTCTCTGCTACAAAGTGGTTAAATATCGTTTTTGTTTGGTAATGGGTTAACACAAATAACAAATATGCATGTCAATCACGCAGCCTAAACAGCAAGTAGATCAGACAATTATTTGCAGATGTACTTAGTAATTAATAGATGCATATCTGCATATCTATACGAGCCGTATGTAGGAAACGTGTGGTGTATGCGTTTTACAGGATACAGGTTGATGTTGATTCTCACACGGCAGACGAATTTTAAACAAGAAATGTGAAAATAGATAAACATATTTTGAGGAGTATTGGCAAATCCGTTGTATGCCAAATTGTACTATTATATTCACTTACATACCCCTATTGATCGTAATTTCAATGCAAGACTTAAGTAAGTGCCTCACATTTGTGAAAGTATTGTTAAAGTAATGGTTATCCTTGTTTTCTGTGGAATGTTCATCAAAATTAGTCAAAATGAAATACGCATAATGTTTTGTATTGCTTGTTTCAGAAAGTTGAAGCAGTACATGTCGTCACGAATCAGTGTGTTAGCCTGGATCAGGCGTACAGGTTGACTAACAACGGTGCTGATGAGACATGGTGTATTTATTTAAGGTATGGCCCTTGCATAAAGTTATGATATACATCGTGTACATCAATATTTCTACCATTCACATTATCATCTCTGGATCTTACGATGGCCATTTTCTTGAATGACGAGGATTTTTCAAATTTTATTATTGATCCTTTAAGTAAAATCAAGAGTTAGATACAAATAAAGATTGGATTAACAACTTCCTCGAACATGCATAATTTCATTAGATCCATACATACAATTTTCCAGAGAATCTCACATTGTATTAAACAAGTAAGCATATCAATAGACGAACATGTAATAAACATTACCTTTTCGACATTGTCAATACTCAAGGTTTCACTTTTGTTGACATAAGTAATTAAAGTATCATTACATGCTTGCGTTTGTATGTTTTAACGATTAGTTTCGAATTACATGTAAATCTTTCCGCCAATTATAGGACTATTTAAGACATTTAAAAGATATTTCTAGGCTCAGGATGGAAATAAAACATCACAATAAAATCAAGATGTCACTCATCCCTCATTTAAGGGTTTAGAACATCGACGTGAACTCGCTTTCGCTTGCTTTGGTAATGTATGTGTTTACTATAGAAATAAACTTTAAGCGTACAAACAATTGCCCGGAGGCGAAAATATATATTCATAAGGACAAAATACATGCATATAAAATTACTATAGGCTTGTTTAACATGTGATTCATTTATTAGGATTTGGAATAACACCCAAATTTTCGCCAGGCCTTGGATATTTATCCATATTGTCAGCGTGATTTATCATTAAAAGACGTTAGGAAAATATTGCGTTAGTCAAATCTGACATACGTAGATTGTATGTTAAATAAAGGAACAATCTTGTCATGAGACAAGTCATTGTTAGAGTTTCGGAGAGATAATTCCAATGGAGTGGTTGGTACTTTGAAAAATTGGTTACCTAAATATTGAAATAAAACGGGATGCTGTTTGAGTTAACAAATGTTGGAAGCATAAGCTGTTAAATAAAACGCTACACTGATGTGTACTGTATATTTAGAAATATAGTGGCATTCATTTCAACAAAGATCAAAAGGACAATGTACCAATCGGTTCGAATATTTTGTATCATTTATGTCATATCTACAGACAATTCATGATGTTTATTGAGCCCGATTGCGGTGTTCAAACATGGGACCATTGGTCTCAAATCCCTGAGGCTACCCATATACCCACTGCAGATCCCAACATTTTGAATGTACTTTATTAGAACCACCACATTATGACATTGAAGTTTGTATTAAACAGTTTAACCCATTACCAATAAATAAAGCCATATGACCAGTTTGTTTACAGACTCTGGAAAACATTGTGGGGAAAAGGAGAAAATGCTCGTCACGAGCAATTTCTCCTTTTCCCCACAATGTTTTCTGCTAAACCAGAAGACTATTTGTCATTTCTATCACATTTTGAAATGTTACCTGCAAACCTTTTCAATTTGGGACAGTCGAAAGTTTGGCGTTTGGTAAAGGGTTACACAGTTAAAACGTTTACTTACATGGGCAGCGAACAAGGGCTCCCCGACATCCACCCCTCCTTGCATCTTAAAGCCCCAGGGCTGGCTTGTATTGTACCTTCTAAGCTGAACGACGAGAGCCATTGTTGGATGGAGTTGATCACTATTTCCGGGATAAATCCACAATAAGTAGCGTTACGAGTCACAGGTATATCTCCTTCTTACTAAACCAATTGTTATTTCGATTACTCTCCCCAGCCCCCTGCTCGGCTGGCGTACCGTAGTTATTCTATTTACCACCCACATGTGAAGTGTGGTGGGATGTATTTATTTATCCGATGTATCATAACTTTCGAAACATTTGGCTCTATATATATCTACCTTAATACATTAAGTATTGGTGGGTGTATGTGTGAGCGTGTGTATGTGTATGTGTAGGTTTGGGTGTGCATGTGTGCGTGTGTATGTTTATCTTCCTTACAAGTGTATGCGAAGATGTATTTATTATTATGTTCCTTGTCAACCATTAGCTGTATATGCCTTTGTTGAAATAAAATGTTCTATCTACTTGTAATATTTGAATTAAGGACGTAAGGTATTTTGGTTCGGAAAAGGTGAGTAGTTCAAAACATGCATTTGATACTATGCTTGAAATGTTATGTCATGGATTAATCCGTGAACAAAATGATGATGTATTTGAAACAAAACATTATGTATTCGTGACATAGAGAGAGCATACCTTGACGAGCCAAAAAGCCTCGAATTTCCAAGGCTGTGAATATACCTCTTGGACAATAAGATTATTCGGACGCTTAACCCTTAGAATGCCTGGTAATTTTCTAAAATTATATTTGTGTGTCGTCTGCTTTCCAAAACCTTAAATATCTGCTTAATAATGGCGAGGAAAGATACTTAGAGTAGCAAACAAGTTAGATCACAGGACAGCCGCGAATTAACTTGGCGGCTGGCCTCGATCTTACCTGTTTGCATATGAATGAAGTCGATTCCAGCACTATAAGGGTTAATGAATTCAGTTCCACATTACCTAGCCATCTCTCAACATATATTCTATAGCTTCCATTTCTCTACTCTAACCACCTGGCCACATGGCTCAAACCATCGCGATTCATGCTGTCCTGAAATACTACGAACACCTTTTGAGTAGTGAATTATAATAAAACCGGTTCGCCATTCAAGCCAAGCCCCTGGTAAACAGTCAGTCATGTTAGATGAAAGAAAATATGCCATTTTACTCAACACTGCTTATGTGCATTTATATATAGAGAAGCGAACCCGATTTTTTTGACCGCAAAAACCGAATATTTCTAAGCATATTCCGTTTTTGTTTAAACTCGTCTTGCCTAAGACATGGTTTTTAAATCAGATATGCATGGGCCTTTCCAAAGGGCTTGGGTGTCGAATATAGCAAGACTGCCCAGTGGGAGCCATTAATTGCTGTCATTGATTTAGTGTTTTAGAAATGGTGCGGTTTGGGACTTAACCCACGGCATGCTACAAAACGAGTTGAAAACTGCCTAAGAATTGTTCATGTTATAAGCTTTGAATCTCGTCTATAGTATTTAACTCATGCTATGATCCTTGACTTTTAGTTTGATGGAAGAAGACTTTAATTATGAGAGTCAATTGGGCTTGCCAGGGCGGGAAGAAAAATCGACATTCTTTGAGTCAACTGGGAGACTGGCTCCCATTCAACATCCAAAATACTGTCACCGAAATTTGAACTGACACGGATCGGGGCCATGCGGTTTCGACTTCTGTACCCTAACCTTTAGGCTACAGAGACTATATACCACTTCATCGGAATAAAGCGTCTGTCAAGTCAACCATACCGATTTTTTTTAAAGGGCAATTAATCCCGAATTCTAGTATAAAAAACAACAACTGACCTTGATTACTCCCCTTACATAGTCTTAAGACGATAAAAATCGTTATTTTCCATGTACCTTTGACAATTAACAAAGCTTGGCTTGGAGGTATGTATCTTATTTAAGAACACTCCACAATGAACCAATAGCTGCAAGCAGGACTCGTGTCACTGGTACCCGGTCTAAAATCACCAACTCAAGACACCACATAGCCATCTGACTCCCATTAAGGTGATTCACAATGTCATCGCTACTGGGACCATGATACAATCCATCAAAAACTGTTCTTTCAGAAATATTATGATTTCTTAATTACTCAGGAGAATGGACCGAAACTTCACAAATTTATTAAAAAAAACCCCAGCTTCTGCATTATTTATATATATTTTTTGCAACAACCTTTATTTTGTCATGATTTTGTATGCATCCTTTCTATGCAGGTGCGTTAAAAGGAGGAAACAGGTGTATGCTAAAAGATGGTACAAATCTATCTGAAGGCTCATATTTCAACATGTCACCATCCACAAATCCACATAACTTGGGAATAAGGGTTGCTTTGTATCTCCTAAAACGAGTCATCAGAAAACAGGTATACAACAACAAACATTTCCGCGAGACATGTCACCATATGTTCTTCTCGAATATCGTCTTTCCATTTTATCATTTATTTCATATATTCATACAGCATCTTAACATAGAATAGTATAAACATGTATTTTTCCTAGTTAATTTTTATCAAAAGATATCACTGTGTATCTTATAATAGACCAGATATTGTTCAGTTTAAAAGAAATTAATTCTTAATTTCTAAATGTCTTCACATATGTGATCAAGAACCTTTAAAACACATATATAGAGTAGTGAGAATAGGTCGACTTAAGTGGACGCATAACACCTGTTGGTACAGTAAATCATGTCTAACTCACAACTTTACAGCCTTCACTCTCACTCGGTCTTGGTAATTCCTGGTGGTCGACAACTGGAGTTTTCTGTTTGTATCTTCTGTTTGTATCTTTTTTTGTTGTTGTTTTCTTTTTTTCAAATCTTAAACAACGTCACATATAATAGTTTTCTGAGGTGTTTCTTTTTTTTAGTATCTATCTGCTATTTATATACGTTTTTTGTTTGTTTTCTTTTTATTTGAAAATATACAAGATCGATTTCTTCTTTCTCTGTATCTGGATTAATGTTGAAATTCACAAATAGATTCTTTTTAAGGTCAACTTCCAGTGTCTGTAGACACCCCAATGATAACATTGGACCTTAATGCCGGTGGTAGAGACATTGGGAGATGACTAAGTAGATATATGAATCTATCCTTTATTGCAGTAAAAGTTTTTCCCATTTACTTTACTTAATCATCTGTTAACACCTAAATACCTTAAAATTCAAAGGCATATCTATTTATATTATTTCTTCTTTCCCTACTACATTACGTGTAACTTTGGTCCTTAATTTGAATTGTTTTATACCTCATGCTGTACATATTTGTACCTGAGAGATTAAAGGAATGCTCTGTTCTGTTCTGTATTGGCTGAGTATTCAGAAACACCTTCTTCCCTGTATGACTTTGGGCCTTCTCACGAAATAACGCGAGTGTTTCATTTCACACATCCTCTAGACTTAGACGTAAAGGTAACAACGTAGACTTTTTTTTTCAATATTTCCAACGAAGGTTTTCAACAATGTCTTCGTAAAACAATATTGTACGACAGTCTTACAACATGAATTTAAACAAGTTTCACATTGTTATAAGATATCTTTAGTTTTTTTTAGATTGCATCCAAAGTTATACAATATTGAGAATCAATGGTGGCAATAAATTAACCGTTTGACTATAAAGACACCAAAAATCGTACTTCAATTCGAATATTCGAAAACAGCCTTTTTCTATTATCACAAACTTTCGAACAAGGTAAATCATGCTTATCACCGTTTTGATAGTCAACTATTAAATTTATTCTGAATCTCCAAATCAAAGAAGTTATAACAAATTACCACCCAAAGGCACATTTTTGCGTGTTCCGCTTGCAGCAGACGATTTTCAAAAAGCATTGTGACAAAAGGAGAAATTGCTTGTCAAAAGCAATTTCTCCATTCTGTCATAATGCCTTTTCAATCTATTCACATATCACAACAGCAGAACTGAAGGGTATTTACATGTTTACGAAGCTTTTCTAAAGCCGTCTGCTTCAAATAAAAAAGAATGTCGTCTACAGGTGGTAAAGAGTTAAAAACCCTTTTCTTTCGTTTTTTAAAACAAAACAAAACATTGATACTAACTATTTATTTGCCTTTAATATGCTGAAATTAGAATCTCGCCATTACAACTGTTTTTACAAAAACACTTTCGGACGGCATTTATTTACAAACTCTTTCCCTCTGTTGGAAGTTCAGAATTGTTGTGTAAGTCGCTTGGTGTAGGCATGTTAGAACAAGCGTAAAGGCAATGGTTTTTTTTTATATGGGTTTTACATCACATCAACATTATTTCAGTTATGTAGCGATGCCCGACTATTAATGATGGAGGAAGACCCCGTACTCAACTGCCCATAAGGGTAGAACCATCGGCATTCCGTAAGTCAGTCGGGAGACTGCCTCTCATGAAAATCCATATCCCTCACAGGATTTGAACCCACGCGGAGAGGGGCCATGTGATTTCGAGTTCTGTACTCTAACCACTAGGCCACGGAGGCCCCCAAAGGCAATGGTTGGCATACAGATGAAGTTCTCATTGGGTGGATCTGGAAACATAGTTCAGCTATTATAAAGGAAGGGGACAAATCTATAAAACTTGCTCAAGTGAGGCATTTAGTCAAAACTCATGGTTTCATATTTGTCAATATTCGATAGAGCACATTATACAGATGGCGTTCCTTTTGCAGAAGCAGTTTATTTCAATCATATTTTATGGCAAAAAAAAAAGAAAAGAAAAACATTCACATGATTTCTGTACAACATTTAACTAGACAAAACAAACAAAAATACAACACATAAAGAACACTGAAAATCATTATTATAATATAAGAATGCGAAAGGATTGGGCCACACGTATCTACAATATTAGAGGTTGGCCCATTGCAAAAGCGGCACGATAGGTTCTCTCAAGAACACATCATCTTTATTTCCGGTTTGTAACACACAAAAAAATGTTATTTAGTTGTCATTTGTATACATCAAGCAAATGTTTCCTCCGAAATGACAAATTATGCTGTCTTGATTCAGGACGTTGAACGCAACATCCGTAAGTATGATTCATGACGTCACAGTCATGTAGTATCGGAGGGGGTGTTTTTTTCCATCTAATATGAAAGTCTCAGAGAAATAATACTCAACTGAGACAAAAGGTAAAGACAAAGAATGTACAATAAGTGTATGACGTACCAACCCATCAAGCTTCAAGGGAGTGACCAGCATGAACTCTCTCGAAATCTCCCACCTAAAGCTACAGAGAAAGCATTTAACATCAACGTAACATCAAGTTTCAATGGATAGACCAGGAGGTAAGATTTGTCCAGTCTCCTTACAAAGCGTCCAGGAGAAACACGACGCCAAATTTTGGATCAATGAAGCAATGTTTAACCCTTGTAATGCTAGGTATTGTCTTAAAATATATTTGTGTGTCGGCTGCTCTCCAAAACCTACAATATCAGCTTAATTTTGATGAGGAAAGATACTCACAGTGGGACACAAATTATTTGGCGGTTCGCCTGTGATCTAATCTGTTTGCATAAGCATGAAGTTGGTTCCAGCACTTTAAGGGTTAAACGCTCGTCAGTGTGATCTGTGTCATTTCTCTTTAAGGATCTATAAACAGAGACGCGACGTCACAAGCTAGTACACAGACCGCATTGTTATTGACAGGTGCGCGTTCATAGATATTGTTCTTCTACGAACATCTCCTGTTCATTTTTCTATTTGCTAGCTGGATGTTGAGATAGTTTAACCTGTTTTCCTAAATTATTACACGTCACAATCAATTCCTGGAGTTATACTTAAAAAGGACATATTTCTTTACGAATGTTTTTTCTTGTGATGCAGTGCGTAGGTACACAAAAAGCCATATCGTGCTGTGATGCGTCATATACAGTGGTCTGTCGTTTCTGTTTCAAGTTCAAACTTATTCATTCTACATCAATTTTGAAACAAGTCCATACAACTTAGATCACTTTCAATTCTAGTTCGCAATAAAGATCCCACAACTCACGGGATTTGAATCCACGACCATCGTGGCAAGAAGCAGACGCTCTACCCCTGGACCACTGTCCTCCACGTATGGTGTCGTTTCTAATGACGTAGACGGCTCAACAACTATGTCAATATAGAGTATTGTTCCCATGTGTGAAAAACGAACGGCAACTCCAAAAGGGACATATGACAAAGCTGCTACCAAAGACAATCAACACCTTTTGCCGTTAAAGGACCACAATGGACATATGGGAAAATTTGCTTTTCCCTTTTTCGTGTTATCCTTAGTAATTGTTGGGCTTTCAAGGTTTTCAACATTTTTGCATTTATGATACATTCATTTATATTATATTGCTATGTTGTTGCAATGTAATATATCTTTTTACCAAATAAATCTATCTAACTATCTGTCCCCATGGTTGTCCAATTATGATGAGGATGTACTGAGAAAGTAGCGAAACACTTGTTCGCTGATCGGCACTTGGCTGGTTTTTGATTTCAAGTGACAACTGATTATTTTATAGTCCAGGTACATGTACAGGCACAGGTGAATTAGAATATTAATATAGGAATTGATCAGTAAACCCATTATTAGAAGGTTGTTTTCCAATTTCATCACATTTTGAAATGTCGTCTGCAAACGCTTTCAACTTTGGGACAGTTTAAAATTTGGCGTTTGGTGTAAGGTTTATTCATATCGTCCGTTTTGCTATAAAGCACTGCTAAAGAGAAAGCATCAATGTATACCCTTTTTACGAACAGCCTTGATATATGTTCGCCAAACTGTCGCCCGCACTCCATTGATGAAGTCACGAGGTAATGCGTTACACTTGTCATTTATAATAACCTCAATTAACATAATGACCTTGGTCACTTGACCTTATGGTGACCCCTAGTGTCAAAGGTCAATCGTAACACTAGTGCACCGCTCGTCAAACTCTCAGTATATATTGGATCTGCATGTTATTTAAAAACCCATAATAAACGCTACTTTGAAGTTAATATCTTTTGAATAATGATATTTGTAAATTTCAACATGGTTCTGTCGGTGCTGTTCAACCAAAGAAACAAAGATACTCTTATTTATATACCCTCGAAATATATAGCAACAGTAAGGGACATAAACTAGCATCGATTTCCTGATAAATTGTATTGTGACTAAATTAGACAAGTTTACCATATGTGTTATACATCGATTGTGAAGGAAGCTTAAATCTTGTTCAAAGCCACTCTCGATGACTGCATATGAATATATATATATAATACGTTTTGATATAGGTTTGATAAGTTTTCATTAACATAATTCCATTAAGCTAATCAGCCCATAAGGTTCATCGTTGACAATCAATTTAGTGAGCAGATTGAAAGAATATAATACTAGAATTAAAAACAAAATGCCAACATGACGAGCTACAACAAGAAATGAAAACAAAAATGTTAAAAGTACGAGAAAATTCAACATCCAATGAGCCAATTCATAGTTGCTTTCAAATGTTTGTTGAATGCTCTACCAGATCTGCATGAGTTTACTTTCCAATATTTAACGAAGCCTTATAATGAATCGCTATGTACATATAAAGGAGTAAAGGGTTAAGAGACTCTCTCTATAATGACTGTTCATTGAATCTATTACGAGAGAATTGACAGTTAGTAATGTAACAATGTAGAACTATTGGCCAAAATGAGGGTAAAATACTGCCTCTGGCTTTTTGCGTAAAGTATAGGTCTAGACCAGCATGTGTTGATCAGATCAAATATTTCAAGTATTAAGTTGTAAGTGACCTTATACAGTTCGGTTTCCTTCAACCATAGTTGTCTATAAATAGATTGACCGTAAATACCAAAGAAGATATTTGCGTTGATCCTTATTACCAAGCTGTTAATGTCGACAGAGTGAGGTGTCGAACTTCTGCACCCAGCCGGATCTTTATGTTGATGTGTGACGTTATATCTCGTGAATCTGTCCCCTCATTCAAGTTATTTGCAGCAGACAACAATCATAAAAAAGTTCTTGAAAAAATAAATTGATCAAGAAAGTATATCCCCCTTTTAAAGTCTATTGCAGTATGGATGTCAAAACTATTGACATGCAACTTGATAAAAATAGTATTTCCATTTAAATTTCTATTCAAATATAACGACTTACGATCAGGTCAAGCAAGTTAAAAAAATATGAGTGGGCAAAGACCTGGGTGGTCAATGTCCGTATACCAATCGTTTAAACACTCCAACCCTAAAACAATAGAGTGTCGTTAAAGGTGGGTGGGGTAACAAAAACTTTAAAAAAGCTCCAACCTGAGTCTTTCTCACAATAAACCTAAGTTAATAATGAGTGTATGTTGCATCTCCTGAATAATCTTTGGTTGCCGATCTCTAGCGGAAGTTCTGCGCTGCAGCATGTCCCAGGCATGTTCCATGGGATTAAGGTCCGTTGACTTTGCCGGCCAGTCAATCTGCTTAATCTTGAAAAAATAAATTGATCAAGAAAGTATATCCCCCTTTTAAAGTATATTGCAGTATGGATGTCAAAACTATTGACATGCAACTTGATAAAAATAGTATTTCCATTTAAATTTCTATTCAAATATAACGACTTACGATCAGGTCTAGCAAGTTAAAAAAATATGAGTGGACAAAGACCTGGGTGGTCAATGTCCGTATACCAATCGTTTAAACACTCCAACCCTAAAACAATAGAGTGTCGTTAAAGGTGGGTGGGGTAACAAAAACTTTAAAAAAGCTCCAACCTGAGTCTTTCTCACAATAAACCTAAGTTAATAATGAGTGTATGTTGCATCTCCTGTATAGTCTTTGGTTGCCGATCTCTAGCGGAAGTTCTGCGCTGCAGCATGTCCCAGGCATGTTCCATGGGATTAAGGTCCGTTGACTTTGCCGGCCAGTCCATCTGCTTAATTCCGTCCTGCTGCAGGCACGTATCCACCACCCTGGCTCGGATTGGGCGTGCGTTTTCGTCTATTAGACAACCCCTTGACCATAAGCACCAACGTAAGGAAGTACAATTGGGTTCAGAATCTCGTCATAGTATCTTACACCTGTAAGTGCTACGTTCCTCTCCGATCGAGGGGGATCAGTACTCGTTTGGGCGGGCATATCGTCTGACAAACATACAGACCTATACGTTATTAGGAACACATTAGTGTATGTGTGTATGGCCTCAAGAAAACAAGATATTGTATAGGAATATAAATACATGTAAATGAATGTCGAATTATGTAACTTGATAATTGGAATAAATTTGTATAAACTGAAAAGGAAAAAAAGACTTCAAGACATTTACAGATATTAAAATGTAATCAAAGTTACAAAGCAATCGCAATAAAGTTAATCAATATGTGATAGGCTGTTTATCTGCCATATCGCTCAATTTTGACCAGGCATATACTCCAATGTGAGGGAAAATGTTTTAAGACAAGATGACAGATGATATATTTATACAATGGAGTGCTTGATGCATATTTATATTTACAAAACAGGATAACTTACCACAGCGTTTCATTCAAGCCGCACATCTTTATAAATAGCCTGAGACATCACAGTACTGACTTAAAGGTCAGGAAACTAAACTTACTCACTAAAAAGACCGAATAATGCTTGAAAAAAAAAGAAGTCATTTGACGACTATTTTGTACCTTAAAACTGAGACGTATTCTTTATTGCTGCTTACTCTTGAAAGGCAAATGGTTCATTATTATTAGAAGCGGAGCTCTATATGTGAAACCCAAACTTACAAATATTCAACGGTTCAATTGACTAGATATTTAGCACTGAAGTTATTACACTCTATGGGGACATTATGCAGTTCCGTTTTGCCTCTATAAAAATAACGTTTTGTTTAGTAATACAATTCTGCTAATAAGAATGATGTTCTCACTTTCAAAGAAAACTTTGGTTTTGAGAATCTATCTATTTATCCAGTGGATAACATTATCATTCCATTCAGGTCGGCAATAACTTGAGAGCCATCTCTGTAAAACCACAAAACCATTACTCCCTTAAACTTAGATTTCTGGTACCTTTCATTCACTAGCTACGAAATACAAAAAGAGAATCACAAAAATAACCTGATATTCTTTTTAGTTCGGATTCTGCCATGGTTTAATGGTTAGCGTCTGTGACTAAAGACTGATAACCCAGGTTCGATTCTCGATGTCAACTACCGTTGAATGTCGTTTGACAAGACACATTTCCTTACATAGCACTGATTGGTCATCCAGGAAACGTGTCCTTTAATGCTCAAGAGTGAGTGCTGCACATCAATAAGTAGAAGTAGATTCTAATACTTGGTCCAATCATAAACCAACCCTATGATAGCACACAGGTTGTCAAAAAACCTCTACCAATCTGAAAATTACACCTACAAGACACCATTTATTACCATGAGTAGGCTTACACTAGCAGTCAGTGCATGTATAGTTTTAGTATTTTGATTATTATTTATAGCAACATTCATGTTACCATAAATAGTAACTTCTCATCCGTCAAATCTGACGGCAAAACGGCGGAAATAAACATGATTTGCTACCTTTGTGTAATTAGTCCAATGTCCAAACACAAATTATTATTACACATCAACATCTGCAGAACTCACATGCTCATCTTGGCCAACACTTTGTGATTCAAACCAAAATGATGATATTATACCGTTTTCTTAAATATTTTATGTAAAATATTTACGTAATGTCAAATATCATTTACTCTAATGGCAGTATTAGGCTAAACAATGTCGTTTTGTAACACATCATTTGAATTGTCTCTCCAAGACGCTTCCAATGACATGTCACATGGCAACATTGTCTTCTCTTTAAACATACTATCTATGTAAAATCAGTTTCAACTTACGCAAATATAACGTACGTCGTTTAGTAAAACGGTACCCAGGAGTAACAAAGCAAAAGTGCCGTAGTATTTCCGACGTAAACCGCCAAGAGATTTTGTAGAGATGTCCGAATACATTTCCCAATACATTTCCGAATACATTTCCGAATACATTTCCGAATACATTTCCGAATACTTTTCCGAATACATTTCCGAATACATTTCGGACACCTCTGCAAAATTCGTGAGCGATTACATTATCGAAATCCTGCGAAACTATTAAACGGGTACAACATTAAGGAGACTTCTTATACGTAAGTAAAGTCCTCCTCTTGTAAAAATAAGAATACTAACACTTTATTCAGAAGTCAACTTGCAAAGTGTATTGTCAATACAATTAATAAACAAACATATTAACAATGTCAAAATGAATGATATCTTATGATTTATAACCACAAACATACAGATAGACTATTCTGTACCAAAATATGTTATTATTGAATGTGCACATTCTATTATCAAAAAGATAACATAATGTGTTGATATAGAAGAGATTGTGATTCAGGCTGTTTCTCGGTGACGTCCAATGATTCGATTCGAATGATACGACTTCTTTTGTCGAATTCTTTCATCAACCAACTTCTAAAAACCAAAGCGACGTGTCGGAACCTTTTTTCTATGTTTGGAGATTTAGATTCAAACAATTGAATTAAAGACAAAACTTGATTATTACCAAGTTCCATTTAACTTGGTATTAACTTTATAGCCGAACAAATGACAAACTGCCACAAAGATTGTAGTTTTCCAGCAAATTGTCGTATTGTGGCAGTTAGTCCGGATTTCTCATGACCTTACGAGCGTGCATTGCATTACCATAGAAAAGGTGTAAAACTGACACCGGGACCACTATAAAACGTTACGCCTTTCGTAATAATTCATGTTATGACATCAATGTGGACTAGCACAGAAATAACTATAACAAGTACGTGATAGCATACATATTGTGTCATCTGAAGGAAGAATTGATGGTTTAACACCATCTTCAACAATACTATGGTTATATCGACGTTTTTGACGCTTAATTGAAATCGGCATACCCCTTTTGACCTGGACGGCTTATTCTCTTTTTCTATTTCATAACTTTTGCGACAATTTCCCCGAGCTCAATAGGGAGAAGTCCACTTTCATTGTTTAGCATTAAATATATATCAGCGTCACATTATGATATGAACCACCGGATTGTACAATATAAATATACCAGTTAGCTATATAAAGGGTAGATGGTTGGTGTCGTGAATGGGAAATGTTATCAAGCAAGGCGTAGGAATATTATCCATGGTACCAAAAGCTTGCTTTTAGCGACCATCATAAAAGTGAATGAAAAGTTTTTAGTATGAGACTACCTTAATACAAAACGCAAATCATTCAGAAAGCTACCACATAAGCTTTTTGAATAATTGTCGTCTGTTTCAAGCCGTTAGTTGTCTTATACGATGAAGCCTCTTTTTACTATAAAAGTATAAAACATAATTCATTGTTCATATGTCCATATGTCCTTGGTTACTTACTATCTATATGTTTGAAGCTAAAGCTTTGGCTATGGACACCATAAAGAAACTCACAACCGCGATAGTAATGGCCCACGGCCACGCTAAAAACAATCAATTATCCGCGATAGAATGATCATATGTACTAAGTGCAAGCCTTATAGCCGGGGCATGGACCGGAATGCAGCAGGCCCGGGGTGGTCTTGATTTATATACATGTATACATGAATATTAAGTACCGGGGTCACAAGACCTCACCTGTCCGAAAATATGACAACCGGCCGTAATAAACATGTCTACGGAATTCATTACATTGGCAGATACAATGTGTATGTCGTATGTGGAGAAGATCCACTTGGTTTGTTTATTTGTGGTTTAAAGCTTTGTCAATAATTTTCCAGTGAAATCGAGGTGTTGCTCGCGTCAAGACTACCAGACTTTTCTTGCTGTTCCCCCGATGTTACTTTTCCAGTAAGATAATTTGTTCCTCGGTGCCCCTTCTCATACCTGTCTCAAATAGTTTTATACCTCACTGTGATACGTCATGTGGACCAAAATACATTCTTTTTCCTTAGTCTTTTAGTTTTTATGTTCACTTGTTCACTGTTAAGGATCTTGTGGAAAATTGTCGGATTAAAGAGGCAAATAGATTTCCTCGTTAGATAAAGTCTTTATCATTGTCGTGATAAAGTCCTCTGTGACCCAATCAATTAAGGTTTGGACTGACTCGTCCACGTATAGTTTCTTCCCATCTCGACCATGCTAAGCACCCTCCTTTAGAGCCGACAAAATGCTCCCCATTCGTGCTTTCTTGTGTTTGTGTCTTTACCCTTTACCAAACGTCAAATTTCCGACTGTCCCAAAGATAGAGTTTGCAGACGACATTTCAAAATGTGATGAATAGAAAAATAATCTTCTGATAAGGCCGAAAACATTTTGGGAAAGGGAGAAGGTGCTTTTTAAGAGCAATTTTTCCATTTCCTCACGATGTTTTTCAGTGTCATCTACAACAAATTGGCAAAATGCCGTTATTACTTGGTAATGGGTAAGAAGCCTAGCCTATAACTGGTGAATCACAGAAAGACAGACTTCCCGCTCCAAAGGTGCCAACGGCTAATGATACAATGTACGTTTGTTCTATGGTTGTTGGAATCACCACGCCTGGGTGTCATCCATGCAACCTTCTATACACATAGGGTGATTTCTCTACCAATTAATTGTTTGACGCCGTATCTCAAGCAGCGTAAACGGTCCATGCGAAAAACAAAAGTGATGTATCGTCATCATTAGATATGTAGCAGATGCAACAGTTTAGGTTTTCATTATCACCGATTTAATACCACGAATGTGTTGTGATTTACATTTGTAACATGAAGTTTCGACACATTAATTCTTCTGGACGGTTGATAATTGCTAGGAACTAACATTTATTGGCTCTAACCGAGACTTGGTTGTTAGATTTATTGCACACTTAGATATTGTTGATAATTTCTTTTTATCCAGAGTTAAAATGTGATTACAAAGAAAAGCGCTTGGCTCAAAGTTTTCCTGTGCTCTTACTCTTTATTTAATATTTCTCGTTGCTTCCAAAACGTCAAAAATATATTACATAAACGTACCGATAAATACTACACATCTGACCATCTCAAAATCAAAAGGATTCGTTACTTAAGACTGTATACCAAACGAACAGTATGATTGCATATATCTCTTTCTCTTTTCAAGTATGTGATTTGTGGTTTGTGGTTTAACCAGTATCATGGGTGCATTTGACAAAGAAATTTTATAAGACCCATTAATCACTGGAGTTTGGTTGCATGTAAGTATGTCTCTTCTATCTAGATAAGTCACTAATGGCTAGTTAACCATGTGATACTAATGGCTAGTTAACCATGTGATACTAATGGCTAGTTAACCATGTGATACGAATAAATACGTGCAATATATAATGATTTTACATAACATCCCATAACCACTACAAAATGTAATTGTAGGTACGTTGGTCCAATGTCATTGTTACTCATACATGATTGACCCAGTACGTCAACTTCCTATTGTAAAGCTTTCCTTTAAAATGTCCACAGAAGATAAAATCTGAAAGACATCCGAAAATGTGGTAAAAACAATGCAGTTTTGTATTTTTGTTTGTTCTACAATATACAAGTAGATATCGAAATGATAACTTATTCAGGAAGCGTCAATTCACCCACATATGTACAGTTTATCATGTGGTAGATCCCAAAAGTGATGTCACTGTTTTGGATTAAAATAAATGTTAATTCACTGTTCACACACTCTAAAGAATTGAAGGAAATATAGTTTTGCTTACAATGACAATTCGTCAGTGTGTATTATATACCAGTGCAGCTATTGTGCAGCTTTAAAGAAATACATTTTTAACTTTCAAATTTCCTCACATCTGTGAACAACTGGAATTTGATAAAACAGGAAATGTAATGATTTTAGACGTAGTCAACAGGAAATTTAATAAACCAGGATTTAAAAGATACTGCTTAGAGTATCTACACATAATATTCCTCGATCGAAAATACTATAAAGTGTCTCACAGCATGATTACCAACATGTTTTGAAATAAATCGCTCTGAGTCAGTCCGTATAAGAAACCAATCAGATTCCAATTGTTTAAAGTAAACAATTGAGTGAAAGATGAGTCTGTACAAATGCCATATTGGTTCAATCATTCTATCAAAACTTATTACTTTTTAGATTTTTATCAAATTTCCTGTTTACAAGCAAACTGGAATAGTAATAAAACAGAAAATGTAATGATTATTACATTTCCTGTTTTATTACATTTCCGGTTGTTACAAAGCGCCTATAACATATATCAGTGGTATAGTAAAATGGTGAGTGGGTCTGTATCACTCAGCGCTTGATGTCCTAGTCATGGATTGTCCACTTAGATTCGTGACAATATTAATAACTGACTGTCAAGCTGTCCATCCCAATTATCTGTCACTTTAAATAATTTTTCTGCTGCAATGGCCCGAAATGGGTTTCGTCTATATAAGTGAAACTAGTCACCCGGACAAGCCTACGCTGTTCTTTAGGTCTGCTCTGAGAGTTCCAAAAGTTTTCTACATTCGTAGAAGCCAGCATCGATCGACAAATACCAAGCCTGCTTTCAACATAAGGACACTTTTTTGGAAATATTTTTTCGTTTAGACGTTTTAGATGTTAAGGTGGTGTATCATTATAAAAGCGGTCTGGGTGTCCATTGTGATGTTGTCGCAAGTCCTGTCCACCTTTGAACTCTCGTCTAAGGCTCGGTTACTGTTCATTTTATCTCGTTATTAAAAAGCGTCCTTGGACAAGGCACTGTTTCATAGCCAAACCCAGATAGATTGCGGTTGAAGAATGAATGGGTGCAATCTGACTTATTTACTTTGGAAATTTTCAATATTTTGAGAACATTGGTGTAAGATGCGTTAGCATGGCAAAATGATTCGGTATTGAAGGACTCTTCTGGTATTGACCATTGGAAATGATCTCTTCTGATGAGTTTCGATGTGAATATAACTTTGGTTTACACATGAGCGTGCCTAGAATATCACCTATTATATTAAATTGAGTTTACCATTGGTATCGCATTGAGTCAACAAAGAAACACATACCGTTTGATATACTCATATGCTACTGAATCATTTTGGCAAAAGCAGGCGAAACATTTCTGCTTTTGTCGCAATAGTTTCCTAAGAAATAGTACATATCTTGCTTTTACATGTCCGGTGTTTATGGTATGTTGTCTGTAATTACATTTATTTTTGACAAGTAGCGAAAACGATATGAGGGAACTGCATATTAATTATGGGACATATCCACATCATTGGCGTAAACCAAATTGTATTGGCGTCGGACGGTGGTGTGAAAACATCATAAATCACAATTAAGATACCTAAACAACGGACAACCGTGTATAGTGCATCTAGAGAAACGTGTACATACATGTCTTATGTTCGTCTAATGTAGATTGTACACTATCTGCATGTTAATTGCATAAAAAAACTTGTATAACATCATATTTGTAGCTTGTTTCCATACAATGCAGCTCAAAAACACCAATTAACTACACAGGAGGGATTTTCTATCAATCGCCATATTAAACATATGGTTGTTATACTGATGAACAAACATCATCAGCATGAACAATGTGATGAAAGACATCGTGTTTTCATCAGCAATAATTTGCATTAATCCTGCCTTTCTTTTTAATGTGGGCCTACTTCAAAGGAAAAGGCCGTATCTTTTCACATAACGCCAACCAAATTACATTGGAGGTGCACCGAACAAATTTCTTAAAATCGAACCATGTTGCCTATCAGAATCAGTTGAGAATATATATACAATGTTTCAAATGGATTGCTATGCCAATCTTCAAATCCTACAATAAGGGAGACGATAAAGAGGAGGATAACACTAAGGTTGGCCAACATTTGTCAAGTTAGTTCAACATCTTCATAATTCAAATAAAAGTATCAAATCTTTTACATCATTTGTTGAAATCATTGAGTGTGAAATATTTAGGAAATAAAAAAAACAAAAAAGCAAACCAATTGTTTTATCGTCAAAAAGGGGCAAACAGGTAATACACCGTTTCGTCACTGCCCACTGTCGTTCTACAACTGTCACAAAAACAAACCCAGTGGTCAATCCGTCAGCGCAGGTATAAAAACAAGTTTACCGAATCGACACTGTTAGACGGGCGAAAGACCGGACACAGTACGGAAGGGACCAAAAGGTGCTGCAGCCTTGATACTGTTTGTTTGATTGACACGACATCGAGGAGTGCGGACCCAGGGTGGTATACGGACCGCCACCATGAATCTCAATGTGCGGAATAGCCTGGTGTTCGTGTGTTTTTGTATGTTTGGAATACAGACGGGGCTCTCGTTTGTCGGAGAGATGAGAGGTATGGCCGCTTTCTGTACAACATTATTAGCTTTAATCATTTAATCAGGTGGCTGCGAACTCTGATTTTGGTTAACTTATCCGTTAATGCCGATCTTATTCTACGCTTTTTATTGTCTCAATAGTAAAATTTAATTTGTTCATTAAGTCTTTTGGACGAGCTCAGCAATACGAACAATTGATTTCTCCATACCTGTTAAATTTGTGTTGAGGTTCGTTCTTAGAAAATTGTTTAGACAAAAAATGTTAGTATTCCCCATATCTATGTTCCATATTGGTAGCAACAATTGTAGCTAATCAAAGACTTCTCTTACCTAGTCCCTAACTGTTGCAAAGGTTTCTTAGACATACTATCATTCTCCTATAAAGTGTTTGGGTTTATTCGTTGTCGTTATATTCCACATGGACGAGTATGTCAAGGGAGAAAACCAAACAATGATTCTCACATTCCCCACAATCGCACAGTATTTTTGAAATGGACAAAATAGGGTGATAGGAATTATTGAAATAAAACAGGAAGTGTTAGCTTTAAGTGCGATATTTCATCTTTTTTGAAAAGGTTGTTGGTCAAAGCTTAACGCTAAAAAATGCTATTTATTTATTCTCATATATTGGCAAACATTTCTTTTGACAGACAACAGTAGAATTCTGATTAAAAAAAGAAAGAAAGAAAATAAGAAGAGAATGACAGAAAACCCGAAATATATCCTGACTCAAAAATAAAGCAAAAGATGTAGTACAGTATCAAAACCACGGTTAGAATGTCAATGGTGGAATTAACTATGATTATTCTCCAAACAACAAATATGAAACATTTATGGAGAAAATCGCATTACTTTTTTTTAAACTAAAGCAGAGAGAATTAACTGTTGTAATTAATGAAGAAGAACGTTTATGTTTGGAATGATAAGCATTTCTACTTTATGACTAATAGACCTTTCTAACATAAACAGAATTCGTAGACTGAAATTCGGAATTCGGAATAATTGTGATGGTTGTCTCAAAGGGCTTAAAACAAATAAGAAGGTTTAAGAGCACCCGATTTCTCTTTAATGAAATGCCGAATCGGACTAGTTTCAAAAATAACCTTCATCACTGAAGTCACTGCTGACACCTAACTCACAGAAAATTCGGAAATCAATTACTTGCTGAACCCGTGCCTCTCTGGGATCTTCTAGTTGTGTTTCCAGTGCAGGGTCTGCTACATGTACGGGGGGCGCTACCGTTCTGTGCTCTGCACCATGATCATGGATGTATTTGTCTCGTTGAAAGCAGGTTTCCAGGAAATTTAAACGACGCAGAGCAGTGTGGTCTTGAGACAGCAGGGGGATCACACCAAATTCTATTTCCAGATGAATGCATTTTACCCGAGAACAAAGATTGTTCAAACCGCCACCCTTTTGTTACTCCATTTATTACCCAACAAATCCAAATGAGTGCGACAGCAGCGAAAATTCCGAAAAGTTGACAGGCTTATCCAGTATAGCGTGTCGGTAGAACATTCTATTTCAGAGTTAAAGAAGTACAATTCCGTAAGCACAGTTTGGCGTCAGTCTAGAAAATTGCTGCCTAAAATTATTAGAATATGTGTGTGCCTGGCGTGAACAATTATACTAAATGAGCATGATGATGAGCTGAGTTCAATGCATGTACCGTAATCTATCAGTCGAATGAGCCTGTGCCTTCCGCATATACTAACCCATGGCGACATTTCCACAACTCAATCATAAAAGACTACAACATTAAATAGTACTGGGTCGGAAATGTCGTCCTCAATCAGACTGTACGGATTGCAAATGGTTAACATTTTGCGGATATCAAGAAAACGATGAAGTCTGACCGACGTCAATCCGACGTCGTAACATCAGATTGACGTTTGGCCAACGTCGGGCCGATAAAGCATGTTTACAGGGTAAACACTTCGACCTTATATGTTAGAGAGAGGTTGAATAACCACACGAGAAATGAATGGATGTTTGTGGTATTGTTAGCTAATTCAGGTATTAAACGCCTTGAGATAACCCCCGCAATTTTGGTCATTTCCGAGGTCAGTTTACGTTTAAGTTTCCTATTCCGTTTAAGTGAGAAAGTTCTAATATAAACCAACCTTGTCAAGAATTAAAGCCGGGCTGGGAATCTTTGTAATTGCTTTTAATCCATTACGAAACATGTATAGAGAAACCCTAATACCCTTTTAAACATAGCTGAAACATTACAATGGTAATATCGAAATGTGGTCTCTCTGCAACATAGCGTGTTGACTTTCGATAGAGCGCAATATCAGGCTAAAAGTAAGGACAAGATCAAAGGACTGTGAATTAGTCACGCATTGTTATCTTAACAAATCCTTGAACAATCTCCGAATATCGTCTTTGTCAATCGAAAAAGGCTGTAACTCCCTGATATTTTCAAAGGACTTACGTCAATTATGTTCAACAACGACAGAAAAAAAAAGCAAAGAGTGCTCGTTAAACAAGAATATCGTATGTCACACGTTAGCTAATTACCCCATTTTAGCATAATTTGGCGCATCTGTAGCGAAAGACAACGACAATTTATCCTTTTGTTACAACGCTTTCTACACGCAATCATAAAGACATGTAATACTTCTGATACTAATAGTCGTCTATCATTGCTTTCAATTTCGACCAACAACAACATCTCCAATAAATATTATGAAGAAATATGTTGACAAGATATACTTACGGTATTTTAGTCACACGTCGACGTCAAAAAACCTTCTCGACAGGTATAAATAGAAGCTGTCCAATTAAATCCGTTTACACTTTCGGCATTTTCCGCTCTTTAATGAAGTTGACGTAGCCATTAAGATTTGTTCCTTGGAGTGCGTCCTAACGGGTTATAGGATAAGAATGAATCTGACCGTGCGAAATGTCCTTGTTCTGCTGTGCTTTTGTATGTATGGAATACAGATGGGTGATTCATTTGCCGCCGAATACAGAGGTTAGTTCTGGAAAACTCGAACTGTTTTTCTTAAGCACATTACCTTATCCTGCTTCTGTGTCAATGGACATTGGAATGCGTCGTTACAAGGATAACGGATAAGAATGAATCTGACCGTGCGAAACTTCCTTGTTCTGCTGTGTTTTGTATGTATGGTTATAGGATAAGAATGAATCTGGCCGTGCGAAACGTCCTTGTTCTGCTGTGTTTTTGTATGTATGGTTATAGGATAAGAATAAATCTGACCGTGCGAAATGTCCTTGTTCTGCTGTGTTTTGTATGTATGGTTATAGGATAAGAATGAATCTGGCCGTGCGAAACGTCCTTGTTCTGCTGTGTTTTTGTATGTATGGTTATAGGATAAGAATAAATCTGACCGTGCGAAATGTCCTTGTTCTGCTGTGTTTTCGTATGTATGGTTATAGAATAAAAATGAATCTGACCGTGCGAAACGTCCTTGTTCTGCTGTGTTTTGTATGTATGGTTATAGGATAAGAATAAATCTGACCGTGCGAAACGTCCTTGTTCTGCTGTGTTTTGTATGTATGGTTATAGGATAAGAATGAATCTGGCCGTGCGAAATGTCCTTGTTCTGCTGTGTTTTCGTATGTATGGTTATAGAATAAAAATGAATCTGACCGTGCGAAACGTCCTTGTTCTGCTGTGTTTTTGTATGTATGGTTATAGGATAAGAATAAATCTGGCCGTGCGAAACGTCCTTGTTCTGCTGTGTTTTGTATGTATGGTTATAGGATAAGAATAAATCTGGCCGTGCGAAACGTCCTTGTTCTGCTGTGTTTTTGTATGTATGGTTATAGGATAAGAATGAATCTGACCGTGCGAAACGTCCTTGTTCTGCTGGGTTTTTGTATGTATGGTTATAAGATAAGAATGAATCTGACCGTGCGAAACGTCCTTGTTCTGCTGTGTTTTTGTATGTATGGTTATAGGATAAGAATGAATCTGACCGTGCGAAACGTCCTTGTTCTGCTGTGTTTTTGTATGTATGGAATACAGACGGGCGATTCATTTGCCGCCGAATACAGAGGTTAGTAATGATAAACTCGAACTGTTTTTCTTACGCACATTACCTTATGCTGCTTCTGTAGTCGATGGGTACTCGAAAACTGGCGATTGAGATTTGGTTTGTGTTCAAAATGTAGTGGGCGACACTAGTGCAGTGGTAGAGGTCGACCTTTTGTACCATCGGTCCAGGTTTTGAATCTCCATAAGGCCAGGTGAAAACTCAAAAATCGGTGCGAGTACTGGTGTAGTATCCAGGAAGCAGACATCGAATGTGAATTTAATAAGCTTCAAGCTTCCGTCACAATCGATGTAGAGTCAATAAATTAGTTTAAACTGTTTTTAACAAAAATTGTAGACTATGTGTTTTGATGGTACATTTACGAATTAACACTTTCATTGAGGGAAATTTCAGCCACGAATCTGTCAAGATGGTGGTAAATATCGAAGTCATACGTGTAAGATCTAGTTCGTTTTCTTACAAAGATAATCACGAAAACACGATCATCGTAATTGCTGTGTAGACTTTCATTGGTGACTTATTGAGTTGCGAATGGTTTCAGGTTGCAATACATATTGAATAAAAGACAAAACAACAAAAATCACACACTCATCAGTACATATTTGGTAAAGTAGTCCTAATGTCAATTTGACGTTATGTTTAGAAAACATTAACCTTTAATCCGCTACCAATCCTGATACTGTACAAGACTAGGAAATAAAGCAATGTGTTAGGACAGTCCAAATTAAAACGATTGGTGGTATATGGCGAACAGAATTCCATACTGATGCTCATGTAGATATAAAGTAAAATCAAGTTTGTGATGCTAGTAGAAAATTGTGTCTATTTTACAAAGCACTTCGTTTTCTGCTTTCATACTAATAACTTTTAATAACCTTTGAAAGTGGAAAATATGCTAGTTATTTTTGCATCATAGATGACGCTTCTAGTAAAATGGGTAAAATCAACAATTTCTTAGTATAATTCCGGGGCGAATGAACAGTAGCTAGAAATGCATATTTCTTTTCATTATACTACTAGCTCTTATGAACAATTACGATAAACGAATATTTCGTTTATTATATTTGATACTCTTTTGTTATGCTTATAAATCCTGTGTACAATAACGATAAATGCTGTCCTATCTTGTTATACTTCTAGATCTAAGGATCTTTTACAAGATATACAGTACAGGTCGTTTGATATAATTCCGGATCGAAAGCATAATTTAGATAGGTGTAGTACTCTTTTAACTAACTTCTATATTTAATGCACAATTACGATAAAGTACGCTTTTTTAACATAGCTCATTCCAGATTTTATGGACAATTGTGATTAATATGATATTCTTTCACCATACTTCCAGCTTTTATCAAAAACGATTACGATAAACGCTCAACTCTTCTATCATTTGTTAAAACCTTCTGAACATCAAGTACGATAAATTTATACAGTATTCTCTCAAAATAAACTTCCAGGTCTCAAAATAAAACTTCACAATTACGATGCATACAACACTCTTCTATTACATGTACATTCCAAGATTCTCTAAACCATTACAGCAAATTCATTGCTCACTTGATATACTTCCAGATCTAATGAACAACTGTGCCCGTGATGGCGGTTATTGCATCAACACCCATCTCCCAACACCCCCGCCCAAACCACAGAAGCCCAGAAGACGTATGGGAGGCGGCAGACGACGACCCGGTACACGGACACGAAAGGGTAAACGCCAAAAGCCCTCCCCTCGGGCGCTGGGAGCCCAGAACACCGTACTCCCCGGGGGTCGCAAGGCCGTCCAGCCAGTACCCGTACAACAGCGACCCGTCCCCGTTGCCGGAGCGGCAGGGTACCCACCCCAACCACGACAACAGGCCGCACCCACTTACACAGACCCATTCGCCGGGCTTTTTAACTTCGGTACCGGTACGGGCGGGCAGGCGGGCGGTATGGACCCGTTCTACGGACTCATGATGTTTACGAGAAAGAAGCGCCAAGCTGCGACCCCAGTGGAACCGTTCGAGCCAGGAGAGGCCCCTGTCAGAACGCCCGGTCAAACCGTGTTTGCCTTTATGAACCAACACTGCTTGAAGTGGGAAGCGGACCCGTTCGGCTGTGGAAAGACGGGCGGATTCTGTTGTATCCCACATCCTTAATTAGGTATGGTATTGTCCATGATATACCGGGGCAGGTGGGAAAGGATTATCATTTAACCCATTACCAATCACGACATTTGACCAGTTTGTTGCAGGCGACTCTGGAAAACATTGTGGGAAAAGGAGAAATTGCTCTTAACGAGCAATTTCTCCCTTTCCCAAAATGTGTTCTGTTCTATCAGAAGAATATTTTTTCAATTTTATCACATTTTGAACGGTCGTCTGCAAACACTTTCAAATTGGGACAGTCGAGAATTTGGCGTTTGGTAAAGGGTTAAACATTTATGTGCGTCTTGTTTGTTGTAGAACAATCATGTGGCGTTGCGAGTGCGAGAGCGCGCTCGCTAATACAAAATCCAAATAGTAGTAATTGCGTCCTTACCCACGACGGGTGATTGGTGTCGACGACAGAATCGGGTGTGCAACCTTCGGTTTAGCGTTTTTAAGATAGACTTTTGCTATTTGTCCGCATTTCAGAAAGATTATCAAAAATCTAAAAATATGAACCAACCCTTATTGAATCCAACCGATTATAGGTAAAATTTCAGTCTTGGACTCGTGGAAATGGCTGAGATTTCGTAATGTTTCCTGTTACAAGGCATTTTGGGTAATGGGGAAAGAACACCGAGCTTAAAATCAATATCAAGGGTAAAGTTATTAACTATAGTTTGAGTCTGCTTTTGTGCAATTTGTTAACTATCCATGGACAGAAAGAAATACTTCGAGCCAGGGTACCAAACACAATCATGCTTGTTTTAAGTAACCAAACTAAAAGGATACAGAACCGTGGTGAAGAAGTTAAATACATGCTTAAGACAGACTTTGGTCATTCAAAAAGTCCCAGTTAGCGTTTGCTCAATGACTTAACGTCATGTATTAAGGTAGCCTTAAACTAAATAACTTTTCAAGCACTGTATAGGAGTCGTCGTTCAAACAAGATTTTCACATAACCACATGACGCCACATTTTTTGCGTCTTGCAGCAGACGACTTTCAAAAAGTGTTATGTGGCAAAGGGATAAATTGCTTGTGAGAAACAATTTTTCGTTTTACCACAATGCTTTTTCAACCTAATCATAAATCACAACAGCAGAACTGAATGGTGTTTTACTTGTAAAGAAAGCTTTTCTTAATTCGTCTGCTTCGAGTAAGAAATGTCGTCTGCAGGTGGTAACGAGTAAACTGTACGAAAATAAAATGATTAACATATACGAGTGTCTTTCAACTGTCAAAATGTCGTCTGCAAACTCTTTCAATTTGGGCAGTCGAAAACGTGTCGTTTGGTAAAGGGTTAACACGACCTTGTTTATCAAGCGGGAGATTTGTTAAACATTCCACCAATCCTGGTAAATGGTGAATACATCATTTAACACGCTATAAAACTGTTGACAGATGTGAATTACGACGTCTTAAAAATTTATATTCCGCGTCAAAACAATTAAAACAGACAACCCTCAACAACACATAGTTTTAAACTAGGACGGAAACATTGCTACTTGCTATAAAGTAGACCAATTTTGAGGCGTTTACTTGTTTCTTACGTCTATACATATGTATATCCTTGACTCTATCCCTTCCAATAATTCTTTCAGAAAGGATTGTCAGCCTTTAAGAACATAAACTCGTGTAACATTTGTCAAATATGAAATAAGTCATCAACCATGGACATTCAGGATTTAGGTTTTTAAGGTAATACATGAATTGATTCTTAATTCCTTTACGTTTGACCCCGGTGATCGTAAACGCAAGTGAGTTAAGAGCCAATTCATTTCTTACCTAAGAACCATAAATACGCACAATCCAGAATGTTGATAAGGAATGGCTAATTCCTTTTTGGTGCACCACCCATTCTTTCTTTAATCAAATCTACCCTGTACGTTATGTCGTTTAAAGCCTCGGCTGCTGCTTTGGGACAGCTTAAAGTGTGTCATGGTTATTTAGGTTACAATAAAGGGGAAAAAGCAAAACGGTATAGATGACTTTGGATCTACAATTGGAAACGTATAGACACAATAAATAACAGCTTCAAATTAACCAGTTGCTTTTAAGTCAGATTTACTTTATATTGAAACACCTTTACACTTCTGCTACAAAAGATGCACTTAAACCATTAAAATAAAAAGAGATATCTCAATTCTATCACAATAGTATCTTCCAAAAGGATAATTCAGCCTCTCATATTTCGTATCTTTCTCCTGATGTTGTTTTAAATTTGGACGAGTCCAAAAAGGTTCTTTATGCCGGACTAAGGTTAATCTTCGTCACGTACCTGTCTCTTCTGAAGGGTAACTCGATTAATTCTGGACCCGTCACCTGCGTTATGAAACTGTCAGAATCGAGTACAGTACACCACGTGATTACTGGCCTGTTTGTTTCACTTGACGGTGTATGTACTCACATGTACAGATGGATGTTCTCGAAACAGAGCGAAATTGCACAACTGCGACAATGGGCGTAGTTTTTAACCGAACCAAGGAAAAAATTAGAATTGTTGCCCTCATTTTGGCGTCTTGTAGTTCAGAAAGGGTTAGGAAAAGATCTGAGTAAGGCTAAGGTAGAAAGTTTTAGCATGTATGTGTCAATACGCCAGGCTTGTGGCGAAGTAACGAAGTTCATTCTAGCCCATGTCCAAAAAAAGAAAGTGTTTCTCCTTTAAACATACAGCGGAAATTCTTACCGAACATCAAAAGAACATAAAAAGTTCTATATTAAAAACGATAATTGCTTATCATATATGTGCTACATTTATATTTTCAGGTTCCGTACTTAACGTGTCATATTGACATTATCGTGTATTGCCATGGCCACTCGTTCTGGATGTTTTTCGTATGCAAAACACGCCAACATTCATATAGTAATCAACTACAGATATCAACAACTAACGATACAGGAGACAATACCAACCATGTCAAGGATAACACAGACATCGACATGATGGCGTTAATATTAATCCATCGTCTTTATTCAAAGTGTTGTTGCAAAATGATTTTTTCATGTATTTTGTGACGGTCAAATACACGTCTTTTCTTTTCTTTAACGCAAAGTGGTGACACGGGATGAGCATTTACAAACTGATCTACACATTGCATTTACTTTTCGTATCTTTTGGTACTAAACCTGCATGGAGAGTTTTCTTCGACTGCGCATGTCTTTGTTTTTTGTGTAAGTGCGCATGTCACAAATGATTGATGGATTCCCGTGAATACTTGACAAGGTTGCGGGGGAACTTGTCGGTCTCGTTTGACCTGTTTCACGGAAAGACTAGGAATGTAATAATGCGTCCACGTTAGATGTACATCATACGACCATTTCTTCTGCTTGTCACTTGCAAATTTGTCCAAATACACGATTGTTTTGTATGAGGAATTATGTAATTTGTAATAAACTTATAACTAGAAAAAGTGAAAAGGAAAAGGAAAAAAATATTAATAAAGTTTCACAACACATCTTGTTGGTTATCTAACAAATCTATTCACACCCTAAAGTTGCTGTTACATGACCAGAGGATTTCATTTTATAAACATAGATGTTAAGATACGTTTCTTTGCTAGACCCAGATCAAGATATATAAGGCACGCCACAGCGGTCTTCCACTGTTCCTGCAACCGTATCTACTCGGCAATCACAGACACAAGCCGGTATATATACCTCGTAGGTAGTTCAAGAATACACTAGAAATCCTAGGGAAATTCGGCTGTTTTCCGCCGAATAATACACTTGGTTACAATAATACAGACAGGGACAAATATTTATGTAAATACACACAAATTGGTTAAATATAACAATTGAATGTTTTATTTTAATAATCTCATAAAAGAATATCATATCAACACATCTGTGTTTCATATTTTCTCAATCTTAGCTACTCGGCCGAGTAGATACGATTGCAAATGGGCATGCCCGTCGCCATGTTGTCGGACTACTTTCAAAATGGCTCCCCATTAACTCGACCGAGGTGTCCGGAATGCTATTCCCATAGAGAGCAAAGCTGCAAGTTCCACATTGTGGTGAAATACACACGAAGAAAAGCCGTAGATCGTACAGTAGAATTTATTCAGTTTCTTAGCGTTAACATGAGAGTCCTTAGTACAGCGGGACGTTCGACACGAAGAAGTTTTACTGGAACACACAGGCAGCAGCACTGCCTATTTGCGAATACGATATTTTAGTGTTCTAAAGACGTGGACAAGGGGTTAACCGTTTCATTATGCCCTTCTCTTTGCTGCTGTTGCTGTTGCTGAGTCAGCTCGATCAGCATCAAACTACTTTATGCCACCCAGACATAAACTGGGTGCACTGCACTTAAACCCTTAGTTCGCAAGTAGGTGGCTCGTTCCCTCATGACTTATGTAATCTCCCCCAATCTGAAAGATTATGCGGAACTCATTAGGAATAGATTTTCAATTGTCTTTTCATGGTAAAAAAACGTGAAAATAGAAAAGAATGCTTCTCATTTATGAAATAAACAATATTTCGATCTGAAACCATGGAAGAACTCACATTACCTATGAATGGGAGGGTGTTTTATCACAAATACATGTACATACATATCTATGTCTCTGATTATCATCTTTCTAAACACTTTAAGTAATATATCAATAATGATATGATATTATTATTAGAGTCTTATTAAAGTTACGGTATATACATCTTTTCAATACAGTGGTTTTGTTAGGGACCAGGTCGTGGTTACAATGATATGCACCCATCATTAACAGGAAGAAATATTGTGACGAAAGAGAAAAACGCTTGACACGAAAGTAGTAAAGGAGGGTAGCCTGGGACAAAACAATCATCGGTTTTGTCCCAGGCTACCCTCCTGGGACGGGGTGGTAGGGCAGTCTGGGGACAGAAAATCGTTGAAAAATAACTAAGTCCGTAGGTTCCTGGGCAAAAAATGTAAAAAAAATGTTATAAAAACGACTAAGTTCTTAAGTCAGGGCAAGAAATAAGAAAAAATGCCCTGAAATTTTCTAAGTCCTAAAATGGATCGAAAATTTTCTAAGTTCGAATTCTGAGGTAAAATGACTAAGTCCGAAATCGGGTCGAAAATTTTCTAAGTTCGAATTTTAACGTAAAATTTTCTAAGTTCGAATTCTGAGTAAAAATGACTAAGTCCAACTACTGATCTTGATTGACGGAAGTAAACATAAGAGAACTGTGGTATATGACCATGGTACTCTCTAACCCTTAAAGTAAAAAAAACGGAGGCTTGACAAATATGAGAAGTTCTTTCGAGAGAACTGGTTGGCCCTAAAAAGGGCCGTTTGGTGTGTTCCCCCAGGAAAAGAGTGGCCTTAAAGGTGTGAACATCCAAAATTTGCTCCACACACCGGACATTTCTGTCGACGGCTGTAGGTTGTTACTATTTTTCTATGCCCCCGCCACTCCACAGTCCGTCGGTATTCTACTTTGACAATCCGAACATCGTCCTCCTGTGGCCTTTGATGAATGATTGACCACACTTCAATCAACCCTCTCTGTAAGGTGTTAAGATCCTCAGAGAGTTTTACGATTGTGTTACGTAAGTGGTCCATGGTAGCAGTAGGAGTAAAATAATAGCGTCAACCTAAATTGACGTCGCTTTTATACTGCCAAAGAGGCTTGAAATAATGTCCAATGAAATTAGAGGGTTAACGTCCAATGAAATTAATGGAACACTGAAGTAACGTCCAATAAGATTTGGTGTATGTAACGTCCAATGGTTTGGGGAATAGGGGCACTTATTGGCGGGGTTACGGAAAAGGGGTTATTGAGAATCCTGATACAGAAATTCTCTTACTTAGTAATATAGGTATAAGATTAAAGGAGGGGTAAACGTAACACATCTTGTATGAGGGTATAACAATGAAAGACAAAATCATGTATTATATTGAACAGTGAACTTTTAATTAACTTTGTAAGAACAGTAACATATGAACTATATACAAATAAAAGTAAATCAAATTACAGTTTTATAGATTTTGTGCACAAAGTTCCATAATTCTGATAAAGCCATGTCTTTATAAACTGATCGTTTCTATGATGGTTAATTGTATAAAACGTTTTCTGCAGACATCTTGGTAGGTTTGATCCCTGTGAGGCAGCGGTTAGAGCGAATATACAGTAAGCCCCACATGTTTGACCAAGTAAACTCTGTAGAGTCTGTTTATTGAAAGTCCATCTTGTTGTATGGTCCTTAATAAAGTTAAGTACTTCCTTCTCCATTGGTGGGAATCCGTACGAATCAAAGTAAAAGATATCGTTGTTTGCGTTGAATATCACGGCAACCCAATGTTCGCCTTCTCCAGTAGAAGGATCTGTGTTAACGATATAAGCTTTGATATGGTACGGTTTTCGTTCTGGTAGTTTAACTTTTGAAACCACTTCAGCATTTAGATTTTTAATCCATACACCACGGTCCAATATATGTTGTATTTCATAGCCATACATGTTTGAATACGTTGTTTCTAGTCTTTCCACGAATGTTGTACCTTTTCACGTCAAGCACATTTGTCTTTATACTCTGCCATGTGTAGGCTTCTACAATTTCACAATCGTTTAATTGTAGTTCTTGTAAGTCTTTAAGTTCATCATAGCTTCATGTATAAGCATGTTGTTTGTTAGTAACGATCCATGAACAAGCACATAGGATGTTGTAGCTGACTAGGGTGATCTATCTGACATCCTGGACACTGATTATGCACTTCCTCAATGATTAAGTTCTGTAGCTCATCTACCATATGTTTATCAAAGGATGAACAAATATCCAATCTTCGAATGTTTTAACTTTTAGATGGATATTTCACGTTCTCCGCTCGATCTCGTAAAAGTATAGCGTATTCATGTCCCAACATCTTGTTAATAATCTGTGATGATCTCTCTTAAACTGTTAATTTCGATCTGATTATCAAACTCAGCAAAGACAAGAACGTCGATGACTTGAGCAAGGGCTTGTGCAAACTGAAGTTCTATCCTTAGATTTCCAGTTCTTATAGGATGGAGATGTCCCCCTTCACTTCCTTGATCAGGTGTGAGATCATATCCCCAGATACAATAACCATTTGCGTAATCTTCTTTAGGAATGTCAAATGATTTGTTAAGTCCTAACGCCGAAACTGTTTGATACATTGACATGTATGATTTGAGAAATAAGTTGTGCTCAAAGTCAGGTTCAAATGGTCGATTGTGCATACTATGTCCATTACAAGAAACATCCAACTTCGAAAGGTTAAAGTGTCCGAAATAAAATGGATTAGTATTGTAAGCACCATTAAAAGCAGCATATGTTACCATTGCAATAAAAATACGTTTTGGAAGTTGTCCTTGAAATAAATGATCTTCTCCTTTTGAGTGTAAACCATTTCCAATAGTAAATGTTTTTACTTCCACTCGTCGTAGTGGAATTTTCATGTGGTTCTGGGCAATTGCTTGATTAAGACCATTTGCAATAACTGGAAGTAACTCAACATTTCTAACATTAAGACTAACTTTCTCAAGTACCAATTTTGCAGCAACTGCACCATTTGCCCCAGTTAGACAAAAGTTTAAAGGAGCTCTGTTTAATCTTAGACGAATTTCAATACCATTTGGTAAATATTTCTCTTGTTCAAATATATCGAGATGTAGTCTACCGAGTAATTCACACGTTTTACTTTCTGATATTTGTTCATACCTTAATTTATGTCCTGCATTGGCTCCATCATAGGCTAAAGCGTTGGATTGACCGGCAGTATCGTTTGCCCAAAGATCACCGGCATTTAAATGTGTTAATTTACTATCTTTGTTGTATGACAGAAGATTTTCAAAGAAGGCTCTGTATGGATAGATGTCTAAATTACTGCTTATCAGCTTGTTGTTTAAGTACAAATCGATACTGCTAAACATGCTATGCAAAAAATTATTAACTGGTGCAATGCTGTCATCAGCATGTAAATTAGTGTTATCGGCTCTTGTTATTTTAAACCTTACATACAAGTATGACTGTGATAGGTCTGTCCAATACTCGGTTTGAGGTGGAATGTTGAATTCGATCGGGGCATAATTAGATAACGGTGCTACAGGAAAATGTTCAATCCACTGACTTTCTTGCATAGATGTCATTGTGGGTGGTACAGAAACCACATCTAACTCAGATTTACTGCATTCACATGATCCGTTTTGCATCATTTTTAATCAAATATATCCAAGAGTCTCCGATTTGTAGGGCATTTCTTTGAAGATGTAGATTGTAAATGAGATCGTTTTTGAGGTTTTCTTTTATTAATCTTTGGTTTTTGAAACAAAGTTTCACCAACAGATCTGGCAGTTTCTTTTGCACGCGATAATAAAACATTTTTTGTTTTTTTGCCACGTAAAAAAATATCTTGGGCTGCACCTATTCCTTGCTTAATGCCTTCATTCTTTAATGCATGCAAACCTGTCTTTACAAGTGGTGTCACAGTTCTTAATGCAGCTTTGAATAAATAACCTAAGCCATAACCATATTGATGATGCACACCTCGATAAACTAGAATCATGTTTTTATTTTTCTTAAATGTTTTTAATTTTTTCTAAAATGTTTTTTATTTTTTCTAAAATGTTTTTGTGTAAAACCTTTTTTCTAAAATGTTTTTTTATTTTTTCTAAAATGTTTTTTCTAAAATCTTTTTTTTATTTTTTCTAAAATATTTTTTTCTAAAAAGTTTTTTGTGAAAACTTTTTATTCGGTAGTGAAAACTGTTTTAATGAAAACGTTTTATTTATTTTTCTTTGGTTCGTCGAAAAAGTGATTGTCTTGCCAATTACAAACTGAACAGGAATACCTGCATCACCAGTTATTTGAATGTTAATTGTATCAAACTAAGATTTTGAAACTGGAATGTATTGAACATTTGATATTTCATGGTTAATGCGCTGACTACCATGCACATTTTCGTGGGCATTAGATGTTTTAAAAGGGGTTACACGAAGAATTGGTGCTAGTGTGTCCCCAATAGCATTGTATTCTGCAATATCTGAAAAAATGTATAAATGGTTATAGCCTGCATCTAAATTTGGACTGTATTAAAACATTTGCATAATGTTATGTCCTGGAAATAATGTTTTTCCCATAAATTCTGGATCACCGCCCAATTTCAAAAACAGAAAAGGGTGAAACTTTACTCCTGTACGGCCTATATTATTGAATCCAAACTTAGGTCGCTTAAATTCCTCAGCATAACCAATTTGAAATGTTATGTTTCTTGAAGCAAGTTCATCTCCTATACAGTTTTGTAACATCTCATTTATTACACCTAAGACGTGTGCAGGACTATTGTAAGATCCAGGGTCAAACTTAAAACCTATACCCCATTTACTTGGTTTGCCTGAGGTTTTGTTTTTCTCAATAACATACATTGACAGATCTTTTTTCTTTTCACTTTTTTCTATTAACTTATATAAATCTACATTGGCTGTAATGATGTGAAATTCTGCTTCGTGTTCAGATATATTTAAAAATTGTGAAGGAGGTATCAACTGAGCCAATCCAACTTCCCACCTTTCTTTTTCAATATAAATTGTTTTTGGTAACTTAACTTTGTAACAACATTGTGAGTTGTCAGGATACATGTCTAAAGAACTGTCACTTGGAAGAGTTCGATAAAATGAACTCATGTTTGCCATCTAGGAAATCAAACTGTTTGTTTTGTTTATTAAACTTAAGTCCTGGGGATGGTAAAATATAACCTAATGAACTGCTTAGTAAAACCAACCACAATCCTCGATTGTCACTTTGAATACTTAAATGTACTATTGATGTTGCAATGATTGCATAAATTACAATAATTTGTGAAACAAAAGTAAACTGATTTTTAGGAACACGATTTCTGCAACATGTATATTGGGTAACTTTGCCACTATCAATACTTTCGGTACCAGACTCAATATTACACTGAGAATGCATGACAGGTGTAGTCTGTTTTTATATATCTTTTCTGTAAAGAATTTGTCAAAAGCTTTAAACAACATATGATTCTGGAATCCAACTTTGAAATATTTTAGGATAACCTTTCCAATTTACTTTTATTTCTTTAACAAAGCGTTTTCCTTCACGTCTTGTACGTTTATCAAGCACTGATTCAATGTCATAGATTTCGTTATCTTTTATAAGTTGGAATTCCTGACCATAAAATGTCCCCATAATCTGTTCATTATTTAAATCCTTTAACTTGTAAGTTATTGGTAATGTTTTATTTACATGGGTTATTTCAAATATTTCTTGTGTCCAGTTTGGTAAATAACCTTTATCAAACGTATGTTTTGTTTTATTAATCCGTATTTATCTTTTACTCTAAACTTTGGTTTTAACTCTTTTTTCTTTAACTCTTTTTTCTTTGGAGAATACAATATCTCAGAAATCTTAGCTTCATTGGATGGTTTTACCGAGTCTGGAGAAGTTTGAATACTTCTGTGAAAAGTTGTATTGTAATTATTAACTAACTGCTTAAGTACATCGACATAACGTCGTGTTTTGTTATAATAAAAATATTTCCACATGCGGGTTTTCAAAGTTCTTTGAAAACGTTCGACAATGCTTGCCTTTGTTTCTGGATTATCAGTTGTAAAAAAATGAATTTGATTCTTTTTTAAAAAGTGTTGGAAGTCTCTTTTCTTAAATTCTGATCCTTTATCAGTTTGTAAAGACAGAGGGTTCCGTTTTGACTTTTTCAAAATCGAATAAAATGCAATAATTAAAGTTTTTCCCGTTTTATTTTGAATAGGTACAACCCAAGCATATTTTGAAAATACATCAATGGCACAAAGTAGATATCTGTTATCATTATTTTGTTTCGACATTTTCTGCATATCGGCTAAATCTGCTTGCCATTGATAATCAATACCTCCCACAACAGTCTTGCGTCTTTCAAATTTTCTTTCAAACCATTCTTTATCGTCTTTTTACTTTATCTTTTTAAAAGTTGCTTTTGCTTTTTGATACAAATATCTTGGGCTAGAAAATGCTGTTTTACTTTTAGGGTCATAGTACAACTTGTTCAACAAAGAATTTAATTTACGATGTTGACCTTTTACCAAGCCTCCCATCTTTGACGGTTTGCTACAACGTTTTGTTTTTTTATAGTTGATTTCCTAACAGTCGATGGTGGGGTCATTAATTCTTGGGTATAATATTCTTTTAAACGTTCTTTTTCAAGGGGGTCTGAATACGGCGATGCTTTGTGTACTTTACTTAAAGATTTAAGTCGTTCAGATGTTTTTGGTGTACTCATTTTTTGGAGTACTCATTTTCGGGGTCCTAAAAGTTATTTCGTTTTCACTATCACTATTTGCGTGATCGTGTTTGTGCATCCATTTCCATCTAACAACATTTCCAAAAACTTCTTGTGGAACATTTGTTTCATTTAAAGCCTTTGAAAATGTTTCCCAGCCTTTCGGTTCAAAGCCTTTTCTTTGGCGCAATGTATCATTTATAAGATCTATTATATTTGATCCAGGAATTTGTGTTCCTTTATATGTTACAACCCCTTGATTATTCCAAGATAAATTGTCGTTATCTTTCAACATATTTATGAGCAATCCTGCTTTTCTTTGCATTGTTTTGGGTACACTTTGCAAAATACGATCTTGCATTGTATCAGATACTACGTTTTGCTTGTGGGTGCTATCTGATGGTATAATATTTGCGGGCACTTTAACTTTTTCGAGTGAGTTTTGTAACTTAAACAAAGTTTCACCATACCTTTGAGCCTTTTCCGTCTCCGATAATGCAGAGTTTTCCAAAATAGTATTCATTTTGTTTTGCTGTTGCGCAACATCTGTAACTTGGGGATTTGGTGGTAAACGTGGGTTATGCATTTGTTCCGCTTTAATTCTTTTTATCTCTTCTAATAATTGTACAGGAACAACAGCCATTTTTTGGACAGACACTTTTTTACAAAGAATTGATTGCACTACCAAGACCTCCGACAACAACTTTTGTTAATAAAGGCAATAATGGCCCTAAAAGAAGTGGTAAAAATCCTCCTTTTTGATTTAAAATACGTTTCTTTTTTTGAATAGAGACTGATTTTGAAGCTAAACTTCTAAGATGTTGTCGCTTTGAATGCAATTTCTTCTTTTGAGCTTCTGTCAAAGGAACATGTCCTTTTAAAACATTGTGACAACATTCTGCTACACATTTTATGACTGGAGATTTTGCTTCCTGTATTAGTTTTTTTCTTATTTTTGGGGCAGATTGTAGCATAGCCATAACCATTGGACCATGTTTTTTAATAAGTGGCGTTTTCTTTACCATGTTGACTCTTTAACTGTCTTAAACAAACTGATATCCATGATGTAAGGACATCCTTCTTTTATAAAATGTTTTATAAAAATTGTGATTGCAATGCAGTAAGTGCAATTCGTGCAGGTTCCGATAAGTTCGGATTATTCAATGGTGAAAAACGGGCAAAATTGGCCTGTACACTTTTTGGAGATAAACGAACTGCAATATACTCTGGACTCTTTGGTTTTTCTTTTGACTTTACATATTGTTTTGCTTCCTGACTAAGCTGGTTCAATTCTCTTTTACCAACATTATATTCGTCCTGAGATCTTGGCGATAACGACGCTGACGGAATGCCTTGAAAATGCAATTTACGAGGAGTCATATATCGAATATATTTAGATCCAATATTGTGTAGTCTGTGTACCATTGCTTGTTTTTTAGAATTCATGGGAGATTTTGTGGGTGTTTTGGATTCAGATCTTCTTCTTTGTGTAATAAAAGTTTCATCAACTTTGATTGTTTGTTTTCTTTTCGGGGTATTTTTCTTTCTTTTCGAGGTATTTGTTTTTCTTTTCGGGATATTTGTTTTTCTTTTCGGGGTATTTGTCTTTCTTTTTGGGGTATTTGTCTTTCTTTTCGGGGTATTTTTCTATTTTGATTGTCTGGGTTGTTTTGAAAAAGTTCTTGCAGTTTTTTCACCGTTCCAACGTATCAAACTTCTTATAATAAAACCTCCTAAAAACCCTCCACCGCCAGGTTTTAAAATAATTTTGCGTTTTTCATCGTCATTTATCATGGGATCCGATAACTTTTTTACGTCGTCTTTATGTTTCAACATGTAACTAGCGGTTTGTTTCGGTAATTTGATTTTACCATCTGTAATTTTCTTTGCCGCTAATGTAAACCATTTCAGCATTTCTTTAAACCCTAATTTTAACAACGCTTCTCTTGCATGTTTATTTGTTTCCTGACTTAAATTTTGCAATGCATGTAAAATCGATGCTGAGGTATTTGGTAATGCCATCTCGGATTGTGTATCTCCTTAGACCGTATCATAAAAAATGACAATGAATTTTCGTCTGCATGCAGTTTTATACTGGGGAATAAATAATAGGTCCTTGATCATCATTTTGCGAATACCACCGATGAAAAATATCTGTACGAAGTCGTAATTCTCGTTTTGTTCTGGCATGAAAGTCAATGACAAGATATCCATTGCCTTTAGACGTTGCATCATTATAAGCTGGAATCAAATGTGGGGCTTGCATTTGATTTGCAAGTGTTTTAATTTGATTGTTATTTCTTTCATTTCTAAACACAATCATGTATCGTGCATTCAAACTTATATTTCGACTTGACTTTGATTGTTGAAACATGTTCTGAGTTATGTAAATAACACTTGCATTACGATGATCTCCTTTTCTTGTAAACCATAACTTGATTTTTTCTTCATCCTTGTCCCCAAGCATATCATCAAATACAATTAAATGTGAAATGCTGGGATCGCTAACAATTTCATTTTCATCCTCGGGAATACCGTCGATAAATTTTATGAAGTTGAACGATTCTTTCATTAAATTGTAAGCAGGTTGCCATTCTTTGTAACAAAATACCCCCTTTTCTGGTACAATATTGAATAAATCTTCACGATAGTCAATAAGTTTACGGACAAATTCTGTTTTCCCACATCCACTAGGTCCGCTTACGTAAATGTTACAGGGGTGTTGAAACAAAAGGGATTGGATATCCATTTGTTGGATTAACTTGCCTCTTCAAAGGATAAATGTAAAATGACGACAAATGCAACATTTAGTAAATTTTATCTTTTAAAAGTATTTAAAAGTATTGAAAAGATAAAATTATTCAAAACACAATTTTGTTAAAGTTTCATACAACGATAAACATCGCTGTATTCAAAACTTTCAAAATCTTGTTTACGGCAGAAATATTTCATAATCGAGGTCTATAAGTTGTAGCAAAAAAATCACGGTTCTTCCTCGATCTAACTCTAAATCGTCGGGGTTGTCATGACGTTGACTGTGTACTTGATGACTCCTTGATGACTCATTGTTCTACCGCCAGTTTGCAATGCGAATGACGTCATTCGCTGCAATAAATGACGTCATTCAAACTGCAAACTGACGGTAAGACAATGAGTCATCAAGTACACAACTGGGGATCTTGTAACAAATACAACAGTTTATCGATGAACATTTTTTTATTACTCATAACTAACATTTTAATCATTTATACAGTAAAAACATGTTTTAACAATGACTTATTGACATACAATTTTAAATTAATGTGATAATATTATATACAAGCATTTTATACAAGCATTTTAAACAATTATTTAAAAATCATAAAAACAGTGAAACACATTTTCTATTTTGTATTCACGTTCAATACTCGTTCTATACAGTTCACAATTTCCTATTTGATGTGGATACTGATGATCAAAAAAGTAGAATCGGACTTGTCTCTCTATCTTATACAAGTTCTTTGTAAACAAATGTGAACACACTTCTTTTTCTAAAACATCTCGATCAAAAATGACATATCCTTTCACAGCTATGCATAGGTGTAACGAATCGTCACTTTCCACAGGATTTGACGCATATCGTGCATAAACGTTAAACAACTCGGCTTTTTGTGAAAGTGTGTTGAGAAATTGTTTTGTTATAGTTTCATTTTCCAAGTAGGTTTGGAATTCCCATCTTGATGTATTTCGTCTTTGTTGATCAAATCAAAGTATTTTGCAGGATCTTTAATCGTCACTTTCCACAGGATTTGACGCATATCGTGCATAAAAGTTAAACAACTCGGCTTTTTGTGATAGTGTGTTGAGAAATTGTTCTGTTATAGTTTCATTTTCCAAGTAGGTTTGAAATTCCCATCTTGATGTATTTCGTCTTTGTTGATCAAATCAAAGTATTTTGCAGGATCTTTAATGTATTCAGTTTGTGTCATGAGTTCACATTGAGCCAGTTTCCCCCACAAACAATTGAGCATAATTTTGGCAAAAGACCGTTTTCCAGGATTTTTTTAAACTAAGTTTGCATCAAGTTCAACACCTTCTGCATTTTTGTAGTCAAAAATAAATTTTTCTTTGCCTGATTCTGACTGACACCAACCAGGATAACCACTAGCCTCTTGCTTAATTTTCAGAAAGTTGTCAACATAACCTTTGAAAAATTGATCCGATAAAAAATCAAAATGCCATATTTCATAGACATGAAGCAAACAATAACCATTTTCCAGAGCTTTAAAAGGTTCAAGAGTCACCCAAGTTCCTACCAATGCTCTATCATCTTGTTCATGAGTACAAACAGATAAACTATCTTCTGCACATTTTCTACACAAAGGAAACATCATTTTGTTGTTGCAATGTAATGACGAAACAGGGTGCAACAATTTAGCTGGTGGCAAAACTTTGCATTTGATGAGACCTTCATATTGACGAATATTGCCAATGTCAATATTTTCTGTTCTCAAAATCGAGGGATGACCTACAGGGTATGATTTGCATTTACATACAAATGGGTAAAGTGAACAGATATCAATGTATTTGATTTCTTTTTCATCTTTTGAGTCAATATCATGCGATAATATTATGACATTACATCTCCCACCATATAATCCTTCCCTTGGATCTATTGGATCACAATGTGGAAATATTGTTTCAATGTATTTTTTATATTCTTTGTCTTGCATCAAACTTATGTTCCCACATGACATGAACATTGTAACCTTTTTCTTTAATGTAAGCTATCCTATTCATTGTTTTTTCAAACAGAAATTGCATGATTTCCCCAATAAATGGATTTGTTTGTAATCGATTTGGATAGCAAACTGGACATCCGTGATACAAATCCCCATGAAACTCATATACAGTGTTGGATTCTTTATGAAATCCATCTACACTATAAGGTCCAATTTCATATTCACCACCGTTTTTTGCATGCTGAATAAAAATATCATTTTCATTTGCAACACTTTGAATCCAACGTAATCCTTTGATAGAAAAACGACGTTTGGAGGAATCTTTGCTGGAAATAATTGCAATTTGACCTTCTGGCAAATAAGAACTACGCCATACTTTATTGCAGGCATCTGCAATTGTTATAGCTTCAAGAAAAGGATCGATTCCTCCATGTTTGATAAAAACCTTTATGAATTGACCACAACCTCTTCTTAAAATGTCTACATCTGAACGACAGTATTCTTCCATATCCTTTTTGAAATCAAAGATATTACCATTTGTAACCTGCTCGTTATATCATTCCATAAAGTTTGATCTTGCTTCAGGAGACATAGAATTTGGCATGTAATATGAACTATCCAAAAATGGACCAATATAATCCTGAAAATCATCCGTATTTGCTAAATTCGGAAAAAATCCCTTTCGTAACTCATCAAGTTCCAAATGTAACAGGAAACTTGGCTAAACCAAAACTCATGAAATTGTATGAATCAATCAAACAAACACCATTTAGTTCCAATTTCATAATATTGTTTCCATTCATGATTAATTTTGGTAGCTTTGTTCCTTGTTGAATAATATTTTTCAAAATGAATTGCCCATCGTAAGCTTTGAAATTGTGTGCAATTGCTGTCATACTTTTATGACGATCAGCGAAAAGCCAAATACAGAATTCATGCAAAGTGTTATTTCCTTGAAATATAACTTCTCTACCTTCACCAAATTCACTGCATGTTGTACAATGAAAATCAAGTGGTTTATCAATACATATGTCACAAGCTCTATGAGCAATACAATAATTTCGAATATGGACACCAGTATCTTGTTTACATTCAAAGTAAAAAAATATGAACAATGGTTTTTTTACCTTTTTTCACCATCAACGTATTGTTCTGTCTTACTTTCGTAAGGTTGAATATGACAACGATGGTCAAGATTTGTTATCTGTTTGCAAAAGCGACACTTTTTCTTTCCTGTACAAATGTGCTTTCCTTTTCTAGTTTGAAACTGTTTTCCACATTTCCTACAATTATTTACTAATTGACAAATAGATTTGTGTTGTTTTCCATAAACACTCTTATGGTTGTCAAAACAGCTTCTATCAAAAAATATTCTATGACATTAGTTGCATTCATATGAATTACCACTTGACATACATTTAACATTCCCAAAACATCCTTTACATTTATTTGGACACAGATGACTTTCTCTGTTTTGGTAAGCAACGTCACAGAATTCACAATAATAACTACATCCTTAAAATCCTCTGATATTTGTGATGTAGTCATAATGGTTTTGATGAAAATACAAATGTATAACTTTGGTTTTAGTGTTTTCTACACCAGGATGCAAATATACAAGTTCTACTGATGAATGTTGTTGATGTACCTTGATAACATAATCTTTTGCATACAAATAAGTTTGAATAATGTTATATTCATCCTGAACACAAGGAGTTGATGGCGAGATTCCTGTTTCCTCAAGCAAGTTCTCAGTTTCGGTTTTCTGAAGATTTCGATTGGATTTTCGAATAAGTCCCCATCTTTTTTTTCCACTCCTCTGTAGGTTCACGATTGACATGACACATTCCGACAACGACAGCTCTTGCAAAAAACATACTGTCTTTGGTATTGTTAATTTGAACTAACGATGTTTTCTTCTTTGCAAACACAACAGAATCTATTGTTGATTTTGGCATTTTTTCCTTGTGGTGGGTGGGTATGCGTAACATCAAATGTCATGTTTCCATCATTCATCCGAAAATCTGCATTGGATTGTAACACTTTTTCAATTTCATTCAAAATAATACTTCCATTCAGTTGAGCGGCGTCCGTAAAAGGAATATGAATCCCCATGTCCAAAGCTGGGTGATTAATCGTCATTCTGATTTTATCCGATGGTTCGGTGTTTAACATCGAATTAATTTGGTTGGTAACATCATCAAATAATGGTTCAAGTTGGTGAGGAGGTAGTTCCTCAAAGTTTTTGAAACTTGCATGTAATAAATGCGATTCCGTCCTTAATTTGCGGGACTGTTTTTTCGTCATAGATTTCAGTTCAAACATTTTTTTCATATCCATCATTTCAGATTTTTCATCGGGACACTCATTTTCTAACGCACTGTCTTGTATCATCTTCACAGGTTTCTTTTTAGGCGAAAAAAAGTCATCATCACTATAATTCTCCGATTCACTTTCTTCCGTAACTTTAATTCGTTTCCATTTTTTCTTTACAGGCGAATTACTCTCTTTAAATACCATCTTGATACTTTGAGATCTAGTTTAACATTGGTTTAAAGTTCATATCATCAAGACATTTTATAAACTCGCTCGTGATTTAAAGACACCCGTTCCGTATAAATAGAAGTCAAACATGGAACAATGTATCATTTACATTCCATTCTTCTTACAGAACAGACGTAATATTAAAGTTGTCAAAAATTGCAAAGATTGTAAACAACTATCAACCTGCAAAAATATGCTATGTATATGTTAATTCATATACGCACGAGTACGAAATTACCAACATTCCTCCCGCATACGAGATCAAGCATGTGGGAGTTTATGTTGGGGCGTTACCATCTTAAGACCAGTTCAACCAGGATGTCTACCAGATTTTCAAATATCGACAATTCGACATACTCGGCATTGATGAACTTTACAGACCACATCAAAGCAGACCTAAGTTTTGCTTCGTATGTCACGACGACGGACGTTGGTCAAGTAACTGCCCCGAGAAGACAAAACGCGTTGGAATCTATACGTATGTGTACGTAAACCCGGTTACACATCAAGTTTTGTTTTCAACACAAAACGAACTTTCACAACACCGTGACATGGATTTCGTTGGAACATTTACATCGTATTGTAACGAGTATAGCAGATATTGTTTAAAAACGAAGAAAAGTGTACGCATCATACCGACGAAAAGGATATCTGCAACAACTCTATCAACTCAAACTACGGAGGAAATCAAAACAGACAACGATCAGTCTGTACAAACTTTGGATTCGAGTGCAAAAATGGAAATAGTCGACAAAGACGACAAAATCAAATGTAAGGATCAACCGAAAGAGGAACCGAAAAGGAATCAAAAGAACAATCGAAATCAAACAAAAACTGTTTTTTTCTGTAAATCAAAAAAGCATAAGAAAGGTGAAGTGTGTTCTTTAATTGTTGGGAAGAAAGTGCAAAAGCTCAAAAGCGAAAAGGACGTGTATGTTCTGGTATTCCTAATAAAAAGAAAAAGTTAGAATTGTAAATATTTATCAAAATGTAATGAACTCTTAAAGGCCCATTAAAGGAGATTAATGCTATATCAAACTATATTATTTGGTAATTTTTAGACAGATTTAAAAGGTTATCCCCTGAAAACACCATCAGTACAACTTAAATGTGAAAGTAAACCAGAAATAACCCATATCATCAAGTTTTATAATTCAGATTTCCTGATTCTTCACCTCTGACCTTGACAGTTGATACACACATTTTTGAACCGACCAATCAGAATTCGTTATTTTGAATATGTAAACAAACAGGTTGTTGATAAACATGATTGAATTGGAGACAACTATATTTCAAGCACAAAATAACTTATTTTAAATGAGTCTATTTAACAGGGTCTCAATGCATTTGTAAATTAATTCTCATGACTTTTATGAACATAATAAAAGAACTCCATAAATCTTTTCACTATTTAATTTGTTCTCCTCTCCTTTGATGTGCCTTTAAGTTAATTTTGTTCCAAGAAATGTTTTAAAAAAGACTGTTGTATGTTTAACTGTAATCATATGTTTAAGAAAGAAATAAAAGTATGTAAACCAACTCAATTGTTTTTTATTATTTTTTGTTTATAAAGTTTGACAATTTCAAGAAGAATCTTTCGAGAACATTGTGAAGCCCTTAAAAGGGCTTACCGTGGCCTGCTGTTGTTTTAGAAATAGGTTAGACCAGGGTATAGTTGTTGGAGTTTAGCCTTCCAAGCAACATTTTCAGTTGGAGGCATAAACTCCGAAAGGTCCGGGTATATGTTACCCATCTTAACGATGGGTGTACGAGTATAATACTCATACCCTCGCCTTTCAAACAAAGCACAAAGTGCTTTCCGCCGATGGTTCTTCTCCTCACGGATCCTATCATCGTTGGATCTTTGCTTTGACTTGCAAAACAGTCGGCGGAGAAACTTTACAAAAGACTTCATTTTCGGAAATATGATTTAGAACAATCAAATCATACCTTTTTTATACAGTTGTGTTGGCCTAGTAACCTACTGACCTAACAGTTAACTTAAACATTTTCGTTTGCCTACTGACCTACTGTCCTACTTCTTATATATTTAAGATACTTCTTAAATATTTAAGAAATCAACCAATAAGAATGATGATATTTAAACATTACGGTATGCGAGGATTCTGAAAAGTTATCTTCAGTTTTATTATTCTAGGACATTTTTTTATTTTCGCAAGATATGATGTTATATTTTAAACAAATAAAAAAAACTTTTCAGAGGATTGGGGTTGAAATATGTCAGGTCAAATTTAATCATGTGCATATTTTATAAGGGGACATTTCTTTGTCATCATAAGATGCTCATATGGTAATACAATTTGACAATTTGCGCTTGATTTTGCAGAAAGCTTTTCTGTTTTCAAGGAAAACCTTTCTGTTTTCATTTGATCTCACTGATCTAAAGACTCTTTTACTTTCTAAAAATATTGTTTTGCTTTTCTTACAATCTTAATCAAACCATTCAGACTTACGACATTTGGGTAATCGTGGTCCATTTCTACATGATTTACCGTGTAATTTAAAAGAAATATCATACACAATACATGAAAAATCATCAACAAACGTATCTATGTCAATCTCGTTAGAAATGAGCTTATTCGACAAGTCATCAAATAAATGTGTATTCTTATCTAATGAATAAAGCAATAAAGAAGGGTCTGAATCCTCCCAAAAGATTTTGTCGTAAGTTAGTACATCGGAATGGTAAAGCACACTTTGCTCGTAATTAAGTGCAAATTCTACAGGGCAATGATCTGAAAATTCAATAAGACCAATAACATTCATAAAAGAAATAACAGCAAAATTGACATGGTTCGTTATTAAATAATCAACAACACTGGATGCTCTTTTATTTTTGATGGTATTAAAACTGGTATAGTTCCCCGGTTCGAGACGCCCGTTAACAATAGACAAATTATTTTCCTTACAAAGGGAGAGCAATCTGTTACCAAAACGATTCACGTTACTATCTTGTGAAGCACGTGGAGGGATCAAACTAAGTGACTCGTGATTAGTGAAGGGCATCGACACATAACGGTCGAGATCAATGTTTTCAACATAGTCCGGACATTGACCTACTCTAGAGTTAAAATCACCATTTAAAAACACTTCCCCAAGAGAACTATACCGTATTATATCAGTATTAAGTTGATCAAAGAAATCAAACTCATAAAGAAAAGACGATTGATTTTTATAGACGCTAGAGTCTTCAGGCGGTATGTAGCACGTGCAAATATACACGTCGCTCACACCGCCGAAATTGCTTTAATCGTATCCAGACAATACCGTGACTGTTATTATTTACCAATTCGATTTTATTAAACAAACACTTTTTATAATAAATAATGATACCACCGCTAAAACGTTTGGCTTTTTTTATTCGATTTAGGTCTTGGACAGTTAAAATGACAATATCCATTGAGATCAACGTTTGTGAGCCTAGAGCACTATGTTTCAGTAAAGCAAAGAATGTCATATTTATTAATTATATCTAAAAAATCACAATCATTCAATTTACTGACAAGGCCCTGAACGTTCCATGACAAAAACGTGAGCTGGTTGCCGGCGTCTCCGTAGGCACAAACCGCTTGCCGTCAATGAAAAGTTTTTAATAGGATAGGATGGCATTTTCCCCTTCACTTTTGGCCTTAACCAGTTCATTTATTAGTGGTTTCCGTCTCTCCTGGATGGCTTTCGGATACTGATCACTGACTCGAATCTCCGTATCGTCTCGTTTGTCCTGTACACAACGCTTTATAAGGAGTTTGTCCTGGAAATAATTGAATTTGACAACTATAGGACGCACTTTTCCGCTAACGTAGCTCCCAATTCGATGAGCACGGTCGATTTTAACGGTGGATCTCACATCGCCTACCTGTAGAGTGTTTTGACAAAAATCTAGAATCTTTTCGTTGCAGTCCTCTTTCCTCCTTTCGTCAGGCGATTTGGGCTCGGGGAAATTGAAAAAAAGGAGGTTGTCTCTCATGGATCTGGACTGTATGTCTAGCATTTCCTCCGAAAGGCGTTTGTTTTCTCTCTTCAATTGATCAATGCCATTCGAGACCTGTTCGGACCTGGACTTTTCCGCCGAAAAAGATTTATCAATAGAAAGTTGTTTAACTCTTATTTCCTCACATACCTGGCTGTCAAAATGTCTGCTTGCTTCAATGTCCGAAATCTTGCGATTGGATTCGTCGACTTTATTTTCTAAAGAGCTTACCCTTATGTCCATGTTGGTCAATTTCTGGGACATTTCTTTTATTCGGGTTTCGATTGTGTCTAGTTTCTTTAGTTTAGAGTCCATTGCATCCAATCTATCCAGTATAGCCTTGTTTAGAGACCGGTCGTTGTACGCACAAGGCACACTTTGTAAATTCGGGTTCTGGCTGTACTGGTGGATATTTGGTTGTTGTTGATGGTATTGTTGCATTGGACTGGATGCATAGTAGTTACCCGGGTATGGCGAGATTTGTGATAGGAAACTTCCTGACGGGGATTGTATGTTCGAATGTTGGATTGGTTGTGGGGTGGCCTGTGGATTGGGTGGTGGGTTGGAAGAAGACATGGTAGGGCGTTTATCGGGTTGATCACTCACTGTGTTTGGTGAAGCCTCTGATTTAGTCCTCTTTTTATCACTTTTCCTCCCCATTGTGAATACAAAACAAAGAAAGAAAATGGCGCCACATTGTCACAACTTTATTTAACACGTGAAAAACACGCTATATTCCAGCAAGAAGCACATCACGCATACGAAAGTCACCACCTCACCTAGATAAGCATTAGCAACCGAAATTTATGCTTAAAGTAGTCAAAAAATTAACTGTCTTAAAATAATTTGATATCGAGCGAGCTGAATAAAAACACGTCCGCCATATTTGATCACGTGATCAATCACCCCAAATTGAAATTGAATTTGAATTGAACTCTTTCCAGTAAGCAAACAAATCGTGTTTAAATTACTTGATGCTGAATCTTAGTGTTAGTCATGAGATAAACTTCTGTTCTGTTCTGATGTCTGTCCAAAGAAAGACAATCAACACTAAAATGAATATTATATAAAATTTGAGTTACTTCCCTTTGACCATTAAATCAAGCATTGGCCCAATCTCCCATGCAGAGTTATCGTCCCCCGGATAAATGTGGGAGCGTAGCGGGAACCAATTTACTCTGGTAGAGATTGGCATTGGCCTAGTCCGCGAGTTAGCATTGGCCGTAACTTTATTTTTACTGAAAAGGTAAATGATGAAAAGTAATGCAGCGTCGTTTCTTATTATATCCATCTCACCTTTCATCAGTATATTTTATTTTTACCCACTAATGCTATCAATGTAACGGAATTACTGACTCAGTCTTCACCAATGGGTTCCAAAAGGTCCGTCAGTACTCTGTCATTCTTATTGTGCAGAATTGTATCGAGAACAGACAATGGGCTTCTTCACTTCTTTATTCCCAGCCGTTTTCCAGAGATTTGCCAACCAAGGCACAACGCTGACAAGAAATGCGAATCGACAAACAAATCAAAATTCTACTTTTTTTTAATTTCTTAAGAATTTACATCTATTTTAATCCAAACGCCTGACATCGCTTTTGATATCTACCGCATATAAATTACACATACTTAGGTAACTTGACGCCTCTTGAATCAGTTATGCATTCAATATCTACTTTTTATTGTTTATCCAAGAACACCACAAAATCTGTATTGTTTCCACAACATTTTATTTTTTTCTATTTATACGGGATTTACATTGTGTCAACATTATTTCTGTTATGTTGCGATGCACAAGTGGACTCAAAATGATGAAGGAAATCCAATTTCAGTTTAGTTTAATAATTTTTTAGCGATTTTATTCTACGGGAGGATTATGAAATATTTACCACGTCAGATCACAGACACAGCTAATTAGGTCTTTGATATAGGGTATAGGCTACACCAGAGACATAGATATTATCTATGTCTCTGGCTACACGTATTCAAAGATGTGAAAATGCAAGAAAAAATAGTAATAATTGCAACTGGATTGGGCTACGAGTTATAACAACAAGTTATGGAGGAAGACCCAATTCCCAACTGCCTGGCCCCATAAGAGCTGGCCAAGCCGGGTAGAACCATTGGCACTCCATAACTCAGTGGCAAGACTGCCTCTCATGAAATTCAAAATGCCGTCATCGGGATTTGAATTAACGCGGAGAGAGGCCATGTGGTTTCAAATTATGTGCTCTATCCATAAGTAGCCCCCTCACCTTCCTATAATGTCTCAATATGCCCGTAGCTGATACTAAACAGTTTGTTCTTATTTACCATCGCAAAAAGTACAAACAGAAAACGTTTGCTAGCGCTCACATGGTAAAATGCAATCTGAACTCAACGGGTTAATCCAATGAAAACATCGTATTTCTCAGATCACGGAAATATCCGAGTATTAACGATTGAACTGAACGTCTAGATCTTGCAGACGCTAGATATTTAGGACTACACCGCCTGGGTGAGCAGGACTAGTCATCTAAATCAAAATGGATGCTGCCGGCGAAAACATGTGTGTCATTTTCATTTTAATCTCAGTTTTCCAAGTCTGTAGTACCCTCTATGCAGACCAGGCTGGAAAGCTTGATTGGTAAGTAATAAATAAAGCCACAATGAAGGGTTTCGTATATCACAGATCTTTTTATACCCCAATGCTGTCATGTTTCTTAAGTTAAACGAATGAAGAATATTCATAATCATATTGCCATGTTGAAGGTAATCCGTCCAACATTGCGGAAAATGCAATCATGGTCATTTCATGGGATACTGCAGAAGGTTAACATGCCCTTGGCTATCACAAACCTTTCTTATCTTAAATTACTTCAAGTCTTGTTGAAAGGTAAATCATTTATTGCGATGCCTGCAGTAAAATTCATTTTATCCAGCTTGAGTCAATCAATTTGAGACACAGATCTATTCTCGCTTTCGATGTGACGTCATCAACAACCAGAAGTAGAAAACCAGGATATAGACCTGCCTTGCAACACTTTGTCGCAGAAGTGAGCCCCTTATTCATTTCACAAAAATCAAAATAAGAAGACGTTTATTTTGTGTCCAGTGTGTCTTTACAGGGCTCACACTGTCGGTTGGCAAATGCGCCAAATGCGAATATTATTTCATTCTGGCTAAAGATTTCCCGATTTGGCGAATTTGTTTGGCACATGTTTTTTCATTCAACTTTACCTTATTTCCACCTGTCCGGATATTACAGACAGTTAAAATATCTTTTGACACACTTAACAGTATCTCTGAAAACCCACAAATAATCCGCTAATTGTTATCCCCGTGGCAAACAATGCCTGAGGCATGTATTAATCAAGCCTTTATTATGTGTAAACAACTCGACACACTTGATTATGCGGTTGTTCCACGAAAACCGATTAATATTTACCACATTCCGTCAAGTGTGTTATGATGCATGGTAGAATGCGAGAATTAAAAGGGGGTTAATTTGTAAAGTATTTCGATATTGACAGTTTGCTTCCTTCGTTGATGCAACGGTACTATTCAAATTGCGATCCTCTATTATTGATCACTCGATTCATGAGACCAGAGTCATGACGAGAGTAAAATCAAATAGACCTAAAATCATGTTTACTTTTCATTTATCTATCGGACATTTCTAAAATAAATAATAATACTAAGAATTCAGAAACGTATAGTCTTCATTATGATTTAATATTATCTAAGATAAAAGATTCATTTTGATTTTGCCACTGAAAGCGTAGCCTTTGGTTATACCATCTTTGGTTTAAATTTGTTCGAAAGGGGGGGGGGATGTCTTGGCTTTTTTTTTTTTTTTACATAATATTTTTATTGGCATTACACATTACATATTTACAACAATACAATTTTGATACAAATGGTGAAACATAACAAAAAGAATATTATATAACAATAATATACCAAGAGGATTTAACACATATGTACATATAACATGAAAAGTGTTTAAAATAAAGAAATTTAAATTGGAGCCATTTGCCCAGAATTTGGCTCCTACTTCTTAAATTTGGCTCCTATTTTTGTCATTTGGCAAATGTGCTGGCACAGTTTTTATTCCAGCCAGGGTTAGCCCTGTTTTATCTGGTGTTTTAAGCATAAAGATTTGATTTTGGGTATTGCCAATCCTCGTAATATTGCCATTATTTGGGTTAAATGAGTGCTGATGAACGAATCGCTGTGCAGTCTGTACCAATAAAAGACGTGTTTTTGGCAGAATTGAGTCCTTTGAAAAGGAAATCTTGCTAAGAAATAGCTTGGTTTAAAAGAAAATTGAATAAGGGACACATTGAAAAATTTCATTTGTTGCATTTGATGATCAAAAGTTTACCCGTAAATGTTGGTCAATAAAGGTGAAGGGTTCAAACTACATGGATATGTTTTTCATATACAGCTCATTTGGTATTTTCTTAAAATCAAATTTAACAAAACTTGTTCATGAATATTGCCTTAAAAAACACTTTGAATAAATAAATGTTGGTTAATTAAGAACTTCGAAACGTCTACCTTTGATGATGTTTCGTATCAAAATTCACAAGACAATGAAAAAATGAAAATCCATTATTTTCAACCTATTGACACTGTATTAAGATAAATAAAAGTGAATGACAAATGAAGGACAGAGGGTTGTCTTTGATATGTTTAAAGAACCCCGTATGGCCAGCGGTTGTTGAATGGCTTAACAATAAAGGATATGTAATTTTATGATATGGTGCCAATGTGGCAGATCAGGGTATTAACATCACAACCCTTAATCCTTGTATTGACCAGGTTTGTGAATCGACGCTTTGTATGTAATTATGTAACATGAAAACTGACAAGAGTTAATTAAGTTGTATACAAAGAGATTGTTTTCAAATGTGTGAATTATCTATTCAATGATTAACTGGCTTTTAGCCTTTTAGCTTTTAGACCAAGACATCTTTGAACTCATCTAATGTTTAAAAATCAGCATTTGAGCGTGCCCAACAACATAAAAAGCGATCTTGTCATGACAAACATTTGGGGTTTGTGATTTAAGAATTCAGTAGAACGGACAGTCGATCTTAAAATCAAAATAAAAATTATTTATGAAAAATGATCGAATCGTCAAATATCGAAGCCAATTTTAACACGTTATAAATAATCAATTATTTGTTTTTAATTTAAATATGTGTCGAATGGCAAACAAAAGGAATTTTAATTGGTTTGTCAGTGCCTTTATTTCAAAGTGAGCAATGATGACATTTTTATTCTTAATTTCCGTCTAACTGGGTACAAGTGTAACTTCTCTACTAATATGTTAAAACACAAAATAAAACGATTATTCAAGTAAGAGCTAGAAACATTAAAAGGGTTTTACCAATGGCATAATTCTACAATATCCAAAAGCCAATAATTGCAATGTAAAACATAAATTGTGATCTAATACAACCTTAACATTTATGCTTATAGGTGGAGAATTTTGGTCAAACAAATATGTTATTGGAAAGTAAGAATTGCTTTTTCAACTTAACAATGTGACCTGGCATTAAAGAAACAAATGGTTGATACGCATTTGGTTTGTTTGGATAAAGGGTTGTCATAAAGATCATATACTTATGGTCAACTTGTTCAACTGATTAAAGAATAGATGCTAGGGCAATAAAACCACCAACTTGTTACTTTAGAAGAATGCCGAAGTGTATACAGTCATGCGTCAAGCCAATGTGTTGACACCGGTTGTGTACTTTATGGCTTCGGGGTAGGTGATTGGGTGCTACGTAAATTAAAGCATCATTAGTGTTTGAGAGTTAAATGCGGATTACCTGTTATTCATTGATAGTTTTAAAAGCAATGTGTCAATGTAAAGTTAACTTATGGATTTTTTAAATCAGAGGATTCTAAAAGTAACACGGTATGTTTTCATTTGTATTCATGAATTAATTTCAAACAGTCTTAACTTTCATAAAATGCACCAAAACACACAACACGTCCGATCTAAAGTAAAATGTGTATAAAGTCAATTACATATAATATATATTGTTTTATTCGTCACACTTTGTCACACTTATGAGATGCACTTTTACGCAACGTCACATACTCTCGTACATGTGAAGAACGTTAAAAGGAATAATTCTTTTTAAATAATGTTATTTAAGATTCAGGAAATCGTCCAACAGAGCTAACACATCGTATTTAAATTTTATTTAATGTTTTAATCAGGCAATCGACTTTTCTCACTATGAAAACATATAGCGAATTGTGACGTTGTACCCCCTTTGTTATTGCTTACGCACTGTTGCATCTCGGGAAATCGGGTGAAATGGCCGGAAGCAAGAATTGAATCTTATATGATTGATAAGAGATTTTAATACCTATAACGGAAAAACATGGAATTCTGGAAATGTTATTGGTTCTAGCTTGAAAACTCCACTTTCTCAAATTGGGAGTTTTTCAACTTAATTTTAAACAAGCTTAATTGGGAAAAAAATCACTGTCTGCCATGACACCATATGTATTTGTGTGTGTTAGATTTATCTCAGAAATTCTTTAGAACTGGACTTTATCCAAAATATTCCAACTTTGACAGACTATGATAGTTAATGTCAGGGTTGTCTTTTAAAGCCAGCTGTCGGCCAATTTGACCACTTCAAGTGACTTTTTGGTTGTCTCAAATAACCAATTAAATATGAAAGGCTGTAATAAGAAGTACAAACAGTAATAAAACGTCTAATCTTTGTTGGGTATTTTCTTCATTAGCCTCCTCAAATCAACAGGTGGCCTCCTATTATTCATAAAATTAATGACAACCCTGAGTTATTTGATAACTTGTTTCTGTTCATTTAGGAGACAACAGTTCATTGGGAAAGCCACTCACATGTTTTGGGAGAAGTCTGGGAGTACAGGGAGTGGAAAGTTAGCTTATGTTGCCACAGACAAGCATGTCTTGGCTAGTATTACCACTGGAGATGGCAAAATAAGTATGTTGTTTTACAGTAGTATAACCTATAACAGGTTTTTTGACATCACATTTTACTAAGAATCATAAGACTCTATGTTCTCTTTCCAAATAATGCAGATCAACTTAGACTGAATATAGATTAAATGGAATTCCATGTCATTTTTCAATAATGAACGTCACTACCTAAAATTGTTTCAATTTTTTTTTCAATTTAAAGTTTGAAAATAACCAATTTATCAAGTTAAGAATAAATTCAATCCCCCATTTACACATTTACAGAATAACTGCTTATATTTAAAGAAAAACATGAAAAATAGCTTTGTTAATATCGTATTTGCTGTACTCTAAGATACATGATAGGGAATGATAATATGTGTTTTGCAGGTTGGAGAAAAGTATTTGAAGACGATGAAAGAGGTCGTATTGACGACATGATTTACAATGGTGACGCTCTTGTAACGGCCCTCGGTGGTCGCAGGGTGGTGGCGTGGACTCCCGTGTCTGGTATGCTGTTATGGGACACAATCTTACCCGGCACTGAAGGTCATAGGTATGAAGATATTTATGTCTAGTTTAATATGAAAATTGATCGCTGTGGTTAGACACATAGATTCAAATTCCAGTAACTGCATTTGGATTTTTATGAGAGGCTGTCTCTCAACTGACTTTTAACATGAAAAGTAGTCGCTGTGGTTAGAGTACAAAACTTGAAACCACATGGGCCCTCTCTGCATGGGTTAGAATCCCAGTGATGCCATGAGGATTTTAATCAGAGGTAGTCTTTTGGTTGACATATTGAATGCAGATGGTTCTAACCATCTTGACCAGCCTTTATGGGTATTTGAGTATAGGGTTTTCTTCCTTCATGAAGAATAAGGCATCGCAATGTAACTGTGATAGTATTTATTTGATGTAAAAAAGTATTACACAAGAGATTTATACCTTTTAGTTCATCTATTCGAAGAATAAGGAGAGCTAGACTACTCACCCGGGGGTCAGCAGCGCTGTCGGCGTCACACCTTGGTTAAGTTTTTACGTGTAAATTGTATCTCATGAACAACTGTATGGAATGGGTTGATACTTCACACATGTGTTCAGCGTAACAATCTAAGGTCCTAGGCCAAGTTTAAAATTTTTTGTATTAAATTTAAGCAAATTATGCGGCCTTTTGTACTTAGAAAAATCTTGGTTAAGTTTATGTATGCAAGTTTGTATCTCATGAACTACTATAGTGAATGGATTGAAACTTCACACAGGTGTTCAGGGTAATAATTTAAGGTCCCTGACTAAGTTTCAAACCTCTAGTTTTAAAGAAAGTCTTGGTTAAGTTTTTACATGCAAGTTTGTATCTCATGAAATACTATAGAGAATGAGTTGATACTTCACACATGTGTTCAGGGTCATTATTTAAGGTACCTGACCAAGTTTCAAACCTCTAGTTTAGATTTAAGCAAATTTTGCAGCCCTTTGTACTGAGAAAATCTTGGTTAAGTTTTTAAATGCAAGTTTTTATCTCATGAACTTCAGTAGTGAATTGGTTGATACTTCACACATGTGTTCAGGGTAATAATCTAAGGTCCCTGACCAAGTTTCAAAATTCTTGTATCCAATTTAAGCAAATTATGAAGCCTTTTGTACTTAGAATTTTATTGGTTAAGTTTTTGCGTGCAAGTTTGTATCTCATGAACCGCTGTATGAAATGGGTTGATACTTCACACATGTGTTTAGGGTCAAAATATAAGGTCCCTGACTAAGTTTCAAACCTTTAGTTTTAAAGAAAGTCTTGGTTAAGTTTTTACATGCAAGTTTGTATCTCATGAAATACTATAGTGAATGAGTTGATACTTCACACATGTGTTCAGGGTCATTATTTAAGGTACCTGACCAAGTTTCAAACCTCTAGTTTAGATTTAAGCAAATTTTGCAGCCTTTTGAACTGAGAAAATCTTGGTTAAGTTTTTAAATGCAAGTTTTTATCTCATGAACTTCAGTAGTGAATTGGTTGATACTTCACACATGTGTTCAGGGTAATAATCTAAGGTCCCTGACCAAGTTTCAAAATTCTTGTATCCAATTTAAGCAAATTATGAAGCCTTTTGTACTTAGAATTTTATTGGTTAAGTTTTTGCGTGCAAGTTTGTATCTCATGAACCGCTGTATGAAATGGGTTGATACTTCACACATGTGTTTAGGGTCAAAATCTAAGGTCCCTGACTAAGTTTCAAATCTCTTGTTTTGAATTTAAGCTAATTATGCGGTCCTTTGTACTTAAAAATTCTTGGTTAAAACTTTGCAAGCATGTTTGTTTCTCAACAGCTATTGTAGGGAATCATTGTTTGCACCCTCATATTTTAGGAAAAATAATAATTCACTGACCTATACCCCTCTCCAACATTGCTGCATAGTCGAGCATGCTGTCTTACGGACAGCTCTTGTTCATCAATTTTCTGCTTCAAATGTTTTTAAATGGGGTAAGAAGGTATAAGAGATAAGAGTGTAAAGTCTTCTGGACATTTATGTATCTTTTATAAATATAGTTGTTTAATGTAAGAATACTGGGTCAAAACTACATAAATATAAAGACGGAAAGATCTGTGATTTTGTCTGTTAAATGTGGTACTGACATTATGACATAGAAAGATATTTCTGATATATCTAGAAATAATTTTTCTTAAATTCAAAATGATAGATGAAAACAATTTTGTTTAAAATAAAAGCTATGTGTCAAATGAGAATATGCTTATGGTATGCCAAGCTCTCCTTTCTGCAAAATGTAATGAAATGCACAATTTACTCTATGATGTCACATATCTGTGTGTAAATAGGTTTTAGCCCTAATGTATTGATTGGTATTTGTTTCTTTTTTCATTTCATGAAGGAATTCCATCAAATTTGCTGGAGAAAGTTCAAAAGGTAAGTTGTATTTTACAGTGAATCATACGAATGAATCAATATGTAGTAACCCCTTAATACCTCAATCTGCTGCCTCTGCAGAACACGTTTAAAACCAATGTAACAAATATCCACCCAATATATTAAATGAAGTTTTTTTCTTCTCAAGCAAATATTTGCAATCTGTTGGACTTGATTTGTCCTAGACAAATTTGTTAGCCAAAATGAAAGGTTGTTGAAACAATTATATAGGTTTTTGTATTGTTGTTATGATATACAAGTGAAATTAATTAATGAAAACAATTCATGAAGCATCAATATATCTAGGTACATACATACTGTCTATATGTGATAGGTCTCTAAACAGTTGCAACATTTTGGTTCTAAATACGTATTAACCCTTATAATGCTATAACCTACTTCATGTTTATTCACACATGTTAGATCCTGGCCAGCTGCTAAATTCTTTTGGCAGCTGGCTTGGATCTTACATGTTTGCTACTCTGAGTATCTTTTCTCTTTAAAATTAAGCAGATATTTAAGGTTTTGGAAAGCAGACGACACAATAATCTATTTTTTAGAAAATTGTTCAGCATTCTAAGGGTTAATTTACTGCATACTGGCTCTAAAAGTTTAAACACAAAGTAGTTCCTGCTTTCTATGGTTATAAACAGGTGCATGTCATACAATAGAACAGTTTTAAAGGAACAGTTCTTGTTTACATTTAATTGTTGTTTTATTTGATAGTCATGGTGTGTGATTGTCATCAAGCCACAATTTAGCAAAAAATGAACTCAATATTTTGATCTCTGTTTAATATCATGAATGAAAGGACCTTTCTCACAGAATGTGTTCTGTGATAAACAAATGTTAATGTTATATTTGATTTTTGTAATCCTCCTTTACCTTATAGGCTGAAAACCAGCCTTTTCATTACATCAAATGAGATGTGCATTAGCCCTTTCAGTGTTTCGTTCAAACACTAAGAGCTTTAACAACCACTTTTATTCCTGTATACACTTAGGTACAGTATATGTTATATGTTCACATCTTCAATTCTTTGTTTCTTTGTCAATAATAAACCTACTGTACTACAGGTATGGTGATTTGTCTGACATCATTTGGTGTATATGGCTTACAAATGCGGGATGGTGAACAGAAGTGGGAGGTGGAGTTACCAGACAGGTACGATGTGCTAGAGGTGTGAGGGGTTCGGGATAAAGGGGGTATTTCATTGTCTTTTCCATGGATTAGTTCAAAACCGGTGTGATAAATCATATATAATAGGTAGTCATTCGATTTTGATGGTATACTTTTAATGAATACCTGCATAGCTAGGTTTTGTGAAGTAAAAATGAATTCAGTAAGTTTGAGAGAAATGCTTATGTTAATTTATAGAAGGGCACTGGTTGGTTGAGTGTAATGGAGACATTGATTGGTTGTTCAGATAATTTAACATTTTGCAAGCATATTTTGACCAATGTTTGCAAATTCATCATATAAAGGCTGCATAATCATTAAGACAATACAATACAATACAATATGTTTTATTCGTATTAAAGGCCTCTGGCCCAATATACATACAATTCACAATTTTAAGTAACAAAGGAGTGGTTTAACATTTGTGCTCTCTAAAAAACAAAAATATCTCGTTATGACGTCGTCATTCATAAACATGTGTAAAACAGCAACATTGTTTCAGAAGGAGAAATAACTCATTATGCAATCAAAGTAAGCGAATTTGCGGTCATGGGTTTAAGCATATCATGACAAACATTACAATGCAATGAAAATACGAACATGACCCAAACATATTATCTTGACAGTCATGATAATGCACACTAGTACGTGGAAATAATTTTCTCATTTTGATGGATAGAACACATTGTTACAGAAGGAGAAATGGCTCTCTGTGAAAACCTCTCCTTCTGTTGCAACGGATTATGTAATGAAAGCAAGCAAATTTGGAGCCATGGATTAATGCATGACATCAATTAACTTTATTTCGATATGGTTTTGCAAAAATAAGCGTACCAGAAAAAGGAATATAAGCATAACATAATACAATGCAATGAAAAGACGAATATGACCCACAAATATCTTCTTGAAAGGCATAACAATGCACAATAGTACGTAAAAATAATTTCCTCATCTCGATGGATAGCAACCATTGCTACAGAAGGAGAAATAGTTCATTGTGAAAAACCTCTCATCCTGTCGCAGTGGATGACTATACAATCAAAGCAAGCACATTTGGAGCCATTTGTTAATGCATAGCATCAACAAACTTCATAACAATATGGCTTTGCGAAAAATATCATAACACAAAATATAATGCAATGAAAAGACGAATATGACCCACAAATATCATCTTGAGAGTCATGATAATGCAAACTAATACATAAAATAATTGATCAAGCAAGTGTCGCTATCGTTAACTTATCTTTTCTTATTTGAAATGCAATGTGAATGAATTTTGATACCTTATGTATCAAGTTCGAGTCTTTACTAGACATTAACATAATAAAAGTATTCTTATCTCTACGATTTACAATGATGTTTCCTAAGATGTCTTTTCTCAATGTTTCGTAATTCATGCATTCCATTAGAAAATGAAATTCAGTTTCGACAATTGAAATATCGTTTTCAGAGCAAAAAGGGCATAATCTCTCATTTCTATCCAATCCTATATGTCGACCCTTTTCAATCATAAGCTCGTGAGTAGAAGTCCTAAATCTTGAAAGTGTTCTTTTGAGCGGATATGCCAAATCCATGGAGAGGTAATGTTCGGGAATTAGCAGTGATTTATAGTATCTATACGAGTCGGCTTTAGAAGTATTTTCAAGAGATTCATACCATTTTTGCAGATAATTGTCACTAAGCCTACGTTTGAAAATTGAAAGAAAAATAGTGTGGCTCCCAACATCTTGTGCAATCCAAACATATCCAAAGCCTAACGAAAAAAGAAGATTTTTCACATGATATACCCAAGTTTTGCGACCTGCTTCATCTAGTCGTTTTAGCATATTGTAACATTGGTGAGGATATCGTTCAGTGTCCATGTGAAGAAGTTTAATCCAATATTTGATACATTGTGTCATATAAAATACACATAAGGGTTGACGGCCACATTCTCCATACACAAAAACATTAGCAGTCTGTGGTGGTAAACAACAAAAGCGCTTGCAAAAGTTCAATTGTACTGATTCAAGCTTTTCTATATATTCATACCCCCACAGCTCAGCTCCATAACACAAAATAGGTCTTACCATGCTATCAAATAACTTGAATATTTCGAATTGTCTAAATTGACCAAAGTTCATTTGATATCGAAAAATACAAGCGATGGCTTTATTTGCTTGCTTTACTGCACTCTCGTGCGTTTTAGTCCATTTAAGTTTCGGAGTCATATACATTCCGAGATACTTATAGATTGATACAGTCTCAATTGCCTTATCGTCATAAAACCAATGTTCATAACTTCTTAAATAACCGCCATTTCTAAAAACAATAATTTTAGTTTTATCCAAATTTACTTGCATATCTACTTCTTTGCAGAATTTAGCAATGCAGTTTATTTGTCTTTGAAGTTGAATAGCTGTGTCACTTGTGCTCGCAACGTCATCTGCATACAACAGTGCGTATAGGTCGCTAATATCTTCAGAGATGAAAGTTCCTCTTGGAAAAGTATTCTTCATATAGTCAATCAAATCATTAATGAAGAGACAGAATATAAGAGGACTTGACAAACAGCCTTGTCTAGTTCCAATATTACATTTAAAATAGTCTGATAAGCCCTCTCCGACTCTTACACATGATGACATATTATCATATAAGGATTTAAAAACATTCAAGAAGCGACCATTAATACTCTTCCGCTGTAAGGAATCCCACAAAATGTTATGCTGTATTGAATCGAAAGCTTTCGAAAAATCTATAAATATACAATAAAATCTTCCCTAGATTTTGACAAGTATTTCTGTATAACAGATGAAAGTGTGAATATATTATCTATAGTAGAATATTTCTTTCTAAAACCGGCTTGTGATTCGTCTATTATTTTGTTATCTTCACACCATTCGTAAAGCCTATCATTCAAGATGCACATAAAAACTTTGCATATTGCATCTATTAATGAGATGCCTCTATAATTGTTCGGATCATGCAACGAACCTTTCTTATGGATGGGGATTATAATACTTTTCCCCCAAGAGTCAGGAACAGAACCTGTTGAAAATATTTCTCTAAATAATTTAGATAGAAAAGGCAGAATTGCAGACGACGTTTGCTTTAAAAAATCGATTCCAATCCCATCAGGTCCTGGAGATTTCTTGCTATGCACCTTTTTTAAAGCTTTAATAATTTCTTCTTCTGTGATGTTACAGTTTAATCTGTCACAGTTAACATTAACGGATATATTTACAAGATCACTATTTTGAGCAATGGTAGGTGCTACATCTACATTGAGAAGATTCTTAAAATGGTCAAACCACTGACTACTTGAAATATGGGAGCTTTTGGTCTCGCTACTAGTATATGAGTTCTTAATAACAGACCAGAATTGTTTTGGATTGGTACTTGAGGCTATCAAAAGTTGACGATTCTTATACTCATGAGCAGCTTTTGCTTTTTTGCATGTACTCTTAAAAAAATTTCTAGCTTGATGAAAAGCAAGTAAATCAGTGGCAAAATTTGTTACCCTAAACTGTCTTAACAACTTATACTTTCTATGCTTAGCTTGCGTGCATTCATTATTCCACCAGGGGGGCTGTTTTTGCGAAGGTCGATAAGAATGATTTTTTTTATTCAGTGAAGAAGCAGATTTGTACAAATGATTGAAGTCAAATAACATATCCCTGGCGGAACATGTTCTTAATTTATCGTAGAAAGCGACGATAAGTTCATTGAAATTTCTCAGAAATAATTCCTTTTCGGATTCCTTCCAACTTAATCTTAAATATTCAGTAAGAGGATCATTTAATTGCTCCTCGTTCGCTGAAGTTGCTCTATTAAAGGTAAACGTACAATAGAGAGGGCAGTGCATTGAAAAATAGCAGTCGTCCACCCCAAAATTTGAGACACATTCAAAAACGGACGAGGAGGCCATCATATAATCAACTACGCTTGCCCCGTTATTAGCAAAGCACGTAAATTCTCCATCTGTATCATTAAAAAGCCTTCCATTAAAAACATGAATATCATAAGTACAACATAAATCAATCATAGACAAGCCAAATCTGTTATATACCTCATCCTTTGACTTTCTTGGTAAGTCAAAACTATCTGAGGGATAATTAATATCACAATTGAATACATAATCTAAATTATCGTTTGGAATGTATTCCACAAAATCCTTAATTCTACTGTTAAGGTCGCCTGCTATAAACAATGCAGCATTAGGATAATAGTGAGTTATTTCAAAAATTTTCTCATTTAAGATTTCAATACCATTATCATTCTGTATGTCATAAATAGGAGAATTAGCAGGTGATACATATACAAAGAGTAAAATAATATCCTTTCCGTAGGCCATTGTGGAGCTTTTGAACAATAAGGCTACAAGCTCTTCAAAATCTTCAAAGATTCTGCTTATGAGACCTTTTTCGACAAGTTCATTCTTAACAAGAACAGTAACTCCTCCAGAACTCCTTCTGGCATGACTCGAGCGTTTTCGTATAAAGTCAAAGTGCGTAAAGTCATTGAAAACGTTCTCCAAATGTTGTCCCTCATACGACCAGGTCTCGCACATTCCAAAAATATCAAATTTACGAACATATGAATTAAAGAAATTGTCAAATTTATATTTAAGAAAACCCTCTATATTTACACAGGCAATTGACACATCAAACTTGCAAAGAGTATCATTGCCTGGTCGATTTATCACCGGATTAATACGATCAAATCTCCCACTATTCTGATTGAAACGAGATTCTCCACAGATAGTCTTTTCCGGGCCTCGGCCGTGACCCTATAGATCATCTCGAACTGGACACTTAGACTCAAAGTCATATGAGTAAACGACCCCGTCAGCTATGAGCTTGTCATAACGAAAGAATGCTGGTTTGTTTTTGCCCAGGGTTTGTTTCAGAAGCGGGAAAAGGGCTGTTCTCTGCCGGGTTACCCTTTCCGGAAAGTCTTCAACAATTCGAATGGCTCTGCTGTTATCACCGTGCGTAGAATCTTTACGGGTGTGACGATACGCTTTCAATATACGCTCCCTGTCTTTATAAAACGAGAATTTCACAATGACCGGCCTTGGAGAATTGCCGCTTGGTAACCTATGGGCTCTTTCTATAGACACCGATTCCTCGTCGATTCCCAACCGCGAAATCTCATTCCTCACTTTGGCCTCCGTTTGTTCCCATGTTTCATTTCGTTCATCTTCAATACCGTATAGCTTCAAATTGTCGCGACGTGATTGGGCCTCAAGACGTTCACTCTTTCTTTCAGAATTGATAGCAACCTTTTTCACAAAATCCATTGAGTCTGACAGAAGTTCAACCTCTCTTGAGAGTTTTTCGTTTTGCTCTTTTAACAACATGTTTTCAGACTGTAATGTGGAAACTGAGCGCTCTAATTTATCAAACTTCGAATTCATGTGTTTCACATCGCTCCGAATTTCTAAAAGTAATGATGTTGTATCTAGTGGTATGTCAGATCCACCTGCCGTTTGACGGTTATTCCCAAGATCAGTGTCTAATACTGTCGAGCTGTTAGATGAAATACTAGAATCTGACGCCACTTGCTCAGGCTGCGACAATCTTGTTTCATTGAATGGACGTTGCGTTTGTGACTGTTTGGCAGAGGACACTTGTGAATCGTTTAACCAACGATTTAAATCAGACTGGAATGGTCGACATAGCGGAGGGGATTTGACGATGTCTGCAAATGATTCATTAGATTCATGACTGCTTTTCCCATGAAGTTTGTTACCTTTGTCCCTTGCGTTTCGGGTCTGCATTCGATTAGGATTTGGCGTATAGTCATGACCCCTGCTGTTTCCCCGGCCAGTGGGCGGTCCGCTACCTGTAGCACCTCTGTTGACAGGTCCAGGATTACTTTCAACACATTGGGCGCATAACAGGGCAAATAGTACGAAACGAATACATAACGGGATCTTAGTCAGACTTATTCGTAACATTTGTTGACATAGTTTCGTTCGAAGGGGCTGCGAATAACATCCGATCCTGCATCGATACGTCGATAAATCGACCCCCATATCTGGTTTGTTATTGTTTATATTGAACTGTCAAACTGTCAGACCTGTCAGACCCGTCAAACCGGTTTTGTGGCTAATGATATACAGGGTACAAAGGTCATCAATATATACATGTATGAAGAGGAACACCAGGGTTTCTTTCTCCAAAAGCACGTTATTTCGAACAAGTTTCACAGAGTTCACCTTTCTAAGTTGTCGGAGATATCTTCGTAGATAGCCGATGAAAACTTCAAGTAGAACTTCGCTCTTGTTTGGTAGCTTTTCTAAGAATAGCTATGCCATTTCTTCTGTTGACAAAAACACGACTTCTCTAAAGGGCGACCACTCTTGATCATTTGTATGATGAATTTGCACATATTAATAATGTTTTCAGAGCTATGACAGCTCTTGTCTCTTGTAAAGAGACAACATGGCTCACTACTTTTATTAAAAAGCAGTAGAAATGATTTGTATTTGATATTGAAGGTTGATTATGAATTTTATTTGATTTATTTTCCAGTGACACAATTGACTACAATAGACTTCTGGTTCATAATGGGGCTATTTATGTGGTTGGTATGACAATAGGATCAGAGGTGAAGGTCATATCAATTGACCTTGATGGATCTGTGACCTCCAAAAAATCTGTCATTGCAGGTTTCAAGAAAGGCTCAAGGTATGAGTGACAGTTTCATCGAAAATATATCTTCATCTAAGGTTTATTACCCATGATGATCAAACATTTTCCAATGTTCCTATACATGAAATGTCTTAGATAGCTATAAAATATAAAGCAGTGAACATACAATGACCGTAGATTTTCTTGAGAGGCAGTCTCCCGACTGACTTACGGAATGCCAATGGTTCTACCCGCCTTGACCAGCCCCTATGGGTAGTTGAGAATGGGGTCTTCCTCCATCATTAAGAGTTGGGCATCGCTACATAACTGAAATAATGTTGATGTGATGTAAAACCCATAAAAAAAAATAAAAAAAAAATACAATGACCGTATTGACAACAAAATTCTGTCAAACATTGATAGGTACTCATAGATGGATGAAGAAGCTATTATCCTCTTTCATATATACCAATCTTTGCTTTCTTTTATTCTATGGGGCCCTCTCTAGATTGGCATTTTCATTAGAGGCAAAATTACGAAATCCGAAAGCTCTGTTGCCTTGTGGTTGAAGTAGAGAACTTGAAATTGCATGGCCCCTCTCCATATAGGCTCAAAGTCTGGTGAGGGATATTGATTTTCATGAGAGTAAGTCTCCCCTCTTACTTACGGAATGCTGATGGTTCTACCTGGCCTGACCAGCCCTTATTGGTAGTTGAGTATGAGATGTTCCTCAATCATTAAAAGTTTGGGCATCGCAACATAATTGAAATAATGTTGACCAGATGTAAAACCCATATAGAAATATTAAGCTTAGTGTCTGCCTTGTGGATGATTAATTGTGATATAACTGGAATATTGTGGAAAGACTGTAAAATTCTCACCAACTAACATTCCATGTTTAAGGTGTGTACAGGTACAGGGCCAGTACCTGGTGTGTTATAGCAAGACAACAGACTCCTTCCAAGTGTTGAATGTCCAATCTCCAGGGGGATTTGTCTCCACATCAGTGCAGGTATTTATCATGTACAGCCAACTCTTGTTAATCCAAACCATATTAATCTTGATGTCTCATGATTAATTAAACTGATTAATTGCGCATTAATTCGCCCCATTAAGTTCGGGATCCGGTGTTCCAGGTCCAGATTTTGATATCGGGATACAGATCTACACTTTTATCTGTATTTATAACTTAAATCCAGATTTTCAAATTTGATATCCCTATATCATAATATAATACAATTTGCCCTTTCAGACAACTAGAGACAAGAGATTATGAAATTCTCAGTTTTTAAGATAGATAATTGACAATTAAGGGAACAGATTAAAACCCATCTTTTTGACTTCATAAGATAGTTGAGTGTGTAGTCTAATGAACCATTTTTGTATTTTGACAGGATCTGAATGTTGGTGAAGAGAGCATTCAGGTGAACAAATGGGCGAGTGACATGTCTGTTAATGAGAATGGATTACTTGTCCGACTAACCTCCAGCCACTCAGCCTATGTTAAGGTACAAGATGGAGGTAGAGTGACTGTAGTCAAAGATTTACCAAAGGTATGATTTCAATTTTATATAAATACATCTAGATCTAGGTTGTTGTTTATCATATATCATTATGCATGGTTTTTGACATTCCATCAAGCATTGAGTATTGTATGACTACTCAGGATGATGATTGTATAAAAAGCTGTTACAAGAGCTTTGAATTTGACAAACTTGGGAGACATTGGTGCAGTTATAGAGCATCAGCCTTTTGTACCAAGGGTCCCGGGTTCGATCCCCTTTAGGCAAGGTGATAATTGCTGAAACTAACCCACAAATCGACACAAGAACTGGTTTAGTATCCAGGAAGCGGTCATCAAGAGTGATTTTAACAAGCTTCAAACTTCCTTCACAATCAATGTAAAATGAATAAGTTAAGTCTTATGAAGTATTACTATTATTATGACAAGTACAAAAGTACTAAAAGAAACCTGAAGGCACAGTTCAAATCTTGTAGATACAGATATAACAGTCTCCCAGCTTAATCAAGGAAAGTTGAAGGTTCTCCTGACTTATATTGATCTATCCATTATAAACATTGATGATAAGTGAACGCAACATAGCTGAAATAACATTGACACAATGTAAAAACACAACATAAACCTGATCAAGTATCTTGTATTGCAATGATAGCTTCCCAATACCTAAAGTAATAATTAAGTAAAATTGTGTAAGCTCTAGAATAGTTAACAATTAACAGAGAAATACATTAAATTCCCTTTAAAAGAGTTGCTGATACAGTAATATTTTCATGATACTTTTAAAACTGTTAAGACAATAATGGTTTAGTTTTAATAAGCAATCAACTAAGGTCAGCCAAGAATTGCTGGAGTAAATTTGGTATAATATCGGGCACCAATGACATCAGAGATTTCCCTTTTTCCCTTTTAATAGCCTTGTTGATCTGTTAAATGACAGTGTTATTGTTTGAACCAAGTTTTGCAGTTTCTTTAGCGCTTTTAATGTTATTTAATGTTTAGAGACAGACCCTCTTGATAGTTTGTTTCTATTTGATAAATATTTTTTTTAATTAACCCTTTAAGTGCTGGAACTGACTTCATGCTAATGCAAACAGGTTAGATCCAGGCCAGCCGCCAAGTAGAATGGCAGCTGGCCTGTGATCTAACCTGTTTGCTTCTTTGAGTATCTTTCTAATCAAACTTAAGCAGATATCTAAGGTTTTGTCAAGCAGACAACACACAAATGTATTCTTAAGAAATAATCTAGCATTCTAAGGGTTATTGATGGAAAAGGCTATATCACAATGATGATTATCTTGTAATACATTTTGTTACAACTTTCTGTGTTTATTTCAGGCTATTTCCTCTATAATAGTAAACTATGATGACAAGGATTACCTTTTGACCGTCGAGCGATCAGGATTTGAAGTAAGAACAATATTTTATACACATATGAAGCCTAGATAATTTTATAGTTTAAACATTATTTATTAAACTTTTAATTTGATTAGGGCTGGGACTTGATTTTTTAAATTAATTTGTTACATCATTATGAAAATAATTAGGTTTTCTTTGTCAACTTAACTTTTTTTTAATGACAATATTGTGGACTGCTTTCAACTATTTTGAATTTAGGAGTTGTTTTTTTCAATGACTACTTATTTGTTTCTCAGTTCAAAAGAACTTTAAAACTATCTCTTTACAAGATTGCGCTCACCTTAGTGTCAATTTAGGGTCCTACAGGGCCCAGTGATTAGGGTGGTGGACTTAGAACTTGGGGGTCCCAGGTTCTAGCCCCACAGACACCTCGGGTTTTGTGGGAGTGACTTTAAGCAATTTAGAAGTCATTTCAGAGCCCTAGCCTAGTACTGGCTGATTCAAGAAAGCTGTTAAATAACTGAAAAAATGCTGATACAGTGTTTAACACCATACAAAATAATGCCATGGCTTCTTTTTTTGTTTAGAAAAGAAATTTTTTAAAATTAGCAAGGAAAAAAATGTGGTAATATGATACAGAGTATGTATGGAACTGTATCTGTCAAAGCTAGTGTGAAGGCCATGTAGAGCTTCAAAACAAACAAGGAGACCTTTACATTTTCTCACATGCACATAGTTTCATTATATGACATAATAATTATGCTACAAAAAGCTATGTTTATGTTGCAACACCTTGCTGTGAAATATGATTGAATGTAGAGCATGTTTTATGTACAGGAGCTGTCTTTGAGAGGTTATGATGCAGAGATGAAGGAAGAGATCCCAGAACTGAATCAAAAGTTTCATTATGCCACCTTTAACGGACTGCCAGACGAGGTGAATATGACAAGGATTTGTTTCTGTATTGTGTTAAACATTGGTTACATAATAAAGAACAACTGTACTGTGACGACAGTCCTCTTAATATACTTGTCACTTAATTTTCTGAGATATCTATCAGTACTAGGCTTTGAAATAATATTTTGCCCGAAGTTTACTTCTCCATGAGAAAATAATTCTGTATGATAATGAAGGGTAGGAGGTAAAAATCAATTATTTTTTTTCATTGAAAGATGCCTCTCATTTTATTTCTATTCAAGGATGAAATAGGCTTCACAAGATTGTTTTATTTGTTTTTCATTGTAGTTGGAAAAGAGCGTTTTCAAACTTTTGACCGAAACACAAAGGATTTCATGTTCATTCTTCCAAATGGAGAAGAAAAGCTTAAGACAATTAAATTGTAAATTAAATTGTAAATTCCCATTTTCAAAAATTATAAATAAATCTTTTTTTTACAGTACGATTTATAAGTTTAGACAATTTAAGTTATTAAGATATGTGAAATTGAAATTTCACATTCATGTCATGTATTCTTTGTGATAGTTTGTCCTCACAAATTGTAATAAAGTTAAGAAAAGTTTAAATTTTTTTGTGATTGCATTTGTATTTGTAGGACTTTGCTACTTTTAAGTATTGACAAATGAAAGAAATCTTGATGTTAAACTTACTCTTCGTTTTAAATATTTTACAGCTTTTAGGTTTGCTGGCTAGAAGGTCAAAGGATGGGAAAATGGTCTATAAGCTGATTATACTCTCCGAAGATCACTCCCTACAACTTGTCCACAGAATTGGTAAAATTGTGTCTTATACTTAAACAGATGTAATTTGTTTTCAAACCTTTATAAAACGCCAAATGTTTGTCTTTCCAAAATTGAAAGAGTATGCAGAGGACATTTCAAAATGTGGTGTAATTGAAAAAACAATCACCTGATAGGGCAAAAAATATTGTGGGAAAATGAGAAGTTGTTCTTCAATAGCAATTTCTCCTTTTCCCACAATGTTTTCCAGAGTTACCTGCAACAAACTGGCCAAACATCGTTATTGTTTAGAAATGGGTTAATGAAAACATGTCAACTCAATATAAGCCTCTCTCCCAAACAATTTAAAAGTGTTACGGATACTACACAGGTATTGCCTAAAGGGTAGATATGTTGATTAAACATTTTGTTTGTATTGTATTTTTTTTATTGGCTTAACTATTTGGAGAATTGGGGTATTCTATTGACAGACTTTATGACTTTCGGCTGATCTTGTTTTTCCTTATTCATCCTTATTCAGGCTAATATATATCTTGAAATGAAATTAAGTGTTACTAAAATATTTCAGTGCAGGGGAAAAGAAACAACTTTTGTCAATTAGGTTTTTGTACACCATCTGTTGTATGCCCACCAAGTCAAATTTCTTTGAACACATAAGTAAATATAACTTTTGCTTGATTTAACTTTTAACATTGATGAGTCTTTTCTTTTATGTTTCCAGGTAAAATTTTATGGAGAAGGGAAGAATGTCTTGCCTCTGTTGCTGCTGTAGAAATGGTGGACCTACCTGTCTCTGAAAACCAAGCAAAGTTTGAGGATGAGTTCGGCTCTCAACATGGTAAAGTGAAATCCCAAATACTTGGTTAAATGGAGGTTTTTTTTGCAAACCTTTGTTATGACTGATTTGAAAAAATTGATTAGATAAAATACCATTTTTACATTATAGTTACTTAGCTGAATATTTAATGTTTTAGCATAGGGTCTATATTGTGATACTACCTAATATTTATTCAGCCACATGATTAACTCGTTCACACCTTACATTTTTCGTCTTTCAGCAGACAATTTTCAAAAAGCTTTGTGACAAAAAATGCAATTGCTTGGCACAAGCAATCTCTTGTTTTGCCACAAGGCTTTTCTTTTAACCTTTTCACAACAACAAACTTGTTAAGTTATTCCCATGTTTACAAAGCTTTTTAAAGTTGTCTGCTGCATGTTAAAAAAGGTTGTTAGCAGGTGGTAGAGTTAAAAGAAAATTTGCCCTAGATATTTTCAATGCTCTTTACTCTTAACCTCATTACTAACACAGTACTTGGTAGATAGTCACTTTAAGACACATGCTGCATAAACATTTGGGAACATTGTGTTGAATAAAAAAAATATTTTATACATGCTTTTTTTTCAGTGATCATAATTGTTTCTACATAGTAAGAAAGGAGAATTAAATTCTAATACTCTTAAATGGTTTGTTATGCCGTCAATTTGGTGATCTTGTAGCATTTTGGATAATGTTAGCCCTTTGTCTTTTTGTAAGGTGAATTCAAAGATTGTATAACACTCTTTACAGATAATGTTGCAACAATGTTTGTCAAGAGAATCAAGACTCAGCTGTCACAATTATATGTAAGTATCATATCTCCTTTTCTCTATTACTTTGTCAGAAATATTTTGATGCTATCCGTGAAATATTTTCTTCAAAAAGAAATAAATATTAAGATATATATATATATATTTATCATATTCACCAATTTATTGCAAGCTTTGTTAAAAGTATTTACAAAAATGAAATAACTATCAAATGTTACTATAGATTCATCTTGTGAAAAATCCTCTCTTGCTTAGTTTGACGAGAAAATCTCTTTGCTTATATTGTTAATCAAAATCTTACAATATGTTTAAGTCACACATTTCTTCTACATAAATTTAAATAAATTTGGGTTGTAAAGGTTGATGACTAAGTCCTAAAGACAATGCAAGGGTTCAACGCAAGACGAAAGCAAGTGCTTCCCAAACATGAATCTCTAACTATACTAGTATTGTGCTGAACCCTCGAATGGTTGTGAAGGCTAACTTCCATGATAGTCTGAGTAACAAGGATATCAGTATGACTGGAAAGGCCAGCTCTGTGGTCAAGAAAGGAAAGGACTGCTTGCATCAAAGGAGCGAGACAGTTATATTCAAGATTTATTGAAATTGTATTAACCCTTTACCAAACAACCATTTCAAAATGTGATGAAGTTGAAAAAACATTGTGGGAAAAGAAGAAATTGCTCGTTAAGGACAATTTCCCCTTTTCACACAATTTTTTTTCCAGAGTTGTTTGCAAGAAACAGGTCAAATGTTGTTATTGTAAATAAGTTAAACTACTAGACGGCATCCTGACATGTATTATGTTTTTCAGACATTCCTCCTTCACCAAATGCACCGCCTGCAGCATGGCAAACATCACTCCAGTCTTCTATCAGTGGACGATGATGAGGACGAAGATTTGCTCAGAGATGAGTTTAACCTCCATAAGATGGTCATACTTGTAACCTCTCCAGGCAAGGTGCGTATATACAACGATATTGATATATATAAAACAACAAATTCTATATCGGGGCTTTTTTTCATTTAATATGTTCAAGTTCAAACATTTTATTAGCATACCATTTACATGTCGTTGCTACATACATATATACATTTACATACACATACAATATATGATTATAAATAAGTAAGTTAATTTGATGAATTATTATACAATAATGGAGGTTATTGGTATGGTGTTTGGTGAACAAATAAATATTTTTGTTTGCTTCATATCTTTGTTGCTAGTCAGCACTGATTTTGGAATAACAAGCATCCATGTAAGACCCTAATGGTACATGTTTTACGTTAACCCATTACCAAACAACAACGACATAAGACCAGTTTGTTGCAGACTACTCTGTAAAACATGGGAAACGGAGAAATTGCTCTTAATGAGCAATTTTTCCTTTACCGACAATGTTTTTTACTCTATTGGAGGATTATTTATCAATTTCTTCACATATTGAAATGTCGTCTGCAAACTTTCAATTTGGGACATTTGAAAATTATTCCTTTTGGTAAAGGGTTAAGACTGAACTATCCATATAAGTAAGTGACTTTGAGTTCAGTATCACTACTTTATTTTTAATTATCACATCCATTCATGCATCAAATGTTGTTGTTTTATTCAGATTGTGGCCATGCAGAGTATGAATGGTCAGATTGTGTGGCAGCACTTTATCCAAGATTTAGCTCCCTTTGACCGGTTTGGAAAGGAGAAATTCCTCCTCTACACCCAGAGAACAACCGCCCACTTTCCTCATGAACCCCAATCTATGGTGATTGGACGAAACAGGGTACTTTATTATACATTATACTTTCCTCCGATTAAACCTTAACCAAACGCCAAATTTTCGACGGTCCCAAATTGAAAGATTTTCAAAATGGGATGAAATTGAAAAATAATCTGATAGGGCAGGAAACATTATGGGAAAAGGAGAAATTGCTAATTGATAGCAATTTCCCATTTTCCCACAATGTTTTCCAGAGTCGTCTGTAACATACTTGTCAAATGCTGTTATTGTTTGGTAATGGGTTAAGGTAGAAAACCCATAATGTGCCATTTTGAAACTCCTTTTTTGTGGGATTTCTTTCTTACTTCTCAGTATTTATAGGCCGGGACTTTTAGATGTAAAGCGAATAGTTCCAGCCTAGACCGATGTATACAGTGAACCACCAAAGTAATCTGACAAAACAAAGATATACAAAACGGCGAATTATGGGTATTCTACCTGAAGTGATGATTGTTGAGGGATTGAAGACAACTGGCTTTGATTTTAACTCTTGACACTGTGATTAAACCTCTTTGCCATAGCTGTTACAGAAAACTCACTCAAAGAAGAAAACAAAAGTTTTGAAACTTTAAAATACATTTCAAATATTCCCTGCTGTAAATATAATAAAAGACGGATCAATCAGTTTTAACAATGTAGGGTTTGGGGAAGGAGAGTGGCAGTTAGGAATAAAGTACACTGGTGCTCTGTAGAGATATGTTTTGAGAAAAAAACAACAACTAATTTTGTCATTCAATATTTATCATCAATTGACTGATTTCTCTCTTCTTCTTTGTATGAGAAATCTGCATTTAAATGTTTGCAGAGGGGTAGGTGGTCAAAGAAAAGTGCCGTTGGATTATTCCCTTATCATAGCTGAAAAAATTGAAATGTCCATAAAAGCCCCTTTCATTTTCAGGTATCGGGTAGAGGTCATATTTATGCATTTCACCCTATTACTGGTCAGGCTGTGGACCAAATGCCCGTTACAGGACTCCATCTTCCATTCAACATACAGCAGGCTTTCCTACATGGAGATATGGACGAACATTTCTTGAGAGGGGCTGTAATGCTGGATGATTCAAACATGGTATTTCTTATTGATAAATATTATATAGTTTTCTTCATATATTCTCCTTGTAGCAGACTGTCTTGAAAATATTGGTGACAGGGGGAGAAGTTGCTCACATTGAATTATATTTTTCTGTAGCAGATTGCCTTGAAAATATTGGTGACAGGGGAAAATTGCTCACAAAGAATTATATTTTCTTTGACATGCTAGTGTCTTCCTTTTGTTCCTTAGATAATTAATATTATGATACTTGAACATATTTATTAGATGTAACTTAATTTGAACCAGCCACATAATTAGGCATGAGGAAATGGGTTGAAGAGTTCTTTAGATTAATATGCTAAATCCCTTACTCTGGGGTTTCATTAAGTTTCATTAATATTTGTTGTAGGAGGGTGATTTACAAAAGTAGGTGGGGATATGGGGGGCCTCATCAGAAACCTTATCATAAAACTGACCAAAAGAGCCAGGGTTTCGGGTAAAAGGAGCTGTGGAAAATTCCCGACCACCGTTTTTTTGATCAAATACATACACATCCTATTCAACAAATTTGAAATCCTGTATTGTCATAACCATCAGACAGACTGAATGTATGTTCATCTCTTTGTTTGTCTACTAACTTATTTCTCCACTCATATGACTTGATGATTTATTAAAGATAGGACTAAATAATGAAAGGTTTTTCTACCTATCATTTTTTATCTGCTTCAAAGTTCCATAGGCCAAAGATGATGTTCAAAAGTATATAAGTAATAAAGAGTCTGTCTCTGTCTATAGAAAGCCAGGCATCACAAGATATTTGAAAAACTATTCATATGGTTTATAACCTGAATTGAGGTAAGCAGACTTTGTTATTGATTCACGGATTGTTATGCTCACTAGATGAGGAACAGCCTTTTCAATTTGATGTGTTCATGTATTTTTTCCACAGGTCCATACATACCCAAAGAGTCTACAAGGTTTGGTTAAGGAGAGAAGTCCCTCGTTATATATGTACACAGTTGACACAGAGAAAGGTGCTCTGAATGGCTTTCATATCATCACTAAAAATAATCAGGTAAATATAAGTAAAAGCATTTAAGATTATTAATGATTTTCAATATTATGAGATTATTTGTCAATATCATGTATATAATATGGCAATACTGCCTTCTTAGAACTAGGGTTTTTGGACATTCTTGATGGACAAAGTTTTCTTTTACCTGAGCATTTGAACGAAAAACATATTATTTGTGAATGAAACTTGATTTAGATGTTCTCTTACTTATCAATATTTTTATAATATATCAGAAGATCAGAGCTAGTCACTAAAGAAAGCTTGTCCAGGAACTGTTAGAGATTGGCTAAAATAGGAAATTGCTTGAAACATTTAATTCTGGACATCTGTTTCATGATGACGCAGAAAGTATGACCCTTTGGGATACATATTTAAAAAATTCCTTTTCTTTTTTTTGTTTAAGTTGCTAGGTGATAAGGTGTGGAATATGCAGATACAGAACACTAAACAGAACCTGAAGATTACCAATATTGTGTCAAAACCAGCACATGGTATGTTAAACATTATGTAACAGTAAAAGGTTTAGATTTAAATAAGTATTGTTACTTTTCTTTCATGTCTTTTAAGATTTAATTGTCAATACATTAGGGTAATACATTAGAGTAAAGAAATAGAAATCACATAGCCCTTCTCTGCTTGGGTTCAAATCCCAGTGTTGGTATGTGGATTTTTATGAGAGGTAGTCTCCGAACTGTCTTACAGAATGCCAATTGTTCTTCCTGGCTTGAGCAGTTGAGTATTGGGTCTTCCTCCATCAATAAGGTTTGATCATCATGACATGATTGAAATAATGTTGACCGAATCCAAAACCCATATAGATAAATAGGAAATTCATCATTGGCACTAACAAATCATATTTAGTCACATATAAAAATCTATTTCTTAAGCCGATTTCCAATATGAGAATAAGTGACTGGTTAGAATTGAAAACCACAACAGACAACAAAATGTAGTAAGAAAGTTAGTATATTTTCCTGAATGTCTTGGGTAGAATTTAGAAACCAATGTTAAAAGAAGTATCAATTGCTCATCATATTCCCATGGTTACCACAGATGTCTTCAATAGGTCTATCAAAGTGAAGTAGTTTTGTGTGTATGGAACGTTATCAAAATGATGTTTGCATCTAATTAACAGAGCATGTTCACTCTGTGGGTCGAGTGCTTGGTGATAGAAGTGTCCTGTATAAGTATCTCAACCCAAACGCTGTGGTCATTACTGCTGAAGGGGAGGAACCTGCTACATCACAGCAGAAAGGTAAGTCTTTATGGTTATTACAGTTAACATTGTATAAGCCCTTTCTCCTTAGCTATTTCGAAGGTTCAATGCAAGACTACAGTAAGTGCATGTTTGTGAAGCACTTACTCTAGTCCTGCACTGAACCCTCGAGTTACTTCCATTCATCCATTACAAACTCTTTTTTTTTTTTTTTTTTAAAGTAAAATACTTTTAAACCTATGAATAATTCAAAATACTTTTATCATGATGCATGCTAAATGACATTAACTTATGATGTGGCTTAAAACACCATGCATTCATTCTTTCTGGCTGGCATAGTGGTTAAGAAAACAGAACGGCATATCAGATGGTCTTTCTTCGTCTAAGTTCAAATCTTGGTAAGGGAAAATTTGAATTTCCATGAGAGATAGTCTCTCAGCAGTGTGGGCCATTTGCAAGTTTTACAAGTACCAGTTGTTGGGTACATTTTTACCCTTACAACCACGCTCCCTTTGATTATGATTGTACATTTCAAGCAAATGATTGTCAAATATCAACACAAAGAGATTCATTATGAGATTATCAAAAAAGCCAACTAGTCCTCTTACTTTTCATATTGTGATAAAAACAACTTCATGGTAATGGTAGTTTTGATACTGTTTTTACTTTATTTCAGCCTATCCTTTCTTGAATATATACATTGTTGACATGGTAACGGGTCACATGATCTTCCACTGTAACCATAGAAAGGCTTCTGGTCCAGTCCATGTCATTCACTCAGAAAATTGGGTAGTGGTAAGTTGATTGGGGGAGAGGGGTATATTTTACCTGATATTAATACCTTTTGATGAGTGATTGTAATAACACTGTGTTAACCACAAGACATCCACAGCCAGTCTCTTTTTAGCTCCACTATTCAAAGAATAAAGAGAGCTATAATACTAATTATGCTGCCAGTGTCACACATTGGCTTAGTTTTTACATGCAAGTTTGTATCTCATGAACTACTGTATGGAATTGGTTGATAAATGTGTTCAGAGTCCTAATCTAATGTCCCTGACCAAGTTTCATACCTCTTGTTTTAAATTTATGCAAATTAATCAGCATTCTGTACTTAGAATATTTTGGTTCAGCTCTTGTGTTTGTCAAGGTTGTCCCCCTTAAAGGTTTTTGTTCACAGAAGAAAAAATTTGAAAGGCAAACAAAATTTCTTTAAAACATTACAGCTTTGTATTTTTATCAGATATACTAATAGAAGAAGCTATTGAAAGCATAGATAATTCAGGAAGCATCAATTTGTCTAAGTATGAACAGTTAATATGTGGTAGATCTCAAAAGAGATTTTGGATTAGAATACATGTCAACTCACTGTATGCACACTTTTAAAGAATTTAAAACAATCAAATTCTGCATCCAATGACTATTCTTCAGTATCATCATATAACAGAACAGCTATTGTGCAGTTTTAAAGAAATTTATATTCAACTTCCAAATGATGTCACATCTATGGACAAGAATCTTAAACAAATAACACTGTCTTATATTGACCCTTATAGTGCTGGAACCAACTTCATGCCAATACAAACAGGTTAGATCCAGACCAGCCGCCAAGTAAATTGGCGACTGGCCTGTGATCTTACCCGTTTGCTTCTTTGAGTATCTTTCCTCATTAAAATTCAGCATATAGTTAAGGTTTTGGAAAGCAGACAACACATATTTAGAAAATTCCTCAGTATTCTAAAGGTTAACCAAGCACTGTTGGTGTTTGCTTCAATCAAGACTACTTTATTTTTAACTCTTCTTATTTGAAATATGATATTCACTGTGTGTGAAACACCTCTATGTTCTAACTTTAGGAGACTATTTCCGGTCAATAATTTCTCTTATCTATGATAACAGTTACTTTAGTAGTTGTACATATTCTTTCCTAATATTTGATAAATGTTATAGCAACAGTATTCCTAATTGATAGGCATCTGCAGTATAATTGGTTACTTCAAAGAAATATATTCCCTTCTATAACAGTATCCATCATAGCATTGTTTATTAATTTTTAACACCGTACAAACAAACAAACAAACTTGTCAATTAAATTAATTGCTTTTGTGAAAATGTTTTACTCTCAGTTATAGTATGCTTGCTTAAATTGAGAAACTGTTTACTTTCAATTACAGCTCACATGACACTTTTATAGATACATTTACTTTCAATTACAGCTCACATGACACTTTTATAGATACATTTCCTTTCAATTACAGCTCACATGACACTTTTAAAGATACATTTCCTTTCAATTACAGCTCACATGACACTTTTATAGATACATTTCCTTTCAATTACAGCTCACATGACACTTTTATAGCTACATTTCCTTTCAATTACAGCTCACATGACACTTTTATAGATACATTTACTTTCAATTACAGCTCACATGACACTTTTATAGATACATTTACTTTCAATTACAGCTCACATGACACTTTTATAGATACATTTCCTTTCAATTACAGCTCACATGACACTTTTAAAGATACATTTCCTTTCAATTACAGCTCACACAACACTTTTATAGATACATTTCCTTTCAATTACAGCTCACATGACACTTTTATAGATACATTTCCTTTCAATTACAGCTCACATGACACTTTTATAGATACATTTCCTTTCAATTACAGCTCACATGACACTTTTATAGATACATTTCCTTTCAATTACAGCTCACATGACACTTTTATAGCTGGGCTCTTCATTGGACCAAAATATTATGAGCCATTTTGGCTAAGCTACCCAAATTTTCTTTAGCCACTTGGATTTTTGCAAAGCCAAATTTGGCTAAGTCTTTTTAGCCATTTTAGCAGAAATATTAAATATAAATTACAGTTCATTTGTTCAATTTACAGACCAATTATTGAAATAGGCTAGAATGGTATTTATCACATAATAAAATAAATGATGTGTAAATTGAACAAATAAATAACAGTTCTTGTATCAGCCACTTCATTGTGTGGTTGTTCTTAGTAGAGTACTACATCCTATACCTCAATAAATGTTTACAGAACTTTGGGACAGGGTTAGAAAGACGACAGAAAATAATTAAACTTGCATGCATGCACCTGGCATGATTCATTTTTTAAATAAAACAAAATAAACATTTAAAAAAAGAATATAAAATAACTGTTGATTGTAAATAAAACAAAATAAATTAAACATTTTAAAAAAGAATATCTAACCTTAAAGTTTGCAGGGTATGCTGCAGCGTTTACGTGATCTGGGAGTCATTGAACTGGCAAGTTGACAGTACTTGTACAATAATGACGTTCTTTTTACTAAATGTGGGAGTTCCAATGCATTAAGATATGCTCATAAAAGGTTAAATTTCCTTGAATGTTTGTTTTAATTACCATTTTTCACCGGGAGTCCCTTTCCCTCATGTTGTTGTTGTTGTTGTTTCGTTGTCCGTAAATTCCGTACCATGGAATTTCGTTCTAATATTGCATCGATGTAATCATTTAAAACGCTTGATATATTGAATGTGTTTACACACAAATAATGTTTTTTATTCGCGTGCTTTTTATTGCAATAAGTCCCATATCACCTTTATGAGTATCTTTTTTTAACGCAGTGAGCTACAGAAATAAGTATCGAAAACGTTTTGGTGTGTTTTATCATTCTGGTACCGACTTTAGTGTGACACATAAACTGAAACCGGGAACCGGCCTGTTTAAACGTTTTCATTAGACGTTGCTATTGGAAATATACATAATGTCTGGTCTCCGGATTTTCTAAAAGAGCGCTTGCACTAGAAAATTTGCTAAGGAACCAAACACTTCTATTTATATTTAAGCTGTTCAACGTCAAACTATTCAATTTTAATTAATGATTACCACTCGTAGTGGCGAAAAGACTTTAGCCATTCTTCCCACTTTCGCCATTACAGACTCTATACAAAATGGGGTCAATTTTACTTTCGCCAAATTGACGAAAGGGTACATTTCTTTTTTCGCCAAACCAAGTTGACTTTCGCCTATGGCGAATTGCGAAGCTTTATGAATAGCCCAGTATAGATACATTTCCTTTCATTTACAGTACACATACTATAGCGCCAAGTCCCGTAGAAATGAAATGGCTGCTATTGAGATGTTTGAAGGAAAACAACAGACCAACGCTACAGCCTTCTCTTCATTTACCGCCCCTGTGCAGCCCCTTGTCATGCGGCAGAGTTTCATCTTTCCTATGCCAATGTTCACCATAGGGACCACAGTCACAGAGAAAGGCATCACCAATAAGGACATTTTGAGTAAGGGTCACTTTTATGCAGGCCTGCTAATTTCAGGCTTTATGATTTTAGATTTTGCCTCTTTGCTGTGTTCTCAATAGGAATTGGTTGAACTGGTTAAAACAAAATCTGAACAGGCACTAGTAGGGGGGGGGGTGGGGTTCATGGGGGTGCTTTACATATCCACTAATTTGAACTGTCCAAAATATAATTTGAAGCAATCATGTTGGCCTGCGGCCTGTTCTTATTGAGAACACTGATTTGTTCATATTGAAGATGTAAAAATTCAGGCTTTAAGTAATGATTTTCTGGCTTGAGCATTCCTTGAGAATAGCAGGCCTGTATGTGGGAGATAGTTTCCTCAATAGCTTATGGAATGCTGATTGTTTTACCTGACACGACAAGCCTTTAGTAGCAGTCAAGTTTGTTTTACCTGACATGACAAGCCTTTAGTAGCAGTCAAGTTTGGGGTCTTGCTCTAGACATAACAAAACAGAAATGATGTTGACACAATGTAAAACCCATATATAACTGAAGACATTACATTTGATAAGACATTTGAAGTAGGGCTTTGTGCTGTCGAAAATTTGAACCTGAGTATAAAACATTGTGGAAAAAAGGTATATGCTCTTTTGAAAAGGCTTATTCAATTTTCCTTTGTCATATCATTATGTTGATATTTATATCCCTTTATTTCCAGTTGCCTTGAAGACGGGTGGTATATTTTCTCTTCCTAAAGCTTTCCTTGATCCGAGGAGGCCTCTCCAACCGACACAAGAAACTGCGTGAGTATTACAGCGTATTTGTTCTCCCAAATCTACTAAAGGTGCTTGTTCACAGTTGTAAGGAAATCTGGAAGTAAAAACCATCTTTAAAACAGTATAATAACTTTACTAGTGCAGGATATTCTCTGCAATAATGCCTTTGGAAGCAATATCAGTTTGTATTTACGCTTTTTGAGCCCTTATATAGTCGATTCAAAGCATTGCAACAGATTTGAGATCTACTGCATATAGACTGTACATACTTTGATATAGGGATGCTTCCTGAAGAAATTTTGATCGTAATAGCTACTTATTGTATATAATTCAACAATACAAAGCATTGTATATTTTGAAGACATTTCTTTTTAACTTTCTTCTCATCTGTGAACAAGCCCCTTTTAACTTATATCATGTTTATTTTTACATTTGAAGGCATGATACATGAAGAGCTTTACAGATAGGTTGTTTTTACTTTTTTGGGAATGAAATGATTAGTTTTAATCATTTATTAAAGTGATTTCTTTGGTCTATTAATCACATTTAGCCGGTGCATGGAAATATTTATGCAAGACGTAAAAGGTTAACCCGGTTTCCCCATTCACAATTTTAGAACATCTTTCAACTAGCACTAGAAAATAAGAATCATTTTATTAGGTCCTTTTCTCACTATTAAGTTGTAAGAATAGCATTAATTGCTTTAGTTATCCATGAATCATTTCCTTAACATTTGCAATGGGTTTTCTATAATTTATCCTCTTTTACAAATTTTCGACTGTCCCAAATTGAAAGAGTTTGCAGACAACATTCAAAATGTGATGAAATTAAAAAATAATCTGATATGGCAGAACCTGTTGTTTTCCCAAGTCGTCTGCAACAAACTGGTTAAAGGTCTTTATTGTTTGGTAATGGGTTAAAAGGTTTATTATGAAGAAATGGCTAATGTCACAGATTGTTTTATATTTATAGAGAAGAAGGCACTCTACCCTACATTCCTGAGTTACCTGTACACACTGAGGGGATTATGAACTATAACCAAACTCTGTACAATGTTAGAGGAATACACACAGCTCCAACCGGGCTCGAGTCTACGTCCTTAGTACTCTCCTACGGGCTAGGTATGTATTGTTGTAGATCTCTTCATAGGCACAAATCTAGGTAGCTTGTAGATTTGATTTTTTTGATAAGACGTAGTCAAGGGGCTGACTAACAGAATGCTATTGGTTTTTCCTTACCTTTCTAGGACTTAAGAGCTAGACATTGCAATGTAACTGAAAAAATACTGATGTGATGTTTGTATGTTATTATCAGTTTTAACTTTGTGCCAACAGTTATTTTATGGGTTACCTGTTATCTCTCAACAGATTTATTCCACACACAAGTCCACCCCTCCAAGATGTTTGACGTTTTAAAGGAGGACTTTGAGCATTGGCTTATTGCAGGCGTTCTACTAAGCATGATGGCAGCTTCGTTTATCACACAAAAATTAGCAGCCAGAAGGGCATTGAACAAACAGTGGAAATGAGGACTCATTTTCACCAGTTTTGAGTTGATGTATTCACATTTCAAAGCAAAAATGATGTGGGGAAAGCCCATAATATATGTAGTGTTTATATTTCCAAGCAAAGACCATTTCGGAAAACGGATTCTTTATATAGTGTTCATATTTGCAAACAAAGATCATCTGGGAAAACCGATTCTATAGTTTGTGTTCAGATATCCAAGCAAAGATCATTTAGGAAAACCTATGATATATTTACTGCTCACATTTCAAAGCAAAGACCATTTGGGAAAACCAATTATATACAGTCTTAACATTTCCAATCATATATCATGGGGAAAACCCATAGCACCTAATGGTTTTCCCATCCCAATGATGTACAAATCATAAACTGAAAGATGCAATGATACAGTGTAAATGATAGTGTAAATTTAAGATACATTTCCCATTGTAAGATCAACAACAATGGCCAAGTTGTTGGTTTTGATGATTTAACACTGAAATCTTTGGTTCAACTCCCGTAAGCAGCTTATTACTGTTGTGTGTCATTTCTTCCTAGTGTTGGTTATATAGATCATCCAAGAAGGTTGTATATATATGTAACTGGAAAAAACCCAGTTGGAAACCGCATTTAATCCAAATAAAAAATCCATTTGTTTTGCATTCCTCTGTCTATAGTTAGCTCCATACAACATATAGTTTCCATTAATCAAAGAAGCAGCGTATTTAAAAGGAGGTTTGTAGTATTGTAAAAGACCTCCAAGGATGCATATTAAGGTGCACAAAATAATGTAGTGCTTTTGAGAGATAATTGCTGACAAACCAAGGTTTATCAAATAGGCTGCTTTAGTCCTATTTTTCGTTGGATTACAATTTCCACATAGATTGATTAGATATTTCAAGAGCTCAATGATAATTATTTTATTTGTATATATTTTATCATTTATATCCAACTTTGATGTGTGTGGAAAGTATGGCTGTGTTTGATATTTGTTAATTATTTGGAATTGATGACAGTGCTACATCTGTTTGGAAGTATGTTGATCCTGTTTTACCTAGAGTATAGTATTTGACAATTAGTACCCTCGATTATGTCTATATGTGGAGCTTCAGTCATTCCACAAGCTACCATTTAAGAAATCTGTTTATTTAACCCATTACCAAACAATAACAACATTTGACCATTTTTTGCAGATAACTCGGGAAAACATTGTGGAAAAAGGGGATATTGCTCTATATGAGCAATTTCTCCATTTCCCACAATGTTTTCTGCCCTATCTGAAGAATCCTTTTTTTTTCAATTTTGAAATGTTATATTGGATTTTACCATAAATTTGTTGTCTTTACTCTTTTCCTTTTATGGAATACATCTTTCTACAGCAAGAAACTTATGAAATTTCCATTTTTTATAAGGAATGAGGAGAGGTTTTATGTTTTCATCGAGGCATGAAAATGAATAGATTGCATTTTGTGTCTACTCTGTGTGCCGAGTTTTATACCCATACCTCATCTTATCTCTTTATTAGAGTCAAAAGCCATACAAGTGTGCTATTCCTCATTGTGTGTTAGATTCTCATGTTTTTGTAATTAGAGCTGTGCTTTAATAACCTTTTGTCACTGAAAAAAAGAGTTTAGTTGCTATTCATTTCAATCATTATGAGAAGGTGAAGATGGGAGGCATATTGCTTCTCTAACCCCTAACTTGTGGGTACTCATTAGATCTCGATTTTCTGGTTCTGATGAATACCCACATGGTGGGATTTGTTGAATAGGTTTTGCTATACAGTGAACCCTCGTTTATCAGAACACGTCCGTTCCCAACAAAATGTCCGGTTTACAGAAAAATCCGGACTAATGAAGCAGAGCATGTTCTTATTCACATTAAGACATAAACGGTCTGTATGAGCGGTGTATAGTTATAACCCTTTAGCAAATGCCAAATTGTCGACCGTCCCAAATTGAAAGAGTTTGCAGACATATCAAAACGTGATGGAATTCAAAGATAATCTTCTGATATGGCAGAAAACATTGTGGGAAAAGGAGAAATTGCTCGTCACGAGCAATTTCTCCTTTACCCACAATGTTTTCAAAAGTCGTCTGCAATAAACTGGTCCAATAATTCCGTTCCCTTACAATTTTGTTCGAGACATCCGGATAATCGGTGTCCGGATAAACGAGGGTTCACTGTACCGAGTGTAAAAGACAGTTATAGGCCTATTGTTCAGACCGTTCATCATGTATGCCAGGTGTAACTGTGAGTGCTCTTATCTAGATTTTTCCTTTTTTCTTCAGTATTTAACATTGCTCTTTACTAGTTATGCATGTTTTCAATTAATTTTGAACCATTAAGAGACAACTTAATGCCAGATTTATTTGCCTACAGCAAACAACTTTAGAGGAAAACAAGAAATTGCTCACAATTTAGGGGCATTGAGGACATTGGTCCTGTGATAATGAGGATGTTTGAATACCATGAAAATCGGGCTTCGGGTTTATTTATCCTCATTCAATCTGGAAACGGATTGCTTATCCATGAAGCATATTCAATACTGATAAAAAAATGTAGGATTTTGTTCAAATATTGCAGTACAATTATAGGTTAATTAACCTATTGAGAGCAATTTCTTGTTTTAAACAATTTCTGATATGATGTAGATGAGACCCTGATTATGGAATATTTTCTAATGCATGTCAGCAAACTTCTTCAGTTTTGGATCATAAACATTGTGTTAGAGTTGTTAGAGGCAATAATTTTAAGTATGTCAACTTTTTGTATTAATGAATTGTATAAGACTTGATAAGCAGTACTGTCAGCCACATCTAAATTGTTGTACCATTTTGTGTAGTCTTGATTTATGAAATATTCCACTGATATTCTAGAAAAGATAAAAAATAAACATCAAAAATTTATTCGGAATTATGTTTTCTTTATTCTCATAAAACATTTATTCGTTTATTTCTTACATATAACAACAAAATAAATGTAACCGAGGTCTATAAACCCTGTACCAGAACAGGCCTAAATCCCGAGTCTTCCCTATATTAAATGCTTTAATACACTCATGAACTATCCAATCAGCATAAACACCAATCTTTAACCCATTACCAAACAATACAGACGACTTTAGAAAATATTTCTGGAAAAGGAGAAATTGCTCTTAACAAGCAATTGCTCCTTTTCCCACAATGTTTTCTGTCCTATCAGAAGAATATTTTTGAATTTCATCATATATTGAAGTCGTCTGCCACCCCTTTCAATTTGGGATAATCCAAAATTTAATGTTTGGTAAAGGGTTAATATGTTAACAGTTGGTTCATACTCCCTATCATCAAACTTCGATACAACATAAAAACAATACAGTATTAAAAGATGTTTTTTGTTTTTACAAATTTGTGTCCAGTTGGTTCAACAGTATGTTTGATATATTGCAATATCTAACTCAATGCACTCCAAGCCACTTACGAACTACACAAGAGTGTTTTTCTTTCAAACATCAGCATTCATGCAAATGGTTGCTGCATCCCTTTTGGGTTACTCGAATCACCGAAATACCTTAATACCACTGGAATAACCCTGAGATATAGGCTAGTGAGAGTTCTCAAATTTTTTCATAATAACTATAACCTTTATAGTGTACATTAAAGGATGTAAGAGGTATATCAAGCTGAGTGATTTCTTTTTCAAAGATCATTTTTGACGTAATAAATGCTATTATTGAGTACGAAAATTTAAAATTCATACAACTTGCCTGCCTTTACTAACGTATTACGGTAATGCTTTTGTTTATGCACATTCCACATGTAAGGTGAGCCTAGCGCTAATTAACTTATATTTAGCAAGACTACTTTTTTGACATTAGCTGTTAAAAAAAACCTAGATTTTAGATTTAAAGAAAAATTAATTAAATTTAGTGACATTAGTCTTCCTAACGATTATGACAAAGACCAGTCTGGACATCAGCAAAAGCAATTAAACGGCTGTTTTCGGTATATCATTTGAAATTCTACTCTAATCTTTCAAATTCTAACCAAAAGATTCGGCTAACATAATCAAAGTCGAGTTGAATCAACGAGAAAAAGAAATTGCTTGTGCACCAAAAGCTTCAATGAATTTACGTTATCGGAGAAAGTCAAAACAAAGGGTATTCCTAAATTACCTAAGGGTGTTTCGGTGTTACTATTATTTTAACGGGTATTCCGGTGTTTCTACAGTATTTCGGTGAATCATGTGACCGCTTTTAGACTATCTGATCTTTCGAACTAGAGTAAAAATATGCTTACACATTTAACTGACCAGCCTGTTTCAGACGATTCTGGAAAACATTGTGGGAAAAGGAAAAATTGCTCTTTACTCATCACACTTTGAAATGTTGTCTGCAAACATTTTCAATTTGGGACAGTCAAAAATTTGGCGCTTGGTAAAGGGTTTATTGAATTTTAACTTGTAAATTTATAAATTTACAAAAATGTCATCTCCTTTACAAACACAATTGTGACCATCAATCTTTTGATCTGACCAATTCTCTGTTTTAATTGGTTTTAACATTTCAACAATTTTTAGATATGTTGCAATACCCAGCTCAATACAGATTGAGAAAGAAGTACTTAAATGTCTGTCAGGAAGGAGAAATTCAATTACTGCTACCATTTTTTACCTGGTGGTTTTAAGTTGGGTACAATTACCGACAAACCACTAAGCCCCTTAACATCTGAACTTGAGACAACAACACTTATCCATGTCTCACTTTTACACATGGGAGGTCATTAGAAACCTCAATGCCAAAAGGAAAAAATGATCCTTTAGAGCAATATAAATCCTGTTGTCAAAAAGGTTTCTACCTGACGTCATAAAGAATAAAATCTCAAATGTTACATTTTCATGATTTCTTAGACTGCTAATGCTTTTAATTTGGACTAGTCACAAGTTCCAATATGGGAGAAAGGCTGCATTGTTCACTTATCCATTATCTGATGAATTTTCATAGACCTTAAGACTTATAATAGGGGTGCATAACATATCAGTCAAGTATGTAGGGCATGCATACATAATCATATGAATACATATATTCTAAATGGTGTGGATGTATAAGAAAGTTTGTGGCAAACTTAAAGCTTTAGAGAAGTAAAAAATTCTCCATTTCATAGAATCATAAAGGATACCATTTTTTTTTCAAACATTTTGCGATATATGATTTTGTGGCTATCTAAAATAGAAACCTATGACAAACAATTAAGAAAAATAAGGATGAAGTGTTGATATACCGAGATGAAACAATTTCAAGATTGAGAAAACATGACTAGATAAACAAAATTTTCATCTGAAATAGATATCTTTAACTATAGTTGGTATATAACATATTTCTCTCCATAATTAGC